>JAOWCC010000483.1:0-50401 GCA_030867875.1 Actinernus sp. WN-2022
TCAGGAATGATGAATCAGGAATGAGGAATGATGAATCAGGAATGAGGAGTGATCAATCAGGAATCAGGAATGATGAATCAGGAATGAGGAATGATGAATCAGGAATGAGGAATGATCAATCAGGAATGATGAATGATGAATTAGGAATCAGGAATGATGAATCAGGAATCAGGAATGATGAATCAGGAATGATGAATCAGGAATCAGGAATGATGAATCAGGAATCAGGAATGATGAATCAGGAATGATGAATGATGTATCAGGAATCAGGAATGATGAATCAGGAAAGAGGAATGATGAATCAGGAATCAGGAATGGTGAATCATGAATCAGGAATGATGAATCAGGAATCAGGAATGATGAATCATGAATCAGGAATCAGGAATGATGAGTCAGGAATGATGAATGATGAATCAGGAATGATGAATGATGAATCAGGAATGATGAATCAGGAATCTGGAATGATGAATCAGGAATGATGAATGATGAATCAGGAATGATGAATCAGGAATGATGAATCAGGAATCAGGAATCAGGAATGATGAATCAGGAATCAGGAATCAGGAATCAGGAATGATGAATCAGGAATGATGAATGACGAATCAGGAATGATGAATGATGAATCAGGAATGATGAATGATGAATCAGGAATGATGAATCAGGAATCTGGAATGATGAATCAGGAATGATGAATGATGAATCAGGAATGATGAATCAGGAATGATGAATCAGGAATCAGGAAACAGGAATGATGAATCAGGAATCAGGAATCAGGAATAATAATAATAATAATAATTTAATTTGATATAGCGCTAGCTCCATTAATTGCCCAGAGCGCTTTACAATAGTAATAAAAATCTGCAGCTAAAACCTACTATAATACAAACTCTAAAAAAAAAAAAACTACTATAATGAAACTAATAAACTACTAACCGATACAGTTAAAATATAGTTAATAACTTCTAAACAATGAGTCAGGAATCAGGAATGATGAATCAGGAATGATGAATGACGAATCAGGAATGATGAATGATGATTCAGGAATGATGAATGATGAATCAGGAATCAGGAATGATGAATCAGGAATGATGAATGTTGAATCAAGAATCAGGAATGATGAATCAGGAATAAGGAATGATGAATCAGGAATGATGAATGATGAATCAGGAATGATGAATCAGGAATGATGAATCAGGAATCAGGTATCATGAATGATGAATCAGGAATCAGGAATGATGAATCAGGAATCAGGAATCAGGAATCAGGAATGATGAATCAGGAATCAGGAATAATGAATCAGGAATGATGAATGATGAATCAGGAATCAGGAATGATGAATCAGGAATCAGAAATGATGAATCAGGAATGAGGAATGATCAATCAGGAATGATGAATGATGAATCAGGAATCAGCAATGATGAATCAGGATTCAGGAATGATGAATCAGGAATGATGAATGATGAATCAGGAATAAGGAATGATGAATCAGGAATCAGGAATGATGAATCAGGAATCAGGAATGATGAATCAGGAATGATGAATGATGAATCAGGAATCAGGAATCAGGAATGATTAATCAGGAATCAGGAATCAGGAATCAGGAATGATGAATCAGGAATGATGAATGACGAAGCAGGAATGATGAATGATAATTCAGGAATGATGAATGATGAATCAGGAATCAGGAATGATGAATCAGGAATGATGAATGTTGAATCAGGAATCAGGAATGATGAATCAGGAATAAGGAATGATGAATCAGGAATGATGAATGATGAATGAGGAATGATGAATCAGGAATGATGAATCAGGAATCAGGTATCATGAATGATGAATCAGGAATCAGGAATGATGAATCAGGAATCAGGAATCAGGAATGATGAATCAGGAATCTGGAATGATGAATGATGAATCAGGAATGATGAATGATGAATCAGGAATGATAAATCAGGAATCAGGAATGATGAATGATGAATCAGGAATCAGCAATGATGAATCAGGAATCAGGAATGATGAATCAGGAATGATGAATGATGAATCAGGAATCCGGAATGATGAATCAGGAATAAGGAATGATGAATCAGGAATGATGAATGATGAATCAGGAATGACGAATGATGAATCAGGAATGACGAATCAGGAATCAGTATCAGGAATGATGAATGATGAATCAGGAATCAGGAATGATGAATCAGGAATCAGGAATGATGAATCAGGAATGATGAATGATGAATCAGGAATGATGAATGATGAATCAGGAATGATGAATCAGGAATGATGAATCAAGAATCAGGAATCAGAAGTGATTAATCAGGAATCAGGAATGATGAATCAGGAATCAGGAATGATGATTCAGGAATGAGGAATGATCAATCAGGAATCAGGAATGATGAATCAGGAATGAGGAATGATGAATCAGGAATGATAAATGATGAATCAGGAATCAGGAATGATGAATCAGGAATGAGGAATGATGAATCAGGAATGATGAATCAGGAATCAGGAATGATGAATCAGGAATGATGAATGATGTATCCGGAATCAGGAATGATGAATCAGGAAAGAGGAATGATGAATCAGGAATCAGGAATGGTGAATCAGGTTTCAGGAATGATGAATCAGGAATCAGGAATGATGAATCAGGAATCAGGAATGATGAATCAGGAATGATCAATCAGGAATGATGAATGATGAATCAGGAATCAGCAATGATGAATCAGGATTCAGGAATGATGAATCAGGAATGATGAATGATGAATCAGGAATCGGGAATGATGAATAGGAATCAGGAATGATGAATCAGGAATCAGGAATGATGAATCAGGAATGATGAATGATGAATCAGGAATGATGAATCAGGAATGATGAATCAGGAATCAGGAATGATGAATCAGGAATCAGGAATGATGAATCAGGAATCAGGAATGATGAATCAGGAATGATGAATGATGAATCAGGAATGATGAATCAGGAATGAGGAATGATGAATCAGGAATGAGGAGTGATCAATCAGGAATCAGGAATGATGAATCAGGAATGAGGAATGATGAATCAGGAATGAGGAATGATCAATCAGGAATGATGAATGATGAATTAGGAATCAGGAATGATGAATCAGGAATCAGGAATGATGAATCAGGAATGATGAATCAGGAATCAGGAATGATGAATCAGGAATCAGGAATGATGAATCAGGAATGATGAATGATGTATCAGGAATCAGGAATGATGAATCAGGAAAGAGAAATGATGAATCAGGAATCAGGAATGGTGAATCATGAATCAGGAATGATGAATCAGGAATCAGGAATGATGAATCAGGAATCAGGAATGATGAATCAGGAATCATGACTGATGAATCAGGAATCAGGAATGATGAATCAGGAATCAGGAATGATGAATCAGGAATCAGGAATCAGGAATGATGAATCAGGAATCTGGAATGATGAATGATGAATCAGGAATGATGAATGATGAATCAGGAATGATAAATCAGGAATCAGGAATGATGAATGATGAATCAGGAATCAGCAATGATGAATCAGGAATCAGGAATGATGAATCAGGAATGATGAATGATGAATCAGGAATCCGGAATGATGAATCAGGAATAAGGAATGATGAATCAGGAATGATGAATGATGAATCAGGAATGACGAATGATGAATCAGGAATGACGAATCAGGAATCAGTATCAGGAATGATGAATGATGAATCAGGAATCAGGAATGATGAATCAGGAATCAGGAATGATGAATCAGGAATGATGAATGATGAATCAGGAATGATGAATGATGAATCAGGAATGATGAATCAGGAATGATGAATCAAGAATCAGGAATCAGAAGTGATTAATCAGGAATCAGGAATGATGAATCAGGAATCAGGAATGATGATTCAGGAATGAGGAATGATCAATCAGGAATCAGGAATGATGAATCAGGAATGAGGAATGATGAATCAGGAATGATAAATGATGAATCAGGAATCAGGAATGATGAATCAGGAATGAGGAATGATGAATCAGGAATGATGAATCAGGAATCAGGAATGATGAATCAGGAATGATGAATGATGTATCCGGAATCAGGAATGATGAATCAGGAAAGAGGAATGATGAATCAGGAATCAGGAATGGTGAATCAGGTTTCAGGAATGATGAATCAGGAATCAGGAATGATGAATCAGGAATCAGGAATGATGAATCAGGAATGATCAATCAGGAATGATGAATGATGAATCAGGAATCAGCAATGATGAATCAGGATTCAGGAATGATGAATCAGGAATGATGAATGATGAATCAGGAATCGGGAATGATGAATAGGAATCAGGAATGATGAATCAGGAATCAGGAATGATGAATCAGGAATGATGAATGATGAATCAGGAATGATGAATCAGGAATGATGAATCAGGAATCAGGAATGATGAATCAGGAATCAGGAATGATGAATCAGGAATCAGGAATGATGAATCAGGAATGATGAATGATGAATCAGGAATGATGAATCAGGAATGAGGAATGATGAATCAGGAATGAGGAGTGATCAATCAGGAATCAGGAATGATGAATCAGGAATGAGGAATGATGAATCAGGAATGAGGAATGATCAATCAGGAATGATGAATGATGAATTAGGAATCAGGAATGATGAATCAGGAATCAGGAATGATGAATCAGGAATGATGAATCAGGAATCAGGAATGATGAATCAGGAATCAGGAATGATGAATCAGGAATGATGAATGATGTATCAGGAATCAGGAATGATGAATCAGGAAAGAGAAATGATGAATCAGGAATCAGGAATGGTGAATCATGAATCAGGAATGATGAATCAGGAATCAGGAATGATGAATCAGGAATCAGGAATGATGAATCAGGAATCATGAATGATGAATCAGGAATCAGGAATGATGAATCATGAATCAGGAATCAGGAATGATGAGTCAGGAATGAAGAATGATGAATCAGGAATGATGAATGATGAATCAGGAATGATGAATCAGGAATCTGGAATGATGAATCAGGAATGATGAATGATGAATCAGGAATGATGAATCAGGAATGATGAATCAGGAATCAGGAATCAGGAATGATGAATCAGGAATCAGGAATCAGGAATCAGGAATGATGAATCAGGAATGATGAATGACGAATCAGGAATGATGAATGATGATTCAGGAATGATGAATGATGAATCAGGAATCAGGAATAATGAATCAGGAATGATGAATGTTGAATCAGGAATCAGGAATGATGAATCAGGAATAAGGAATGATGAATCAGGAATGATGAATGATGAATCAGGAATGATGAATCAGGAATGATGAATCAGGAATCAGGTATCATGAATGATGAATCAGGAATCAGGAATGATGAATCAGGAATCAGGAATCAGGAATCAGGAATGATGAATCAGGAATCAGGAATAATGAATCAGGAATGATGAATGATGAATCAGAAATCAGGAATGATGAATCAGGAATCAGGAATGATGAATCAGGAATCAGGAATGATGAATCAGGAATGATGAATGAAGAATCAGGAATGATGAATCAGGCATGATGAATCAGGAATCAGGAATCAGGAATGATGAATCAGGAATCAGGAATGATGAATCAGGAATCAGGAATGATGAATCAGGAATCAGGAATGATCAATCAGCAATGATGAATGATGAATCAGGAATCAGCAATGATGAATCAGGATTCAGGAATGATGAATCAGGAATGATGAATGATGAATCAGGAATAAGGAATGATGAATCAGGAATCAGGAATGATGAAACAGGAATCAGGAATGATGAATCAGGAATGATGAATGATGAATCAGGAATGATGAATCAGGAATGATGAATCAGGAATGATGAATCAGGTATCATGAATCAGGAATCAGAATGATGAATCAGGAATCAGGAATGATGAATCAGGAATGATGAATGATGTATCAGGAATCAGGAATGATGAATCAGGAAAGAGGAATGATGAATCAGGAATCAGGAATGGTGAATCATGAATCAGGAATGATGAATCAGGAATCAGGAATGATGACTCAGGAATCAGGAATGATGAATCAGGAATCATGAATGATGAATCAGGAATCAGGAATGATGAATCAGGAATGATGAATGATGAATCAGGAATGATCAATCAGGAATGATGAATCAGGAATCAGGATTCAGGAATGATGAATCAGTAATCAGGAATGATGAATCAGGAATCAGGAATGATGAATCAGGAATCAGGAATGATGAATCAGGAATGAGGAATGATCAATCAGGAATGATGAATGATGAATCAGGAATCAGCAATGATGAATCAGGATTCAGGAATGATGAATCAGGAATGATGAATGATGAATCAGGAATGAGGAATGATCAATCAGGAATGATGAATGATGAATCAGGAATCAGCAATGATGAATCAGGATTCAGGAATGATGAATCAGGAATGATGAATGATAAATCAGGAATCAGGAATGATGAATCAGGAATCAGGAATGATGAATCAGGAATCAGGAATGATGAATCAGGAATCAGGAATGATGAATCAGGAATCAGGAATGATGAATCAGGAATGATGAATGATGAATCAGGAATGATGAATCAGGAATGATGAATCAGGAATCAGGAATGATGAATCAGGAATCAGGAATGATGAATCAGGAATGATGAATGATGAATCAGGAATGATGAATCAGGAATGAGGAATGATGAATCAGGAATGAGTAGTGATCAATCAGGAATCAGGAATGATGAATCAGGAATGAGGAATGATGAATCAGGAATGAGGAATGATCAATCAGGAATGATGAATGATGAATTAGGAATCAGGAATGATGAATCAGGAATCAGGAATGATGAATCAGGAATGATGAATCAGGAATCAGGAATGATGAATCAGGAATCAGGAATGATGAATCAGGAATGATGAATGATGTATCAGGAATCAGGAATGATGAATCAGGAAAGAGGAATGATGAATCAGGAATCAGGAATGGTGAATCATGAATCAGGAATGATGAATCAGGAATCAGGAATGATGAATCATGAATCAGGAATCAGGAATGATGAGTCAGGAATGATGAATGATGAATCAGGAATGATGAATGATGAATCAGGAATGATGAATCAGGAATCTGGAATGATGAATCAGGAATGATGAATGATGAATCAGGAATGATGAATCAGGAATGATGAATCAGGAATCAGGAATCAGGAATGATGAATCAGGAATCAGGAATCAGGAATCAGGAATGATGAATCAGGAATGATGAATGACGAATCAGGAATGATGAATGATGAATCAGGAATGATGAATGATGAATCAGGAATGATGAATCAGGAATCTGGAATGATGAATCAGGAATGATGAATGATGAATCAGGAATGATGAATGATGAATCAGGAATGATGAATCAGGAATGATGAATCAGGAATCAGGAATCAGGAATGATGAATCAGGAATCAGGAATCAGGAATCAGGAATGATGAATCAGGAATGATGAATGACGAATCAGGAATGATGAATGATGATTCAGGAATGATGAATGATGAATCAGGAATCAGGAATGATGAATCAGGAATGATGAATGTTGAATCAAGAATCAGGAATGATGAATCAGGAATAAGGAATGATGAATCAGGAATGATGAATGATGAATCAGGAATGATGAATCAGGAATGATGAATCAGGAATCAGGTATCATGAATGATGAATCAGGAATCAGGAATGATGAATCAGGAATCAGGAATCAGGAATCAGGAATGATGAATCAGGAATCAGGAATAATGAATCAGGAATGATGAATGATGAATCAGAAATCAGGAATGATGAATCAGGAATCAGGAATGATGAATCAGGAATCAGGAATGATGAATCAGGAATGATGAATGATGAATCAGGAATGATGAATCAGGAATGATGAATCAGGAATCAGGAATCAGGAATGATGAATCAGGAATCAGGAATGATGAATCAGGAATCAGGAATGATGAATCAGGAATGAGGAATGATCAATCAGGAATGATGAATGATGAATCAGGAATCAGCAATGATGAATCAGGATTCAGGAATGATGAATCAGGAATGATGAATGATGAATCAGGAATAAGGAAGGATGAATCAGGAATCAGGAATGATGAATCAGGAATCAGGAATGATGAATCAGGAATGATGAATGATGAATCAGGAATCAGGAATCAGAATGATGAATCAGGAATCAGGAATCAGGAATCAGGAATGATGAATCAGGAATGATGAATGACGAATCAGGAATGATGAATGATAATTCAGGAATGATGAATGATGAATCAGGAATCAGGAATGATGAATCAGGAATGATGAATGTTGAATCAGGAATCAGGAATGATGAATCAGGAATAAGGAATGATGAATCAGGAATGATGAATGATGAATGAGGAATGATGAATCAGGAATGATGAATCAGGAATCAGGTATCATGAATGATGAATCAGGAATCAGGAATGATGAATCAGGAATCAGGAATCAGGAATGATGAATCAGGAATCTGGAATGATGAATGATGAATCAGGAATGATGAATGATGAATCAGGAATGATAAATCAGGAATCAGGAATCAGGAATGATGAATGATGAATCAGGAATCAGCAATGATGAATCAGGAATCAGGAATGATGAATCAGGAATGATGAATGATGAATCAGGAATCCGGAATGATGAATCAGGAATAAGGAATGATGAATCAGGAATGATGAATGATGAATCAGGAATGACGAATGATGAATCAGGAATGACGAATCAGGAATCAGTATCAGGAATGATGAATGATGAATCAGGAATCAGGAATGATGAATCAGGAATCAGGAATGATGAATCAGGAATGATGAATGATGAATCAGGAATGATGAATCAGGAATGATGAATCAAGAATCAGGAATCAGAAGTGATTAATCAGGAATCAGGAATGATGAATCAGGAATCAGGAATGATGATTCAGGAATGAGGAATGATCAATCAGGAATCAGGAATGATGAATCAGGAATGAGGAATGATGAATCAGGAATGATAAATGATGAATCAGGAATCAGGAATGATGAATCAGGAATGAGGAATGATGAATCAGGAATGATGAATCAGGAATCAGGAATGATGAATCAGGAATGATGAATGATGTATCCGGAATCAGGAATGATGAATCAGGAAAGAGGAATGATGAATCAGGAATCAGGAATGGTGAATCAGGAATCAGGAATGATGAATCAGGAATCAGAATGATGAATCAGGAATCAGGAATGATGAATCAGGAATGATCAATCAGGATGATGAATGATGAATCAGGAATCAGCAATGATGAATCAGGATTCAGGAATGATGAATCAGGAATGATGAATGATGAATCAGGAATCAGGAATGATGAATAGGAATCAGGAATGATGAATCAGGAATCAGGAATGATGAATCAGGAATGATGAATGATGAATCAGGAATGATGAATCAGGAATGATGAATCAGGAATCAGGAATGATGAATCAGGAATCAGGAATGATGAATCAGGAATCAGGAATGATGAATCAGGAATGATGAATGATGAATCAGGAATGATGAATCAGGAATGAGGAATGATGAATCAGGAATGAGGAGTGATCAATCAGGAATCAGGAATGATGAATCAGGAATGAGCAATGATGAATCAGGAATGAGGAATGATCAATCAGGAATGATGAATGATGAATTAGGAATCAGGAATGATGAATCAGGAATCAGGAATGATGAATCAGGAATGATGAATCAGGAATCAGGAATGATGAATCAGGAATCAGGAATGATGAATCAGGAATGATGAATGATGTATCAGGAATCAGGAATGATGAATCAGGAAAGAGAAATGATGAATCAGGAATCAGGAATGGTGAATCATGAATCAGGAATGATGAATCAGGAATCAGGAATGATGAATCAGGAATCAGGAATGATGAATCAGGAATCATGAATGATGAATCAGGAATCAGGAATGATGAATCATGAATCAGGAATCAGGAATGATGAGTCAGGAATGATGAATGATGAATCAGGAATGATGAATGATGAATCAGGAATGATGAATCAGGAATCTGGAATGATGAATCAGGAATGATGAATGATGAATCAGGAATGATGAATCAGGAATGATGAATCAGGAATCAGGAATCAGGAATGATGAATCAGGAATCAAGAATCAGGAATCAGGAATGATGAATCAGGAATGATGAATGACGAATCAGGAATGATGAATGATGATTCAGGAATGATGAATGATGAATCAGGAATCAGGAATAATGAATCAGGAATGATGAATGTTGAATCAGGAATCAGGAATGATGAATCAGGAATAAGGAATGATGAATCAGGAATGATGAATGATGAATCAGGAATGATGAATCAGGAATGATGAATCAGGAATCAGGTATCATGAATGATGAATCAGGAATCAGGAATGATGAATCAGGAATCAGGAATCAGGAATCAGGAATGATGAATCAGAAATCAGGAATAATGAATCAGGAATGATGAATGATGAATCAGAAATCAGGAATGATGAATCAGGAATCAGGAATGATGAATCAGGAATCAGGAATGATGAATCAGGAATGATGAATGATGAATCAGGAATGATGAATCAGGCATGATGAATCAGGAATCAGGAATCAGGAATGATGAATCAGGAATCAGGAATGATGAATCAGGAATCAGGAATGATGAATCAGGAATGAGGAATGATCAATCAGCAATGATGAATGATGAATCAGGAATCAGCAATGATGAATCAGGATTCAGGAATGATGAATCAGGAATGATGAATGATGAATCAGGAATAAGGAATGATGAATCAGGAATCAGGAATGATGAAACAGGAATCAGGAATGATGAATCAGGAATGATGAATCAGGAATGATGAATCAGGAATGATGAATCAGGAATGATGAATCAGGTATCATGAATCAGGAATCAGGAATGATGAATCAGGAATCAGGAATGATGAATCAGGAATGATGAATGATGTATCATGAATCAGGAATGATGAATCAGGAAAGAGGAATGATGAATCAGGAATCAGGAATGGTGAATCATGAATCAGGAATGATGAATCAGGAATCAGGAATGATGACTCAGGAATCAGGAATGATGAATCAGGAATCATGAATGATGAATCAGGAATGAGGAATGATGAATCAGGAATGATGAATGATGAATCAGGAATGATGAATCAGGCATGATGAATCAGGAATCAGGAATCAAGAATGATGAATCAGTAATCAGGAATGATGAATCAGGAATCAGGAATGATGAATCAGGAATGAGGAATGATCAATCAGGAATGATGAATGATGAATCAGGAATCAGCAATGATGAATCAGGATTCAGGAATGATGAATCAGGAATGATGAATGATGAATCAGGAATCAGGAATAATGAATCAGGAATGATGAATGTTGAATCAGGAATCAGGAATGATGAATCAGGAATCAGGTATCATGAATCAGGAATGATGAATGATGAATCAGGAATGATGAATCAGGAATGATGAATCAGGAATCAGGTATCATGAATGATGAATCAGGAATCAGGTATGATGAATCAGGAATCAGGAATCAGAAATCAGGAATGATGAATCAGGAATCAGGAATAATGAATCAGGAATCAGGAATGATCAATCAGGAATGATGAATGATGAATCAGGAATGATGAATCAGGAATCAGGAATGATGAATCAGGAATGATGAATGATGAATCAGGAATGATGAATCAGGCATGATGAATCAGGAATCAGGAATCAGGAATGATGAATCAGGAATCAGGAATGATGAATCAGGAATCAGGAATGATGAATCAGGAATGAGGAATGATCAATCAGGAATGATCAATCAGGAATGATGAATGATGAATCAGGAATCAGCAATGATGAATCAGGATTCAGGAATGATGAATCAGGAATGATGAATGATGAATCAGGAATCAGGAATGATGAATCAGGAATCAGGAATGATGTATCAGGAATCAGGAATGATGAATCAGGAATGATGAATGATGAATCAGGAATGATGAATCAGGAATGATGAATCAGGAATCAGGAATGATGAATCAGGAATCAGGAATGATGAATCAGGAATGATGAATGATGAATCAGGAATGATGAATCAGGAATGAGGAATGATGAATCAGAAATGAGGAGTGATCAATCAGGAATCAGGAATGATGAATCAGGAATGAGGAATGATGAATCAGGAATGAGGAATGATCAATCAGGAATGATGAATGATGAATTAGGAATCAGGAATGATGAATCAGGAATCAGGAATGATGAATCAGGAATGATGAATCAGGAATCAGGAATGATGAATCAGGAATGATGAATGATGTATCAGGAATCAGGAATGATGAATCAGGAAAGAGGAATGATGAATCAGGAATCAGGAATGGTGAATCATGAATCAGGAATGATGAATCAGGAATCAGGAATGATTAATCAGGAATCAGGAATGATGAATCAGGAATCATGAATGATGAATCAGGAATCAGGAATGATGAATCAGGAATGATGAATGATGTATCAGGAATCAGGAATGATGAATCAGGAAAGAGGAATGATGAATCAGGAATCAGGAATGGTGAATCATGAATCAGGAATGATGAATCAAGAATCAGGAATGATGAATCAGGAATCAGGAATGATGAATCAGGAATCATGAATGATGAATCAGGAATCAGGAATGATGAATCATGAATCATGAATCAGGAATGATGAGTCAGGAATGATGAATCAGGAATGATGAATGATGAATCAGGAATGATGAATCAGGAATCTGGAATGATGAATCAGGAATGATGAATGATGAATCAGGAATGATGAATCAGGAATGATGAATCAGGAATCAGGAATCAGGAATGATGAATCAGGAATCAGGAACCAGGAATCAGGAATGATGAATCAGGAATGATGAATGACGAATCAGGAATGATGAATGATGATTCAGGAATGATGAATGATGAATCAGGAATCAGGAATGATGAATCAGGAATGATGAATGTTGAATCAGGAATCAGGAATGATGAATCAGGAATAAGGAATGATGAATCAGGAATGATGAATGATGAATCAGGAATGATGAATCAGGAATGATGAATCAGGAATCAGGTATCATGAATGATGAATCAGGAATCAGGAATGATGAATCAGGAATCAGGAATCAGGAATCAGGAATGATGAATCAGGAATCAGGAATAATGAATCAGGAATGATGAATGATGAATCAGAAATCAGGAATGATGAATCAGGAATCAGGAATGATGAATCAGGAATCAGGAATGATGAATCAGGAATGATGAATGATGAATCAGGAATGATGAATCAGGCATGATGAATCAGGAATCAGGAATCAGGAATGATGAATCAGGAATCAGGAATGATGAATCAGGAATCAGGAATGATGAATCAGGAATGAGGAATGATCAATCAGGAATGATGAATGATGAATCAGGAATCAGCAATGATGAATCAGGATTCAGGAATGATGAATCAGGAATGATGAATGATGAATCAGGAATAAGGAATGATGAATCAGGAATCAGGAATGATGAATCAGGAATCAGGAATGATGAATCAGGAATGATGAATGATGAATCAGGAATGATGAATCAGGAATGATGAATCAGGAATGATGAATCAGGTATCATGAATCAGGAATCAGGAATGATGAATCAGGAATCAGGAATGATGAATCAGGAATGATGAATGATGTATCAGGAATCAGGAATGATGAATCAGGAAAGAGGAATGATGAATCAGGAATCAGGAATGGTGAATCATGAATCAGGAATGATGAATCAGGAATCAGGAATGATGAATCAGGAATCAGGAATGATGAATCAGGAATCATGAATGATGAATCAGGAATCAGGAATGATGAATCAGGAATGATGAATGATGAATCAGGAATGATGAATCAGGCATGATGAATCAGGAATCAGGAATCAGGAATGATGAATCAGGAATCAGGAATGATGAATCAGGAATCAGGAATGATGAATCAGGAATGAGGAATGATCAATCAGGAATGATGAATGATGAATCAGGAATCAGCAATGATGAATCAGGATTCAGGAATGATGAATCAGGAATGATGAATGATAAATCAGGAATCAGGAATGATGAATCAGGAATCAGGAATGATGAATCAGGAATGATGAATGATGAATCAGGAATGATGAATCAGGAATGATGAATCAGGAATGATGAATCAGGTATCATGAATCAGGAATCAGGAATGATGAATCAGGAATCAGGAATGATGAATCAGGAATGATGAATGATGTATCAGGAATCAGGAATGATGAATCAGGAAAGAGGAATGATGAATCAGGAATCAGGAATGGTGAATCATGAATCAGGAATGATGAATCAGGAATCAGGAATGATGAATCAGGAATCAGGAATGATGAATCAGGAATCATGAATGATGAATCAGGAATCAGGAATGATGAATCAGGAATCAGGAATCAGGAATGATGAGTCAGGAATGATGAATGATGAATCAGGAATGATGAATGATGAATCAGAAATGATGAATCAGGAATCAGGAATGATGAATCAGGAATGATGAATGATGAATCAGGAATGATGATTCAGGAATGATGAATCAGGAATCAGGAATGATGAATCAGGAATGAGGAATCAGGAATGATGAATCAGGAATGATGAATGTTGAATCAGGAATCAGGAATGATGAATCAGGAATAAGGAATGATGAATCAGGAATGATGAATGATGAATCAGGAATGATGAATCAGGAATGATGAATCAGGAATCAGGTATCATGAATGATGAATCAGGAATCAGGAATCAGGAATAAGGAATGATGAATCAGGAATGATGAATGATGAATCAGGAATGATGAATCAGGAATGATGAATCAGGTATCATGAATCAGGAATCAGGAATGATGAATCAGGAATCAGGAATGATGAATCAGGAATGATGAATGATGTATCAGGAATCAGGAATGATGAATCAGGAAAGAGGAATGATGAATCAGGAATCAGGAATGGTGAATCATGAATCAGGAATGATGAATCAGGAATCAGGAATGATGAATCAGGAATCAGGAATGATGAATCAGGAATCATGAATGATGAATCAGGAATCAGGAATGATGAATCAGGAATGATGAATGATGAATCAGGAATGATGAATCAGGCATGATGAATCAGGAATCAGGAATCAGGAATGATGAATCAGGAATCAGGAATGATGAATCAGTAATCAGGAATGATGAATCAGGAATGAGGAATGATCAATCAGGAATGATGAATGATGAATCAGGAATCAGCAATGATGAATCAGGATTCAGGAATGATGAATCAGGAATGATGAATGATAAATCAGGAATCAGGAATGATGAATCAGGAATCAGGAATGATGAATCAGGAATGATGAATGATGAATCAGGAATGATGAATCAGGAATGATGAATCAGGAATGATGAATCAGGTATCATGAATCAGGAATCAGGAATGATGAATCAGGAATCAGGAATGATGAATCAGGAATGATGAATGATGTATCAGGAATCAGGAATGATGAATCAGGAAAGAGGAATGATGAATCAGGAATCAGGAATGGTGAATCATGAATCAGGAATGATGAATCAGGAATCAGGAATGATGAATCAGGAATCAGGAATGATGAATCAGGAATCATGAATGATGAATCAGGAATCAGGAATGATGAATCAGGAATCAGGAATCAGGAATGATGAGTCAGGAATGATGAATGATGAATCAGGAATGATGAATGATGAATCAGAAATGATGAATCAGGAATCAGGAATGATGAATCAGGAATGATGAATGATGAATCAGGAATGATGATTCAGGAATGATGAATCAGGAATCAGGAATGATGAATCAGGAATGAGGAATCAGGAATGATGAATCAGGAATGATGAATGTTGAATCAGGAATCAGGAATGATGAATCAGGAATAAGGAATGATGAATCAGGAATGATGAATGATGAATCAGGAATGATGAATCAGGAATGATGAATCAGGAATCAGGTATCATGAATGATGAATCAGGAATCAGGAATCAGGAATAAGGAATGATGAATCAGGAATGATGAATGATGAATCAGGAATGATGAATCAGGAATGATGAATCAGGAATCAGTTATCAGGAATGATGACTCAGGAATCAGGAATGATGAATCAGGAATCATGAATGATGAATCAGGAATGAGGAATGATGAATCAGGAATGATGAATGATGAATCAGGAATGATGAATCAGGCATGATGAATCAGGAATCAGGAATCAAGAATGATGAATCAGTAATCAGGAATGATGAATCAGGAATCAGGAATGATGAATCAGGAATGAGGAATGATCAATCAGGAATGATGAATGATGAATCAGGAATCAGCAATGATGAATCAGGATTCAGGAATGATGAATCAGGAATGATGAATGATGAATCAGGAATCAGGAATAATGAATCAGGAAAGATGAATGTTGAATCAGGAATCAGGAATGATGAATCAGGAATCAGGTATCATGAATCAGGAATGATGAATGATGAATCAGGAATGATGAATCAGGAATGATGAATCAGGAATCAGGTATCATGAATGATGAATCAGGAATCAGGTATGATGAATCAGGAATCAGGAATCAGAAATCAGGAATGATGAATCAGGAATCAGGAATAATGAATCAGGAATCAGGAATGATCAATCAGGAATGATGAATGATGAATCAGGAATGATGAATCAGGAATCAGGAATGATGAATCAGGAATGATGAATGATGAATCAGGAATGATGAATCAGGCATGATGAATCAGGAATCAGGAATCAGGAATGATGAATCAGGAATCAGGAATGATGAATCAGGAATCAGGAATGATGAATCAGGAATGAGGAATGATCAATCAGGAATGATCAATCAGGAATGATGAATGATGAATCAGGAATCAGCAATGATGAATCAGGATTCAGGAATGATGAATCAGGAATGATGAATGATGAATCAGGAATCAGGAATGATGAATCAGGAATCAGGAATGATGTATCAGGAATCAGGAATGATGAATCAGGAATGATGAATGATGAATCAGGAATGATGAATCAGGAATGATGAATCAGGAATCAGGAATGATGAATCAGGAATCAGGAATGATGAATCAGGAATGATGAATGATGAATCAGGAATGATGAATCAGGAATGAGGAATGATGAATCAGAAATGAGGAGTGATCAATCAGGAATCAGGAATGATGAATCAGGAATGAGGAATGATGAATCAGGAATGAGGAATGATCAATCAGGAATGATGAATGATGAATTAGGAATCAGGAATGATGAATCAGGAATCAGGAATGATGAATCAGGAATGATGAATCAGGAATCAGGAATGATGAATCAGGAATGATGAATGATGTATCAGGAATCAGGAATGATGAATCAGGAAAGAGGAATGATGAATCAGGAATCAGGAATGGTGAATCATGAATCAGGAATGATGAATCAGGAATCAGGAATGATTAATCAGGAATCAGGAATGATGAATCAGGAATCATGAATGATGAATCAGGAATCAGGAATGATGAATCAGGAATGATGAATGATGTATCAGGAATCAGGAATGATGAATCAGGAAAGAGGAATGATGAATCAGGAATCAGGAATGGTGAATCATGAATCAGGAATGATGAATCAAGAATCAGGAATGATGAATCAGGAATCAGGAATGATGAATCAGGAATCATGAATGATGAATCAGGAATCAGGAATGATGAATCATGAATCATGAATCAGGAATGATGAGTCAGGAATGATGAATCAGGAATGATGAATGATGAATCAGGAATGATGAATCAGGAATCTGGAATGATGAATCAGGAATGATGAATGATGAATCAGGAATGATGAATCAGGAATGATGAATCAGGAATCAGGAATCAGGAATGATGAATCAGGAATCAGGAACCAGGAATCAGGAATGATGAATCAGGAATGATGAATGACGAATCAGGAATGATGAATGATGATTCAGGAATGATGAATGATGAATCAGGAATCAGGAATGATGAATCAGGAATGATGAATGTTGAATCAGGAATCAGGAATGATGAATCAGGAATAAGGAATGATGAATCAGGAATGATGAATGATGAATCAGGAATGATGAATCAGGAATGATGAATCAGGAATCAGGTATCATGAATGATGAATCAGGAATCAGGAATGATGAATCAGGAATCAGGAATCAGGAATCAGGAATGATGAATCAGGAATCAGGAATAATGAATCAGGAATGATGAATGATGAATCAGAAATCAGGAATGATGAATCAGGAATCAGGAATGATGAATCAGGAATCAGGAATGATGAATCAGGAATGATGAATGATGAATCAGGAATGATGAATCAGGCATGATGAATCAGGAATCAGGAATCAGGAATGATGAATCAGGAATCAGGAATGATGAATCAGGAATCAGGAATGATGAATCAGGAATGAGGAATGATCAATCAGGAATGATGAATGATGAATCAGGAATCAGCAATGATGAATCAGGATTCAGGAATGATGAATCAGGAATGATGAATGATGAATCAGGAATAAGGAATGATGAATCAGGAATCAGGAATGATGAATCAGGAATCAGGAATGATGAATCAGGAATGATGAATGATGAATCAGGAATGATGAATCAGGAATGATGAATCAGGAATGATGAATCAGGTATCATGAATCAGGAATCAGGAATGATGAATCAGGAATCAGGAATGATGAATCAGGAATGATGAATGATGTATCAGGAATCAGGAATGATGAATCAGGAAAGAGGAATGATGAATCAGGAATCAGGAATGGTGAATCATGAATCAGGAATGATGAATCAGGAATCAGGAATGATGAATCAGGAATCAGGAATGATGAATCAGGAATCATGAATGATGAATCAGGAATCAGGAATGATGAATCAGGAATGATGAATGATGAATCAGGAATGATGAATCAGGCATGATGAATCAGGAATCAGGAATCAGGAATGATGAATCAGGAATCAGGAATGATGAATCAGGAATCAGGAATGATGAATCAGGAATGAGGAATGATCAATCAGGAATGATGAATGATGAATCAGGAATCAGCAATGATGAATCAGGATTCAGGAATGATGAATCAGGAATGATGAATGATAAATCAGGAATCAGGAATGATGAATCAGGAATCAGGAATGATGAATCAGGAATGATGAATCAGGAATGATGAATGATGAATCAGGAATGATGAATCAGGAATGATGAATCAGGAATGATGAATCAGGTATCATGAATCAGGAATCAGGAATGATGAATCAGGAATCAGGAATGATGAATCAGGAATGATGAATGATGTATCAGGAATCAGGAATGATGAATCAGGAAAGAGGAATGATGAATCAGGAATCAGGAATGGTGAATCATGAATCAGGAATGATGAATCAGGAATCAGGAATGATGAATCAGGAATCAGGAATGATGAATCAGGAATGATGAATGTTGAATCAGGAATCAGGAATGATGAATCAGGAATCAGGAATCAGGAATGATGAGTCAGGAATGATGAATGATGAATCAGGAATGATGAATGATGAATCAGAAATGATGAATCAGGAATCAGGAATGATGAATCAGGAATGATGAATGATGAATCAGGAATGATGATTCAGGAATGATGAATCAGGAATCAGGAATGATGAATCAGGAATGAGGAATCAGGAATGATGAATCAGGAATGATGAATGTTGAATCAGGAATCAGGAATGATGAATCAGGAATAAGGAATGATGAATCAGGAATGATGAATGATGAATCAGGAATGATGAATCAGGAATGATGAATCAGGAATCAGGTATCATGAATGATGAATCAGGAATCAGGAATCAGGAATAAGGAATGATGAATCAGGAATGATGAATGATGAATCAGGAATGATGAATCAGGAATGATGAATCAGGTATCATGAATCAGGAATCAGGAATGATGAATCAGGAATCAGGAATGATGAATCAGGAATGATGAATGATGTATCAGGAATCAGGAATGATGAATCAGGAAAGAGGAATGATGAATCAGGAATCAGGAATGGTGAATCATGAATCAGGAATGATGAATCAGGAATCAGGAATGATGAATCAGGAATCAGGAATGATGAATCAGGAATCATGAATGATGAATCAGGAATCAGGAATGATGAATCAGGAATGATGAATGATGAATCAGGAATGATGAATCAGGCATGATGAATCAGGAATCAGGAATCAGGAATGATGAATCAGGAATCAGGAATGATGAATCAGTAATCAGGAATGATGAATCAGGAATGAGGAATGATCAATCAGGAATGATGAATGATGAATCAGGAATCAGCAATGATGAATCAGGATTCAGGAATGATGAATCAGGAATGATGAATGATAAATCAGGAATCAGGAATGATGAATCAGGAATCAGGAATGATGAATCAGGAATGATGAATGATGAATCAGGAATGATGAATCAGGAATGATGAATCAGGAATGATGAATCAGGTATCATGAATCAGGAATCAGGAATGATGAATCAGGAATCAGGAATGATGAATCAGGAATGATGAATGATGTATCAGGAATCAGGAATGATGAATCAGGAAAGAGGAATGATGAATCAGGAATCAGGAATGGTGAATCATGAATCAGGAATGATGAATCAGGAATCAGGAATGATGAATCAGGAATCAGGAATGATGAATCAGGAATCATGAATGATGAATCAGGAATCAGGAATGATGAATCAGGAATCATGAATCAGGAATGATGAGTCAGGAATGATGAATGATGAATCAGGAATGATGAATGATGAATCAGAAATGATGAATCAGGAATCAGGAATGATGAATCAGGAATGATGAATGATGAATCAGGAATGATGATTCAGGAATGATGAATCAGGAATCAGGAATGATGAATCAGGAATGAGGAATCAGGAATGATGAATCAGGAATGATGAATGTTGAATCAGGAATCAGGAATGATGAATCAGGAATAAGGAATGATGAATCAGGAATGATGAATGATGAATCAGGAATGATGAATCAGGAATGATGAATCAGGAATCAGGTATCATGAATGATGAATCAGGAATCAGGAATCAGGAATAAGGAATGATGAATCAGGAATGATGAATGATGAATCAGGAATGATGAATCAGGAATGATGAATCAGGAATCAGTTATCAGGAATGATGAATCAGGAATCAGGAATCAGGAATCAGGAATGATGAATCAGGAATCAGGAATGATGAATCAGGAATGATGAATGATGAATCAGGAATGATGAATGATGAATCAGGAATCCGGAATGATGAATCAGGAATGAATCAGGAATGATGAATTATGAATCAGGGAATGATGAATGATGAATCAGGAATGACGAATCAGGAATCAGTATAAGGAATGATGAATGATGAATCAGGAATCGGGAATGATGAATCAGGAATGATGATTCAGGGGAATGATGAATCAGGACATCAGGAATCAGGAATAAGGAATGATGAATCAGGAATGATGAATGATGAATCACAGGAATGATGAATCAGGAATGATGAATCAGGAATCAGTTATCAGGAATGATGAATCAGGAATCAGGAATCAGGAATCAGGAATGATGAATCAGGAATCAGGAATGATGAATCAGGAATGATGAATGATGAATCAGGAATGATGAATGATGAATCAGGAATCCGGAATGATGAATCAGGAATAAGGAATGATGAATCATGAATGATGAATCCATGAATCAGGAATGATGAATGATGACATCAGGATATGACGAATCAGGAATCAGTATAAGGAATGATGAATGAAGAATCAGGAATCGGGAATGATGAATCAGGAATCAGGAATGATGAATCAGGAATGATGAATGATGAATCAGGAATGATGAATGATGAATCAGGAATGACGATTCAGGAATGATGAATGATGAATCAGGAATGATGAATCAGGAATGATGAATCAGGAATGAGGACATGATGAATCAGGAATGATGAATGATTAATCAGGAATCGGAATGAATGAATCAGGAATCAGGAATGATGATTCAGAAATCGAGGAATGATCATTCAGGAATGAGGAATGATGAATCAGGAATGAGGAATGATGAATCAGGAATCAGGAATGATGAATCAGGAATCAGGAATGATGAATCAGGTATCATGAATGATGAATCAGGAATGATGAATCAGGAATAAGGAATGATGAATCAGGAATGATGAATGATGAATCAGGAATGATGAATCAGGAATGATGAATCAGGAATCAGGTATCATGAATGATGAATCAGGAATCAGGAATGATGAATCAGGAATCAGGAATCAGGAATGATGAATCAGGAATCAGGAATAATGAATCAGGAATGATGAATGATGAATCAGAAATCAGGAATGATGAATCAGGAATCAGGAATGATGAATCAGGAATCAGGAATGATGAATCAGGAATGATGAATGATCGAATCAGGAATGATGAATCAGGCATGATGAATCAGGAATCAGGAATCAGGAAATGATGAATCAGGATTCAGGAATGATGAATCAGGAATCAGGAATGATGAATCAGGATGAGGAATGATCAATCAGGAATGATGAATGATGAATCAGGAATCAGCAATGATGAATCAGGATTCAGGAATGATGATTCAGGAATGATGAATGATGAATCAGGAATAAGGAATGATGAATCAGGAATCAGGAATGATGAATCAGGAATCAGGAATGATGAATCAGGAATGATGAATGATGAATCAGGAATGATGAATCAGGACATGATGAATCAGGAATGATGAATCAGGTATCATGAATCAGGAATCAGGAATGATGAATCAGAATCAGGAATGATGAATCAGGAATGATGAATGATGTATCAGGAATCAGGAATGATGAATCAGGAAAGAGGAATGATGAATCAGGAATCAGGAATGGTGAATCATGAATCAGGAATGATGCATCAGGAATCAGGAATGATGAATCAGGAATCAGGAATGATGAATCAGAATCATGAATGATGAATCAGGACATCAGGAATGATGAATCAGGAATCATGAATCGATGAATCAGAATGATGAATCAGGCATGATGAATCCAGGAAATCAGGAATCAGGAATGATGAATCAGGATGATCAGGAATGATGAATCAGGAATGATGAATGATAAATCAGGAATCAGGAATGATGAATCAGGAATCAGGAATGATGAATCAGGAATAATGAATGATGAATCAGGAATTGCATGAATCAGGAATGATGAATCAGGAATGATCAATCAGGAATGATGAATGATGAATCAGGAATCAGCAATGATGAATCAGGATTCAGGAATGATGAATCAGGAATGATGAATGATAAATCAGGACATCAGCAATGATGAATCAGGATTCAGGAAATGATGAATCAGGACATGATGACATGATAAATCAGGAATTCAGGAATGATGACTCAGGAATCAGGAATGATCAATCAGGCAATGATGAATGATGAATCAGGAATCAGCAATGATGGAATCAGGATTCAGGAATGATGAATCAGAATGATGAATGATAAATCAGGGAATCAGGAATGATGAATCAGGAATCAGGAATGATGAATCAGGAATAATGAATGATGAATCAGGAATGATGAATCAGGAATGATGAATCAGGAATGATGAATCAGGTATCATGAATCAGGAATCAGGAATGATGAATCAGGAACTCAGGAATGATGAATCAGGAATGATGAATGATGTATCAGGAATCAGGAATGATGAATCAGGAAAGAGGAATGATGAATCAGGGAATCAGGAATGGTGAATCATGAATCAGGAATGATGAATCAGGAATCAGGAATGATGAATCAGGAATCAGGAATGATGAATCAGGAATCATGAATGATGAATCAGGAATCAGGAATGATGAATCAGGAATGATGAATCAGGAATCAGGTATCATGACATGATGAATCAGGAATCAGGAATCAGGAATAAGGAATGATGAATCAGGAATGATGAATGATGAATCAGGAATGATGACATCAGGAATGATGAATCAGGAATCAGTTATCAGGAATGATGAATCAGGACATCAGGAATCAGGAATCAGGAATGATGAATCAGGAATCAGGAATGATGAATCAGGAAATGATGAATGATGAATCAGGAATGATGAATGATGAATCAGGAATCCGGAATGATGAATCAGGAATAAGGAATGATGAATCAGGAATGATGAATGATGAATCAGGAATGATGAATGATGAATCAGGAATGATGAATGATGAATCAGGAATGACGAATCAGGAATCAGTATAAGGAATGATGAATGATGAATCAGGAATCGGGAATGATGAATCAGGAATGATGAATGATGAATCAGGAATGATGATTCAGGAATGATGAATCAGGAATCAGGAATGATGAATCAGGATTCAGGAATCAGGAATGATGAATCAGGAATGATGAATGTTGAATCAGGAATCAGGAATGATGAATCAGGAATAAGGAATGATGAATCAGGAATGATGAATGATGAATCAGGAATGATGAATCAGGAATGATGAATCAGGAATGATGAATCAGGAATGATGAATCAGGAATCAGTTATCAGGAATGATGAATCAGGAATCAGGAATCAGGAATCAGGAATGATGAATCAGGAATCAGGAATGATGAATCAGGAATGATGAATGATGAATCAGGAATGATGAATGATGAATCAGGAATCCGGAATGATGAATCAGGAATAAGGAATGATGAATCAGGAATGATGAATCATGAATCAGGAATGATGAATGATGAATCAGGAATGACGAATCAGGAATCAGTATAAGGAATGATGAATGATGAATCAGGAATCGGGAATGATGAATCAGGAATCAGGAATGATGAATCAGGAATGATGAATGATGAATCAGGAATGATGAATGATGAATCAGGAATGACGATTCAGGAATGATGAATGATGAATCAGGAATGATGAATCAGGAATGATGAATCAGGAATGAGGAATGATGAATCAGGAATGATGAATGATTAATCAGGAATCAGGAATGATGAATCAGGAATCAGGAATGATGATTCAGAAATGAGGAATGATCATTCAGGAATGAGGAATGATGAATCAGGAATGAGGAATGATGAATCAGGAATCAGGAATGATGAATCAGGAATCAGGAATGATGAATCAGGTATCATGAATGATGAATCAGGAATGATGAATCAGGAATAAGGAATGATGAATCAGGAATGATGAATGATGAATCAGGAATGATGAATCAGGAATGATGAATCAGGAATCAGGTATCATGAATGATGAATCAGGAATCAGGAATGATGAATCAGGAATCAGGAATCAGGAATGATGAATCAGGAATCAGGAATAATGAATCAGGAATGATGAATGATGAATCAGAAATCAGGAATGATGAATCAGGAATCAGGAATGATGAATCAGGAATCAGGAATGATGAATCAGGAATGATGAATGATGAATCAGGAATGATGAATCAGGCATGATGAATCAGGAATCAGGAATCAGGAATGATGAATCAGGAATCAGGAATGATGAATCAGGAATCAGGAATGATGAATCAGGAATGAGGAATGATCAATCAGGAATGATGAATGATGAATCAGGAATCAGCAATGATGAATCAGGATTCAGGAATGATGATTCAGGAATGATGAATGATGAATCAGGAATAAGGAATGATGAATCAGGAATCAGGAATGATGAATCAGGAATCAGGAATGATGAATCAGGAATGATGAATGATGAATCAGGAATGATGAATCAGGAATGATGAATCAGGAATGATGAATCAGGTATCATGAATCAGGAATCAGGAATGATGAATCAGGAATCAGGAATGATGAATCAGGAATGATGAATGATGTATCAGGAATCAGGAATGATGAATCAGGAAAGAGGAATGATGAATCAGGAATCAGGAATGGTGAATCATGAATCAGGAATGATGAATCAGGAATCAGGAATGATGAATCAGGAATCAGGAATGATGAATCAGGAATCATGAATGATGAATCAGGAATCAGGAATGATGAATCAGGAATCATGAATGATGAATCAGGAATGATGAATCAGGCATGATGAATCAGGAATCAGGAATCAGGAATGATGAATCAGGATTCAGGAATGATGAATCAGGAATGATGAATGATAAATCAGGAATCAGGAATGATGAATCAGGAATCAGGAATGATGAATCAGGAATAATGAATGATGAATCAGGAATGATGAATCAGGAATGATGAATCAGGAATGATCAATCAGGAATGATGAATGATGAATCAGGAATCAGCAATGATGAATCAGGATTCAGGAATGATGAATCAGGAATGATGAATGATAAATCAGGAATCAGCAATGATGAATCAGGATTCAGGAATGATGAATCAGGAATGATGAATGATAAATCAGGAATCAGGAATGATGACTCAGGAATCAGGAATGATCAATCAGGAATGATGAATGATGAATCAGGAATCAGCAATGATGAATCAGGATTCAGGAATGATGAATCAGGAATGATGAATGATAAATCAGGAATCAGGAATGATGAATCAGGAATCAGGAATGATGAATCAGGAATAATGAATGATGAATCAGGAATGATGAATCAGGAATGATGAATCAGGAATGATGAATCAGGTATCATGAATCAGGAATCAGGAATGATGAATCAGGAATCAGGAATGATGAATCAGGAATGATGAATGATGTATCAGGAATCAGGAATGATGAATCAGGAAAGAGGAATGATGAATCAGGAATCAGGAATGGTGAATCATGAATCAGGAATGATGAATCAGGAATCAGGAATGATGAATCAGGAATCAGGAATGATGAATCAGGAATCATGAATGATGAATCAGGAATCAGGAATGATGAATCAGGAATGATGAATCAGGAATCAGGTATCATGAATGATGAATCAGGAATCAGGAATCAGGAATAAGGAATGATGAATCAGGAATGATGAATGATGAATCAGGAATGATGAATCAGGAATGATGAATCAGGAATCAGTTATCAGGAATGATGAATCAGGAATCAGGAATCAGGAATCAGGAATGATGAATCAGGAATCAGGAATGATGAATCAGGAATGATGAATGATGAATCAGGAATGATGAATGATGAATCAGGAATCCGGAATGATGAATCAGGAATAAGGAATGATGAATCAGGAATGATGAATGATGAATCAGGAATGATGAATGATGAATCAGGAATGATGAATGATGAATCAGGAATGACGAATCAGGAATCAGTATAAGGAATGATGAATGATGAATCAGGAATCGGGAATGATGAATCAGGAATGATGAATGATGAATCAGGAATGATGATTCAGGAATGATGAATCAGGAATCAGGAATGATGAATCAGGATTCAGGAATCAGGAATGATGAATCAGGAATGATGAATGTTGAATCAGGAATCAGGAATGATGAATCAGGAATAAGGAATGATGAATCAGGAATGATGAATGATGAATCAGGAATGATGAATCAGGAATGATGAATCAGGAATCAGGAATGATGAATCAGGAATAATGAATGATGAATCAGGAATGATGAATCAGGAATGATGAATCAGGAATGATGAATCAGGTATCATGAATCAGGAATCAGGAATGATGAATCAGGAATCAGGAATGATGAATCAGGAATGATGAATGATGTATCAGGAATCAGGAATGATGAATCAGGAAAGAGGAATGATGAATCAGGAATCAGGAATGGTGAATCATGAATCAGGAATGATGAATCAGGAATCAGGAATGATGAATCAGGAATCAGGAATGATGAATCAGGAATCATGAATGATGAATCAGGAATCAGGAATGATGAATCAGGAATGATGAATCAGGAATCAGGTATCATGAATGATGAATCAGGAATCAGGAATCAGGAATAAGGAATGATGAATCAGGAATGATGAATGATGAATCAGGAATGATGAATCAGGAATGATGAATCAGGAATCAGTTATCAGGAATGATGAATCAGGAATCAGGAATCAGGAATCAGGAATGATGAATCAGGAATCAGGAATGATGAATCAGGAATGATGAATGATGAATCAGGAATGATGAATGATGAATCAGGAATCCGGAATGATGAATCAGGAATAAGGAATGATGAATCAGGAATGATGAATGATGAATCAGGAATGATGAATGATGAATCAGGAATGATGAATGATGAATCAGGAATGACGAATCAGGAATCAGTATAAGGAATGATGAATGATGAATCAGGAATCGGGAATGATGAATCAGGAATGATGAATGATGAATCAGGAATGATGATTCAGGAATGATGAATCAGGAATCAGGAATGATGAATCAGGATTCAGGAATCAGGAATGATGAATCAGGAATGATGAATGTTGAATCAGGAATCAGGAATGATGAATCAGGAATAAGGAATGATGAATCAGGAATGATGAATGATGAATCAGGAATGATGAATCAGGAATGATGAATCAGGAATCAGGTATCATGAATGATGAATCAGGAATCAGGAATCAGGAATCAGGAATAAGGAATGATGAATCAGGAATGATGAATGATGAATCAGGAATGATGCATCAGGAATGATGAATCAGGAATCAGTTATCAGGAATGATGAATCAGGAATCAGGAATCAGGAATCAGGAATGATGAATCAGGAATCAGGAATGATGAATCAGGAATGATGAATGATGAATCAGGAATGATGAATGATGAATCAGGAATCCGGAATGATGAATCAGGAATAAGGAATGATGAATCAGGAATGATGAATGATGAATCAGGAATGATGAATGATGAATCAGGAATGATGAATGATGAATCAGGAATGACGAATCAGGAATCAGTATAAGGAATGATGAATGATGAATCAGGAATCGGGAATGATGAATCAGGAATCAGGAATGATGAATCAGGAATGATGAATGATGAATCAGGAATGATGAATGATGAATCAGGAATGATGAATCAGGAATGATGAATCAGGAATCAGGAATCAGGAATGATGAATCAGGAATGATGAATCAGGAATGATGAATGATGAATCAGGAATGATGAATCAGGAATGATGAATCAGGAATGATGAATCAGGAATGATGAATCAGGAATCAGGAATCAGGAGTGATTAATCAGGAATCAGGAATGATGAATCAGGAATCAGGAATGATGATTCAGAAATGAGGAATGATCATTCAGGAATGAGGAATGATGAATCAGGAATGAGGAATGATGAATCAGGAATGAGGAATGATGAATCAGGAATCAGGAATGATGAATCAGGAATCAGGAATGATGAATCAGGAATGATGAATCAGGAATCAGGAATGATGAATCAGGAATCAGAAATCAGGAGTGATTAATCAGTATTCATCATTCCTGATTCATCATTCCTGATTCATCATTTATCATTCCTGATTCATCATTCATCAGGAATGATGATTCAGGAATCAGGAATGTTGAATCAGGAATGAGCGTTGATCAATCAGGAATGAGGAATGATCATTTAGGAATCAGGAATGATGAATCAGGAATGAGGATTGATGAATCAGGAATGATGAATGATGAATCAGGAATCAGGAATGATGAATCAGGAGTCAGGAATGATGAATCAGGAATGATGAATCAGGAATGATGAATCAGGAATGATGAATGATGTATCAGGAATGATGAATCAGGAATCAGGAATGATGAATCAGGAATGATGAATCAGGAATCAGGAATCAGGATTGATGAATCAGGAATGATGAATGATGTATCAGGAATGATGAATCAGGAATCAGGAATGATGAATCAGGAATGATGAATCAGGAATCAGGAATCAGGATTGATGAATCAGGAATGATGAATGATGAATCAGGAATCAGGAATCAGGAATCAGGAATCAGGAATCAGGAATCAGGAATCAGGAATCAGGAATCAGGAATCAGGAATGATGAATCAGGAATCAGGAATGATGAATCAGGAATGATGAATCAGGAATGATGAATGACGAATCAGGAATGATGAATGATGAATTAGGAATCAGGAATGATGAATCAGGAATAAGGAATGATGAATCAGGTATGATGAATGATGAATCAGGAATGATGAATCAGGAATAATGAATCAGGAATCAGGAATCAGGAATGATGAATCAGGAATCAGGAATGATGAATCAGGAATGATGAATGATGAATCAGGTATCAGGAATGATGAATCAGGAATAAAGAATGATGAATCACGAATGATGAATGATGAGTCAGGAATCAGGAATGATGAATCAGGAATGATGAATCAGGAATGATGAATCAGGAATGATGAATCAGGAATCAGGAATGATGAATCAGGAATGATGAATGATGAATCAGGAATGATGATTGATGAATCAGGAATGATAAATCAGGAATCAGGAATGATGAATGATGAATCAGGAATCAGCAATGATGAATCAGGAATCAGGAATGATGAATCAGGAATGATGAATGATGAATCAGGAATCCGGAATGATGAATCAGGAATAAAGAATAAAGAATCAGGAATGATGAATGATGAATCAGGAATGATGAATGACGAATCAGGAATGACGAATCAGGAATCAGGAATGATGAATGATGAATCAGGAATCAGGAATGATGAATCAGGAATCAGGAATGATGAATCAGGAATGATGAATGATGAATCAGGAATGATGAATCAGGAATGATGAATCAGGAATCAGGAATCAGGAGTGATTAATCAGGAATCAGGAATGAGGAATGATGATTCAGGAATGAGGAATGATCATTCAGGAATGAGGAATGATGAATCAGGAATGAGGAATGATGAATCAGGAATGAGGAATGATGAATCAGGAATGATGAATGATGAATCAGGAATCAGGAATGATGAATCAGCAATCAGGAATGATGAATCAGGAATGATGAATCAGGAATCAGGAATGATGAATCAGGAATGATGAATGATGAATCAGGAATGATGAATGATGTATCAGAAATCAGGAATGATGAATCAGGAATGATGAATCAGGAATGATGAATCAGGAATGATGAATGACGAATCAGGAATGATGAATGATGAATCAGGAATCAGGAATGATGAATCAGGAATAAGGAATGATGAATCAGGAATGACGAATGATAAATCAGGAATGATGAATCAGGAATGATGAATCAGGAATCAGGAATCAGGAATGATGAATCAGGAATCAGGAATGATGAATCAGGAATCTGGAATGATGAATGATGAATCAGGAATGATGAATGATGAATCAGGAATGATAAATCAGGAATCAGGAATGATGAATGATGAATCAGGAATCAGCAATGATGAATCAGGAATCAGGAATGATGAATCAGGAATGATGAATGATGAATCAGGAATCCGGAATGATGAATCAGGAATAAGGAATGATGAATCAGGAATGATGAATGATGAATCAGGAATGATGAATGATGAATCAGGAATGACGAATCAGGAATCAGTATCAGGAATGATGAATGATGAATCAGGAATGAGGAATGATGAATCAGGAATCAGGAATGATGAATCAGGAATGAGGAATGATGAATCAGGAATGATGAATGATAAATCAGGAATGATGAATCAGGAATGATGAATCAGGAATCAGGAATCAGAAGTGATTAATCAGGAATCAGGAATGATGAATCAGGAATCAGGAATGATGATTCAGGAATGAGGAATGATCAATCAGGAATCAGGAATGATGAATCAGGAATGAGGAATGAGGAATCAGGAATGATAAATGATGAATCAGGAATCAGGAATGATGAATCAGGAATGAGGAATGATGAATCAGGAATGATGAATCAGGAATCAGGAATGATGAATCAGGAATGATGAATGATGTATCCGGAATCAGGAATGATGAATCAGGAAAGAGGAATGATGAATCAGGAATCAGGAATGGTGAATCAGGAATCAGGAATGATGAATCAGGAATCAGGAATGATGAATCAGGAATCAGGAATGATGAATCAGGAATCAGGAATGATCAATCAGGAATGATGAATGATGAATCAGAAATCAGCAATGATGAATCAGGATTCAGGAATGATGAATCAGGAATGATGAATGATGAATCAGGAATGATGAATCAGGAATGATGAATCAGGAATCAGGAATGATGAATCAGGAATGATGAATGATAAATCAGGAATCAGGAATGATGACTCAGGAATCAGGAATGATCAATCAGGAATGATGAATGATGAATCAGGAATCAGCAATGATGAATCAGGATTCAGGAATGATGAATCAGGAATGATGAATGATAAATCAGGAATCAGGAATGATGAATCAGGAATCAGGAATGATGAATCAGGAATAATGAATGATGAATCAGGAATGATGAATCAGGAATGATGAATCAGGAATGATGAATCAGGTATCATGAATCAGGAATCAGGAATGATGAATCAGGAATCAGGAATGATGAATCAGGAATGATGAATGATGTATCAGGAATCAGGAATGATGAATCAGGAAAGAGGAATGATGAATCAGGAATCAGGAATGGTGAATCATGAATCAGGAATGATGAATCAGGAATCAGGAATGATGAATCAGGAATCAGGAATGATGAATCAGGAATCATGAATGATGAATCAGGAATCAGGAATGATGAATCAGGAATGATGAATCAGGAATCAGGTATCATGAATGATGAATCAGGAATCAGGAATCAGGAATAAGGAATGATGAATCAGGAATGATGAATGATGAATCAGGAATGATGAATCAGGAATGATGAATCAGGAATCAGTTATCAGGAATGATGAATCAGGAATCAGGAATCAGGAATCAGGAATGATGAATCAGGAATCAGGAATGATGAATCAGGAATGATGAATGATGAATCAGGAATGATGAATGATGAATCAGGAATCCGGAATGATGAATCAGGAATAAGGAATGATGAATCAGGAATGATGAATGATGAATCAGGAATGATGAATGATGAATCAGGAATGATGAATGATGAATCAGGAATGACGAATCAGGAATCAGTATAAGGAATGATGAATGATGAATCAGGAATCGGGAATGATGAATCAGGAATGATGAATGATGAATCAGGAATGATGATTCAGGAATGATGAATCAGGAATCAGGAATGATGAATCAGGATTCAGGAATCAGGAATGATGAATCAGGAATGATGAATGTTGAATCAGGAATCAGGAATGATGAATCAGGAATAAGGAATGATGAATCAGGAATGATGAATGATGAATCAGGAATGATGAATCAGGAATGATGAATCAGGAATCAGGTATCATGAATGATGAATCAGGAATCAGGAATCAGGAATCAGGAATAAGGAATGATGAATCAGGAATGATGAATGATGAATCAGGAATGATGAATCAGGAATGATGAATCAGGAATCAGTTATCAGGAATGATGAATCAGGAATCAGGAATCAGGAATCAGGAATGATGAATCAGGAATCAGGAATGATGAATCAGGAATGATGAATGATGAATCAGGAATGATGAATGATGAATCAGGAATCCGGAATGATGAATCAGGAATAAGGAATGATGAATCAGGAATGATGAATGATGAATCAGGAATGATGAATGATGAATCAGGAATGATGAATGATGAATCAGGAATGACGAATCAGGAATCAGTATAAGGAATGATGAATGATGAATCAGGAATCGGGAATGATGAATCAGGAATCAGGAATGATGAATCAGGAATGATGAATGATGAATCAGGAATGATGAATGATGAATCAGGAATGATGAATCAGGAATGATGAATCAGGAATCAGGAATCAGGAATGATGAATCAGGAATGATGAATCAGGAATGATGAATGATGAATCAGGAATGATGAATCAGGAATGATGAATCAGGAATGATGAATCAGGAATGATGAATCAGGAATCAGGAATCAGGAGTGATTAATCAGGAATCAGGAATGATGAATCAGGAATCAGGAATGATGATTCAGAAATGAGGAATGATCATTCAGGAATGAGGAATGATGAATCAGGAATGAGGAATGATGAATCAGGAATGAGGAATGATGAATCAGGAATCAGGAATGATGAATCAGGAATCAGGAATGATGAATCAGGAATGATGAATCAGGAATCAGGAATGATGAATCAGGAATCAGAAATCAGGAGTGATTAATCAGTATTCATCATTCCTGATTCATCATTCCTGATTCATCATTTATCATTCCTGATTCATCATTCATCAGGAATGATGATTCAGGAATCAGGAATGTTGAATCAGGAATGAGCGTTGATCAATCAGGAATGAGGAATGATCATTTAGGAATCAGGAATGATGAATCAGGAATGAGGATTGATGAATCAGGAATGATGAATGATGAATCAGGAATCAGGAATGATGAATCAGGAGTCAGGAATGATGAATCAGGAATGATGAATCAGGAATGATGAATGATGTATCAGGAATGATGAATCAGGAATCAGGAATGATGAATCAGGAATGATGAATCAGGAATCAGGAATCAGGATTGATGAATCAGGAATGATGAATGATGAATCAGGAATCAGGAATCAGGAATCAGGAATCAGGAATCAGGAATCAGGAATCAGGAATCAGGAATCAGGAATCAGGAATCAGGAATCAGGAATCAGGAATGATGAATCAGGAATCAGGAATGATGAATCAGGAATGATGAATCAGGAATGATGAATGACGAATCAGGAATGATGAATGATGAATCAGGAATCAGGAATGATGAATCAGGAATAAGGAATGATGAATCAGGTATGATGAATGATGAATCAGGAATGATGAATCAGGAATAATGAATCAGGAATCAGGAATCAGGAATGATGAATCAGGAATCAGGAATGATGAATCAGGAATGATGAATGATGAATCAGGTATCAGGAATGATGAATCAGGAATAAAGAATGATGAATCACGAATGATGAATGATGAGTCAGGAATCAGGAATGATGAATCAGGAATGATGAATCAGGAATGATGAATCAGGAATGATGAATCAGGAATCAGGAATGATGAATCAGGAATGATGAATGATGAATCAGGAATGATGATTGATGAATCAGGAATGATAAATCAGGAATCAGGAATGATGAATGATGAATCAGGAATCAGCAATGATGAATCAGGAATCAGGAATGATGAATCAGGAATGATGAATGATGAATCAGGAATCCGGAATGATGAATCAGGAATAAAGAATAAAGAATCAGGAATGATGAATGATGAATCAGGAATGATGAATGACGAATCAGGAATGACGAATCAGGAATCAGGAATGATGAATGATGAATCAGGAATCAGGAATGATGAATCAGGAATCAGGAATGATGAATCAGGAATGATGAATGATGAATCAGGAATGATGAATCAGGAATGATGAATCAGGAATCAGGAATCAGGAGTGATTAATCAGGAATCAGGAATGAGGAATGATGATTCAGGAATGAGGAATGATCATTCAGGAATGAGGAATGATGAATCAGGAATGAGGAATGATGAATCAGGAATGAGGAATGATGAATCAGGAATGATGAATGATGAATCAGGAATCAGGAATGATGAATCAGCAATCAGGAATGATGAATCAGGAATGATGAATCAGGAATCAGGAATGATGAATCAGGAATGATGAATGATGAATCAGGAATGATGAATGATGTATCAGAAATCAGGAATGATGAATCAGGAATGATGAATCAGGAATGATGAATCAGGAATGATGAATGACGAATCAGGAATGATGAATGATGAATCAGGAATCAGGAATGATGAATCAGGAATAAGGAATGATGAATCAGGAATGACGAATGATAAATCAGGAATGATGAATCAGGAATGATGAATCAGGAATCAGGAATCAGGAATGATGAATCAGGAATCAGGAATGATGAATCAGGAATCTGGAATGATGAATGATGAATCAGGAATGATGAATGATGAATCAGGAATGATAAATCAGGAATCAGGAATGATGAATGATGAATCAGGAATCAGCAATGATGAATCAGGAATCAGGAATGATGAATCAGGAATGATGAATGATGAATCAGGAATCCGGAATGATGAATCAGGAATAAGGAATGATGAATCAGGAATGATGAATGATGAATCAGGAATGATGAATGATGAATCAGGAATGACGAATCAGGAATCAGTATCAGGAATGATGAATGATGAATCAGGAATGAGGAATGATGAATCAGGAATCAGGAATGATGAATCAGGAATGAGGAATGATGAATCAGGAATGATGAATGATAAATCAGGAATGATGAATCAGGAATGATGAATCAGGAATCAGGAATCAGAAGTGATTAATCAGGAATCAGGAATGATGAATCAGGAATCAGGAATGATGATTCAGGAATGAGGAATGATCAATCAGGAATCAGGAATGATGAATCAGGAATGAGGAATGAGGAATCAGGAATGATAAATGATGAATCAGGAATCAGGAATGATGAATCAGGAATGAGGAATGATGAATCAGGAATGATGAATCAGGAATCAGGAATGATGAATCAGGAATGATGAATGATGTATCCGGAATCAGGAATGATGAATCAGGAAAGAGGAATGATGAATCAGGAATCAGGAATGGTGAATCAGGAATCAGGAATGATGAATCAGGAATCAGGAATGATGAATCAGGAATCAGGAATGATGAATCAGGAATCAGGAATGATCAATCAGGAATGATGAATGATGAATCAGAAATCAGCAATGATGAATCAGGATTCAGGAATGATGAATCAGGAATGATGAATGATGAATCAGGAATGATGAATCAGGAATGATGAATCAGGAATCAGGAATGATGAATCAGGAATCAGGAATGATGAATCAAGAATCAGGAATGATGAATCAGGAATGATGAATGATGAATCAGGAATGATGAATCAGGAATGAGGAATGATGAATCAGGAATGAGGAGTGATCAATCAGGAATCAGGAATGATGAATCAGGAATGAGGAATGATGAATCAGGAATGAGGAATTTTACGGCACATTGAACGTTTTTAAGATTAGCTCGCGGTCAGGAATCTATGAATTGGCTGGAAAGATGGAATCTCTCCGTTTGAGAATTTTACGGCACATTGAACGTTTTTAAGATTATCTCGCGAGCAGGAATCTATGAATTGGCTGGAAAGATGGAATCTCTCCGTTTGAGAATTTTACGGCACATTGAACGTTTTTAAGATTAGCTCGCGGTCAGGTATCTATGAATTGGCTGGAAAGATGGAATCTCTCCGTTTGAGACTTTTACGGCACATTGAACGTTTTTAAGATTAGCTCGCGGTCAGGAATCTATGAATTGGCTGGAAAGATGGAATCTCTCCGTTTGAGACTTTTACGGCACATTGAACGTTTTTAAGATTAGCTCGCGAGGAGGAATCTATGAATTGGCTGGAAAGATGAAATCTCTCCGTTTGAGAATTTTACGGCACATTGAACGTTTTTAAGATTAGCTCGCGGTCAGGAATCTATGAATTGGCTGGAAAGATGGAATCTCTCCGTTTGAGAATTTTACGGCACATTGAACGTTTTTAAGATTAGCTCGCGGTCAGGAATCTATGAATTGGCTGGAAAGATGGAATCTCTCCGTTTGAGACTTTTACGGCACACTGAACGTTTTTAAGATTAGCTCGCGAGGAGGAATCTATGAATTGGCTGGAAAGATGGAATCTCTCCGTTTGAGAATTTTACGGCACAATGGACGTTTTTAAGATTAGCTCGCGGTCAGGAATCTATGAATTGGCTGGAAAGATGGAATCTCTCCGTTTGAGAATTTTACGGCACATTGAACGTTTTTAAGATTAGCTCGCGGTCAGGAATCTATGAATTGGCTGAAAAGATGGAATCTCTCCGTTTGAGACTTTTACGGCACACTGAACGTTTTTAAGATTAGCTCGCGAGGAGGAATCTATGAATTGCCTGGAAAGATGGAATCTCTCCATTTGAGAATTTTACGGCACATTGAACGTTTTTAAGATTAGCTCGTGGTCAGGAATCTATGAATTGGCTGGAAAGATGGAATCTCTCCGTTTGAGAATTTTACGGCACATTGAACGTTTTTAAGATTAGCTCGCGGTCAGGAATCTATGAATTGGCTGAAAAGATGGAATCTCTCCGTTTGAGACTTTTACGGCACACTGAACGTTTTTAAGATTAGCTCGCGAGGAGGAATCTATGAATTGGCTGGAAAGATGGAATCTCTCCGTTTGAGACTTTTACGGTACACTGAACGTTTTTAAGATTATCTCGCGAGGAGGAATCTATGAATTGGCTGGAAAGATGGAATCTCTCCGTTTGAGAATTTTACGGCACATTGAACGTTTTTAAGATTAGCTCGCGGTCAGGAATCTATGAATTGGCTGGAAAGATGGAATCTCTCCGTTTGAGAATTTTACGGCACATTGAACGTTTTTAAGATTAGCTCGCGGTCAGGAATCTATGAATTGGCTGAAAAGATGGAATCTCTCCGTTTGAGATTTTTACGGCACACTCAACGTTTTTAAGATTAGCTCGCGAGGAGGAATCTATGAATTGGCTGGAAAGATGGAATCTCTCCGTTTGAGAATTTTACGGCACATTGAACGTTTTTAAGATTAGCTCGCGGTCAGGAATCTATGAATTGGCTGGAAAGATGGAATCTCTCCGTTTTAGAATATTACGGCACATTGAACGTTTTTAAGATTAGCTCGCGGTCAGGAATCTATGAATTGGCTGAAAAGATGGAATCTCTCCGTTTGAGACTTTTACGGCACACTGAACGTTTTTAAGATTAGCTCGCGAGGAGGAATCTATGAATTGGCTGGAAAGATGGAATCTCTCCGTTTGAGACTTTTACGGCACATTGAACGTTTTTAAGATTAGCTCGTGGTCAGGAATCTATGAATTGGCTGGAAAGATGGAATCTCTCCTTTTGAGAATTTTACGGCACATTGAACGTTTTTAAGATTAGCTCGCGGTCAGGAATCTATGAATTGGCTGAAAAGATGGAATCTCTCCGTTTGAGATTTTTACGGCACACTGAACGTTTTTAAGATTAGCTCGCGAGGAGGAATCTATGAATTGGCTGGAAAGATGGAATCTCTCCGTTTGAGAATTTTACGGCACATTGAACGTTTTTAAGATTAGCTCGCGGTCAGGAATCTATGAATTGGCTGGAAAGATGGAATCTCTCCGTTTGAGAATTTTACGGCACATTGAACGTTTTTAAGATTAGCTCGCGGTCAGGAATCTATGAATTGGCTGGAAAGATGGAATCTCTCCGTTTGAGAATTTTACGGCACATTGAACGTTTTTAAGATTAGCTCGCGGTCAGGAATCTATGAATTGGCTGGAAAGATGGAATCTCTCCGTTTGAGAATTTTACGGCACATTGAACGTTTTTAAGATTAGCTCGCGGTCAGGAATCTATGAATTGGCTGAAAAGATGGAATCTCTCCGTTTGAGACTTTTACGGCACACTGAACGTTTTTAAGATTAGCTCGCGAGGAGGAATCTATGAATTGGCTGGAAAGATGGAATCTCTCCGTTTGAGACTTTTACGGCACACTGAACGTTTTTAAGATTAGCTCGCGAGGAGGAATCTATGAATTGGCTGGAAAGATGGAATCTCTCCGTTTGAGAATTTTACGGCACATTGAACGTTTTTAAGATTAGCTCGCGGTCAGGAATCTATGAATTGGCTGGAAAGATGGAATCTCTCCTTTTGAGAATTTTACGGCACATTGAACGTTTTTAAGATTAGCTCGCGGTCAGGAATCTATGAATTGGCTGGAAAGATGGAATCTCTCCGTTTGAGAATTTTACGGCACATTGAACGTTTTTAAGATTAGCTCGCGGTCAGGAATCTATGAATTGGCTGGAAAGATGGAATCTCTCCGTTTGAGAATTTTACGGCACATTGAACGTTTTTAAGATTAGCTCGCGGTCAGGAATCTATGAATTGGCTGGAAAGATGGAATCTCTCCGTTTGAGAATTTTACGGCACATTGAACGTTTTTAAGATTAGCTCGCGGTCAGGAATCTATGAATTGGCTGGAAAGATGGAATCTCTGCGTTTGAGAATATTACGGCACATTGAACGTTTTTAAGATTAGCTCGCGGTCAGGAATCTATGAATTGGCTGAAAAGATGGAATCTCTCCGTTTGAGACTTTTACGGCACACTGAACGTTTTTAAGATTAGCTCGCGAGGAGGAATCTAAGAATTTGGCTGGAAAGATGAAATCTCTCCGTTGAGACTTTTACGGCACATTGAACGTTTTTAAGATTAGCTCGCGGTCAGGAATCTATGAATTGGCTGGAAAGATGGAATCTCTCCGTTTGAGAATTTTACGGCACATTGAACGTTTTTAAGATTAGCTCGCGGTCAGGAATCTATGAATTGGCTGGAAAGATGGAATCTCTCCGTTTGAGAATTTTACGGCACATTGAACGTTTTTAAGATTAGCTCGCGGTCAGGAATCTATGATTTGGCTGGAAAGATGGAATCTCTCCGTTTGAGAATTTTACGGCACATTGAACGTTTTTAAGATTAGCTCGCGGTCAGGAATCTATGAATTGGCTGGAAAGATGGAATCTCTCCGTTTGAAAATTTTACGGCACATTGAACGTTTTTAAGATTAGCTCGCGGTCAGGAATCTATGAATTGGCTGGAAAGATGGAATCTCTCCGTTTGAGAATTTTACGGCACACTGAACGTTTTTAAGATTAGCTCGCGGTCAGGAATCTATGAATTGGCTGAAAAGATGGAATCTCTCCGTTTGAGACTTTTACGGCACACTGAACGTTTTTAAGATTAGCTCGCGAGGAGGAATCTATGAATTGGCTGGAAAGATGGAATCTCTCCGTTTGAGAATTTTACGGCACATTGAACGTTTTTAAGATTAGCTCGCGGTCAGGAATCTATGAATTGGCTGGAAAGATGGAATCTCTCCGTTTGAGAATTTTACGGCACATTGAACGTTTTTAAGATTAGCTCGCGGTCAGGAATCTATGAATTGGCTGGAAAGATGGAATCTCTCCGTTTGAGACTTTTACGGCACATTGAACGTTTTTAAGATTAGCTCGCGGTCAGGAATCTATGAATTGGCTGGAAAGATGGAATCTCTCCGTTTGAGAATTTTACGGCACATTGAACGTTTTTAAGATTAGCTCGCGGTCAGGAATCTATGAATTGGCTGGAAAGATGGAATCTCTCCGTTTGAGACTTTTACGGCACACTGAACGTTTTTAAGATTAGCTCGCGAGGAGGAATCTATGAATTGGCTGGAAAGATGGAATCTCTCCGTTTGAGAATTTTACGGCACATTGAACGTTTTTAAGATTAGCTCGCGGTCAGGAATCTATGAATTGGCTGGAAAGATGGAATCTCTCCGTTTGAGAATTTTACGGCACATTGAACGTTTTTAAGATTAGCTCGCGGTCAGGAATCTATGAATTGGCTGGAAAGATGGAATCTCTCCGTTTGAGAATTTTACGGCACATTGAACGTTTTTAAGATTAGCTCGCGGTCAGGAATCTATGAATTGGCTGGAAAGATGGAATCTCTCCGTTTGAGAATTTTACGGCACATTGAACGTTTTTAAGATTAGCTCGCGGTCAGGAATCTATGAATTGGCTGGAAAGATGGAATCTCTCCGTTTGAGAATTTTACGGCACATTGAACGTTTTTAAGATTAGCTCGCGGTCAGGAATCTATGAATTGGCTGGAAAGATGGAATCTCTGCGTTTGAGAATATTACGGCACATTGAACGTTTTTAAGATTAGCTCGCGGTCAGGAATCTATGAATTGGCTGAAAAGATGGAATCTCTCCGTTTGAGACTTTTACGGCACACTGAACGTTTTTAAGATTAGTTCGCGAGGAGGAATCTAAGAATTTGGCTGGAAAGATGAAATCTCTCCGTTTGAGACTTTTACGGCACATTGAACGTTTTTAAGATTAGCTCGCGGTCAGGAATCTATGAATTGGCTGGAAAGATGGAATCTCTCCGTTTGAGAATTTTACGGCACATTGAACGTTTTTAAGATTAGCTCGCGGTCAGGAATCTATGAATTGGCTGGAAAGATGGAATCTCTCCGTTTGAGAATTTTACGGCACATTGAACGTTTTTAAGATTAGCTCGCGGTCAGGAATCTATGATTTGGCTGGAAGATGGAATCTCTCCGTTTGAGAATTTTACGGCACATTGAACGTTTTTAAGATTAGCTCGCGGTCAGGAATCTATGAATTGGCTGGAAAGATGGAATCTCTCCGTTTGAGAATTTTACGGCACATTGAACGTTTTTAAGATTAGCTCGCGGTCAGGAATCTATGAATTGGCTGGAAAGATGGAATCTCTCCGTTTGAGAATTTTACGGCACACTGAACGTTTTTAAGATTAGCTCGCGGTCAGGAATCTATGAATTGGCTGAAAAGATGGAATCTCTCCGTTTGAGACATTTACGGCACACTGAACGTTTTTAAGATTAGCTCGCGAGGAGGAATCTATGAATTGGCTGGAAAGATGGAATCTCTCCGTTTGAGAATTTTACGGCACATTGAACGTTTTTAAGATTAGCTCGCGGTCAGGAATCTATGAATTGGCTGGAAAGATGGAATCTCTCCGTTTGAGAATTTTACGGCACATTGAACGTTTTTAAGATTAGCTCGCGGTCAGGAATCTATGAATTGGCTGGAAAGATGGAATCTCTCCGTTTGAGACTTTTACGGCACATTGAACGTTTTTAAGATTAGCTCGCGGTCAGGAATCTATGAATTGGCTGGAAAGATGGAATCTCTCCGTTTGAGAATTTTACGGCACATTGAACGTTTTTAAGATTAGCTCGCGGTCAGGAATCTATGAATTGGCTGGAAAGATGGAATCTCTCCGTTTGAGACTTTTACGGCACACTGAACGTTTTTAAGATTAGCTCGCGAGGAGGAATCTATGAATTGGCTGGAAAGATGGAATCTCTCCGTTTGAGAATTTTACGGCACATTGAACGTTTTTAAGATTAGCTCGCGGTCAGGAATCTATGAATTGGCTGGAAAGATGGAATCTCTCCGTTTGAGAATTTTACGGCACATTGAACGTTTTTAAGATTAGCTCGCGGTCAGGAATCTATGAATTGGCTGGAAAGATGGAATCTCTCCGTTTCAGAATTTTACGGCACACTGAACGTTTTTAAGATTAGCTCGCGGTCAGGAATCTATGAATTGGCTGAAAAGATGGAATCTCTCCGTTTGAGACTTTTACGGCACACTGAACGTTTTTAAGATTAGCTCGCGAGGAGGAATCTATGAATTGGCTGAAAGATGGAATCTCTCCGTTTGAGAATTTTACGGCACATTGAACGTTTTTAAGATTAGCTCGCGGTCAGGAATCTATGAATTGGCTGGAAAGATGGAATCTCTCCGTTTGAGAATTTTACGGCACATTGAACGTTTTTAAGATTAGCTCGCGGTCAGGAATCTATGAAATGGCTGGAAAGATGGAATCTCTCCGTTTGAGAATTTTACGGCACATTGAACGTTTTTAAGATTAGCTCGCGGTCAGGAATCTATGAATTGGCTGGAAAGATGGAATCTCTCCGTTTGAGACTTTTACGGCACACTGAACGTTTTTAAGATTAGCTCGCGAGGAGGAATCTATGAATTGGCTGGAAAGATGGAATCTCTCCGTTTGAGAATTTTACGGCACATTGAACGTTTTTAAGATTAGCTCGCGGTCAGGAATCTATGAATTGGCTGGAAAGATGGAATCTCTCCGTTTGAGAATTTTACGGCACATTGAACGTTTTTAAGATTAGCTCGCGGTCAGGAATCTATGAATTGGCTGGAAAGATGGAATCTCTCCGTTTGAGAATTTTACGGCACATTGATCGTTTTTAAAATTAGCTCGCGGTCAGGAATCTATGAATTGGCTGGAAAGATGGAATCTCTCCGTTTGAGAATATTACGGCACATTGAACGTTTTTAAGATTAGCTCGCGGTCAGGAATCTATGAATTGGCTGGAAAGATGGAATCTCTCCGTTTGAGACTTTTACGGCACACTGAACGTTTTAAGATTAGCTCGCGAGGAGGAATCTATGAATTGGCTGGAAAGATGGAATCTCTCCGTTTGAGACTTTCACGGCACATTGAACGTTTTTAAGATTAGCTCGCGGTCAGGAATCTATGAATTGGCTGGAAAGATGGAATCTCTCCTTTTGAGAATTTTACGGCACATTGAACGTTTTTAAGATTAGCTCGCGGTCAGGAATCTATGAATTGGCTGGAAAGATGGAATCTCTCCGTTTGAGAATTTTACGGCACATTGAACGTTTTTAAGATTAGCTCGCGGTCAGGAATCTATGATTTGGCTGGAAAGATGGAATCTCTCCGTTTGAGAATTTTACGGCACATTGAACGTTTTTAAGATTAGCTCGCGGTCAGGAATCTATGAATTGGCTGGAAAGATGGAATCTCTCCGTTTGAGAATTTTACGGCACATTGAACGTTTTTAAGATTAGCTCGCGGTCAGGAATCTATGAATTGGCTGGAAAGATGGAATCTCTCCGTTTGAGAATATTACGGCACATTGAACGTTTTTAAGATTAGCTCGCGGTCAGGAATCTATGAATTGGCTGAAAAGATGGAATCTCTCCGTTTGAGACTTTTACGGCACACTGAACGTTTTTAAGATTAGCTCGCGAGGAGGAATCTATGAATTGGCTGGAAAGATGGAATCTCTCCGTTTGAGACTTTTACGGCACACTGAACGTTTTTAAGATTAGCTCGCGAGGAGGAATCTATGAATTGCCTGGAAAGATGGAATCTCTCCGTTTGAGAATTTTACGGCACATTGAACGTTTTAAGATTAGCTCGCGGTCAGGAATCTATGAATTGGCTGGAAAGATGGAATCTCTCCGTTTGAGAATTTTACGGCACATTGAACGTTTTTAAGATTAGCTCGCGGTCAGGAATCTATGAATTGGCTGAAAAGATGGAATCTCTCCGTTTGAGATTTTTACGGCACACTGAACGTTTTTAAGATTAGCTCGCGAGGAGGAATCTAAGAATTGGCTGGAAAGATGGAATCTCTCCGTTTGAGAATTTTACGGCACATTGAACGTTTTTAAGATTAGCTCGCGGTCAGGAATCTATGAATTGGCTGGAAAGATGGAATCTCTCCGTTTGAGAATTTTACGGCACATTGAACGTTTTTAAGATTAGCTCGCGGTCAGGAATCTATGAATTGGCTGGAAAGATGGAATCTCTCCGTTTGAGAATTTTACGGCACATTGAACGTTTTTAAGATTAGTTCGCGGTCAGGAATCTATGAATTGGCTGGAAAGATGGAATCTCTCCGTTTGAGAATTTTACGGCACATTGAACGTTTTTAAGATTAGCTCGCGGTCAGGAATCTATGAATTGGCTGGAAAGATGGAATCTCTCCGTTTGAGACTTTTACGGCACACTGAACGTTTTTAAGATTAGCTCGCGAGGAGGAATCTATGAATTGGCTGGAAAGATGGAATCTCTCCGTTTGAGACTTTTACGGCACACTGAACGTTTTTAAGATTAGCTCGCGAGGAGGAATCTATGAATTGGCTGGAAAGATGGAATCTCTCCGTTTGAGAATTTTACGGCACATTGAACGTTTTTAAGATTAGCTCGCGGTCAGGAATCTATGAATTGGCTGAAAAGATGGAATCTCTCCGTTTGAGATTTTTACGGCACACTGAACGTTTTTAAGATTAGCTCGCGAGGAGGAATCTATGAATTGGCTGGAAAGATGGAATCTCTCCGTTTGAGAATTTTACGGCACATTGAACGTTTTTAAGATTAGCTCGCGGTCAGGAATCTATGAATTGGCTGGAAAGATGGAATCTCTCCGTTTGAGAATTTTACGGCACATTGAACGTTTTTAAGATTAGCTCGCGGTCAGGAATCTATGAATTGGCTGGAAAGATGGAATCTCTCCGTTTGAGAATTTTACGGCACATTGAACGTTTTTAAGATTAGCTCGCGGTCAGGAATCTATGAATTGGCTGGAAAGATGGAATCTCTCCGTTTGAGAATTTTACGGCACATTGAACGTTTTTAAGATTAGCTCGCGGTCAGGAATCTATGAATTGGCTGGAAAGATGGAATCTCTCCGTTTGAGACTTTTACGGCACACTGAACGTTTTTAAGATTAGCTCGCGAGGAGGAATCTATGAATTGGCTGGAAAGATGGAATCTCTCCGTTTGAGACTTTTACGGCACACTGAACGTTTTTAAGATTAGCTCGCGAGGAGGAATCTATGAATTGGCTGGAAAGATGGAATCTCTCCGTTTGAGAATTTTACGGCACATTGAACGTTTTTAAGATTAGCTCGCGGTCAGGAATCTATGAATTGGCTGGAAAGATGGAATCTCTCCGTTTGAGAATTTTACGGTACATTGAACGTTTTTAAGATTAGCTCGCGGTCAGGAATCTATGAATTGGCTGGAAAGATGGAATCTCTCCGTTTGAGAATTTTACGGCACATTGAACGTTTTTAAGATTAGCTCGCGATCACGAATCTATGAATTGGCTGGAAAGATGGAATCTCTCCGTTTGAGACTTTTACGGCACATTGAACGTTTTTAAGATTAGCTCGCGAGCAGGAATCTATGAATTGGCTGGAAAGATGAAATCTCTCCGTTTGAGAATTTTACGGCACATTGAACGTTTTTAAGATTAGCTCGCGGTCAGGAATCTATGAATTGGCTGGCAAGATGGAATCTCTCCGTTTGAGACTTTTACGGCACACTGAACGTTTTTAAGATTAGCTCGCGAGGAGGAATCTATGAATTGGCTGGAAAGATGGAATCTCTCCGTTTGAGAATTTTACGGCACATTGAACGTTTTTAAGATTAGCTCGCGGTCAGGAATCTATGAATTGGCTGGAAAGATGGAATCTCTCCGTTTGAGAATTTTACGGCACATTGAACGTTTTTAAGATTAGCTCGCGGTCAGGAATCTATGAATTGGCTGAAAAGATGGAATCTCTCCGTTTGAGATTTTTACGGCACACTGAACGTTTTTAAGATTAGCTCGCGAGGAGGAATCTATGAATTGGCTGGAAAGATGGAATCTCTCCGTTTGAGAATTTTACGGCACATTGAACGTTTTTAAGATTAGCTCGCGGTCAGGAATCTATGAATTGGCTGAAAAGATGGAATCTCTCCGTTTGAGACTTTTACGGCACACTGAACGTTTTTAAGATTAGCTCGCGAGGAGGAATCTATGAATTGGCTAGAAAGATGGAATCTCTCCGTTTGAGAATTTTACGGCACATTGAACGTTTTTAAGATTAGCTCGCGGTCAGGAATCTATGAATTGGCTGGAAAGATGGAATCTCTCCGTTTGAGAATTTTACGGCACATTGAACGTTTTTAAGATTAGCTCGCGGTCAGGAATCTATGAATTGGCTGGAAAGATGGAATCTCTCCGTTTGAGAATTTTACGGCACATTGAACGTTTTTAAGATTAGCTCGCGGTCAGGAATCTATGAATTGGCTGGAAAGATGGAATCTCTCCGTTTGAGAATTTTACGGCACATTGAACGTTTTTAAGATTAGCTCGCGGTCAGGAATCTATGAATTGGCTGGAAAGATGGAATCTCTCCGTTTGAGAATTTTACGGCACACTGAACGTTTTTAAGATTAGCTCGCGAGGAGGAATCTATGAATTGGCTGGAAAGATGGAATCTCTCCGTTTGAGAATTGTACGGCACATTGAACGTTTTTAAGATTAGCTCGCGGTCAGGAATCTATGAATTGGCTGGAAAGATGGAATCTCTCCGTTTGAGAATTTTACGGTACATTGAACGTTTTTAAGATTAGCTCGCGGTCAGGAATCTATGAATTGGCTGAAAGATGGAATCTCTCCGTTTGAGAATTTTACGGCACATTGAACGTTTTTAAGATTAGCTCGCGATCACGAATCTATGAATTGGCTGGAAAGATGGAATCTCTCCGTTTGAGACTTTTACGGCACATTGAACGTTTTTAAGATTAGCTCGCGAGCAGGAATCTATGAATTGGCTGGAAAGATGAAATCTCTCCGTTTGAGAATTTTACGGCACATTGAACGTTTTTAAGATTAGCTCGCGGTCAGGAATCTATGAATTGGCTGGAAAGATGGAATCTCTCCGTTTGAGACTTTTACGGCACACTGAACGTTTTTAAGATTAGCTCGCGAGGAGGAATCTATGAATTGGCTGGAAAGATGGAATCTCTCCGTTTGAGAATTTTACGGCACATTGAACGTTTTTAAGATTAGCTCGCGGTCAGGAATCTATGAATTGGCTGGAAAGATGGAATCTCTCCGTTTGAGAATTTTACGGCACATTGAACGTTTTTAAGATTAGCTCGCGGTCAGGAATCTATGAATTGGCTGAAAAGATGGAATCTCTCCGTTTGAGATTTTTACGGCACACTGAACGTTTTTAAGATTAGCTCGCGAGGAGGAATCTATGAATTGGCTGGAAAGATGGAATCTCTCCGTTTGAGAATTTTACGGCACATTGAACGTTTTAAGATTAGCTCGCGGTCAGGAATCTATGAATTGGCTGAAAAGATGGAATCTCTCCGTTTGAGACTTTTACGGCACACTGAACGTTTTTAAGATTAGCTCGCGAGGAGGAATCTATGAATTGGCTGGAAAGATGGAATCTCTCCGTTTGAGAATTTTACGGCACATTGAACGTTTTTAAGATTAGCTCGCGGTCAGGAATCTATGAATTGGCTGGAAAGATGGAATCTCTCCGTTTGAGAATTTTACGGCACATTGAACGTTTTTAAGATTAGCTCGCGGTCAGGAATCTATGAATTGGCTGAAAAGATGGAATCTCTCCGTTTGAGACTTTTACGGCACACTGAACGTTTTTAAGATTAGCTCGCGAGGAGGAATCTATGAATTGGCTGGAAAGATGGAATCTCTCCGTTTGAGACTTTTACGGCACACTGAACGTTTTTAAGATTAGCTCGCGAGGAGGAATCTATGAATTGGCTGGAAAGATGGAATCTCTCCGTTTGAGAATTTTACGGCACATTGAACGTTTTTAAGATTAGCTCGCGGTCAGGAATCTATGAATTGGCTGGAAAGATGGAATCTCTCCGTTTGAGAATTTTACGGCACATTGAACGTTTTTAAGATTAGCTCGCGGTCAGGAATCTATGAATTGGCTGAAAAGATGGAATCTCTCCGTTTGAGACTTTTACGGCACACTGAACGTTTTTAAGATTAGCTCGCGAGGAGGAATCTATGAATTGGCTGGAAAGATGGAATCTCTCCGTTTGAGAATTTTACGGCACATTGAACGTTTTTAAGATTAGCTCGCGGTCAGGAATCTATGAATTGGCTGGAAAGATGGAATCTCTCCGTTTGAGAATTTTACGGCACATTGAACGTTTTTAAGATTAGCTCGCGGTCAGGAATCTATGAATTGGCTGAAAAGATGGAATCTCTCCGTTTGAGACTTTTACGGCACACTGAACGTTTTTAAGATTAGCTCGCGAGGAGGAATCTATGAATTGGCTGGAAAGATGGAATCTCTCCGTTTGAGAATTTTACGGCACATTGAACGTTTTTAAGATTAGCTCGCGGTCAGGAATCTATGAATTGGCTGGAAAGATGGAATCTCTCCGTTTGAGAATTTTACGGCACATTGAACGTTTTTAAGATTAGCTCGCGGTCAGGAATCTATGAATTGGCTGAAAAGATGGAATCTCTCCGTTTGAGATTTTTACGGCACACTGAACGTTTTTAAGATTAGCTCGCGAGGAGGAATCTATGAATTGGCTGGAAAGATGGAATCTCTCCGTTTGAGAATTTTACGGCACATTGAACGTTTTTAAGATTAGCTCGCGGTCAGGAATCTATGAATTGGCTGAAAAGATGGAATCTCTCCGTTTGAGACTTTTACGGCACACTGAACGTTTTAAGATTAGCTCGCGAGGAGGAATCTATGAATTGGCTGGAAAGATGGAATCTCTCCGTTTGAGAATTTTACGGCACATTGAACGTTTTTAAGATTAGCTCGCGGTCAGGAATCTATGAATTGGCTGGAAAGATGGAATCTCTCCGTTTGAGAATTTTACGGCACATTGAACGTTTTTAAGATTAGCTCGCGGTCAGGAATCTATGAATTGGCTGAAAAGATGGAATCTCTCCGTTTGAGACTTTTACGGCACACTGAACGTTTTTAAGATTAGCTCGCGAGGAGGAATCTATGAATTGGCTGGAAAGATGGAATCTCTCCGTTTGAG
>JAOWCC010000484.1:0-59456 GCA_030867875.1 Actinernus sp. WN-2022
AAAATGTGTTTTTTTGTAACCTAACCTTAATCTCTCAAAGTTACTTGTGTACCCTAATATCTTCAAAGTGGCGCCATTTCTCGAGCTTTCAATGGATTTCGATGCACTATACGGCAATACAACGTTCTCTTCATGTAGATTGCGATTAATGGATGGAAGTTTCCTGTATTTTGAGTAACAATACCAGAAAATGGCCTTTTTCTAACCTAAGCATAACCTCTAGGTCTCAAATAAAGAAATTATGGGATAGATCTCACACAAGTAAATTATGGGATAGAAAGGCCATTAAAGTCTTCAACTGTCATTTGCCGTTTCAAGAAAACGGCAAAAACACGAGTTACTGGCTTTTAAAGCTAAAGGCACACAAGATCTAGCATGTTTTCACAAAAGGGGGTTTTAGGTTCTAGGGCTCCTTTTGTGGAAACAGCGTAGATCTTGTGTGCCTTTAAGCTTTAAAAGCCAGTTACTCGTGTTTTTGCCGCTTTCTTGAAAGGGCAAATGACAGTTTACGACTTTTCTGGCCTTTCTTTCCAATAATTGATCTGTAGGTATTTTATGAGGGTGGTGTGGGGTGGGGAGGAGTAGTTCAAAAAATTTCGCGAAAAACCAACTTTGCCTGACGTATGGCGCAACGATTTGCTTAGTGAAAGATGTACATTTTCCACTAGGTCTGAGAAAAAAGGTGCATTTTTGGGATCAAAACGTTGAAAAGTGAGTTACTGGCTTTTAAAGCCAACAAGTACGCATTAATTTACTTGTGTAACCTAAATTTCAAAGTGGCGCCATTTCTCGACCTTTTAATGGATTTCGATGCACTATACGGCAATACAACGGCCTCTTCCTGTACTTTCAGACTGGCGTGCCAGTTTTGCCCTATTTGGAGTAGAAAATCCGAAAATGTGTTTTTTTGTAACCTAACCTTAATCTCTCAAAGTTACTTGTGTACCCTAATATCTTCAAAGTGGCGCCATTTCTCGAGCTTTCAATGGATTTCGATGCACTATACGGCAATACAACGTTCTCTTCATGTAGATTGCGATTAATGGATGGAAGTTTCCTGTATTTTGAGTAACAATACCAGAAAATGGCCTTTTTCTAACCTAAGCATAACCTCTAGGTCTCAAATAAAGAAATTATGGGATAGATCTCACACAAGTAAATTATGGGATAGAAAGGCCATTAAAGTCTTCAACTGTCATTTGCCGTTTCAAGAAAACGGCAAAAACACGAGTTACTGGCTTTTAAAGCTAAAGGCACACAAGATCTAGCATGTTTTCACAAAAGGGGGTTTTAGGTTCTAGGGCTCCTTTTGTGGAAACAGCGTAGATCTTGTGTGCCTTTAAGCTTTAAAAGCCAGTTACTCGTGTTTTTGCCGCTTTCTTGAAAGGGCAAATGACAGTTTACGACTTTTCTGGCCTTTCTTTCCAATAATTGATCTGTAGGTATTTTATGAGGGTGGTGTGGGGTGGGGAGGAGTAGTTCAAAAAATTTCGCGAAAAACCAACTTTGCCTGACGTATGGCGCAACGATTTGCTTAGTGAAAGATGTACATTTTCCACTAGGTCTGAGAAAAAAGGTGCATTTTTGGGATCAAAACGTTGAAAAGTGAGTTACTGGCTTTTAAAGCCAACAAGTACGCATTAATTTACTTGTGTAACCTAAATTTCAAAGTGGCGCCATTTCTCGACCTTTTAATGGATTTCGATGCACTATACGGCAATACAACGGCCTCTTCCTGTACTTTCAGACTGGCGTGCCAGTTTTGCCCTATTTGGAGTAGAAAATCCGAAAATGTGTTTTTTTGTAACCTAACCTTAATCTCTCAAAGTTACTTGTGTACCCTAATATCTTCAAAGTGGCGCCATTTCTCGAGCTTTCAATGGATTTCGATGCACTATACGGCAATACAACGTTCTCTTCATGTAGATTGCGATTAATGGATGGAAGTTTCCTGTATTTTGAGTAACAATACCAGAAAATGGCCTTTTTCTAACCTAAGCATAACCTCTAGGTCTCAAATAAAGAAATTATGGGATAGATCTCACACAAGTAAATTATGGGATAGAAAGGCCATTAAAGTCTTCAACTGTCATTTGCCGTTTCAAGAAAACGGCAAAAACACGAGTTACTGGCTTTTAAAGCTAAAGGCACACAAGATCTAGCATGTTTTCACAAAAGGGGGTTTTAGGTTCTAGGGCTCCTTTTGTGGAAACAGCGTAGATCTTGTGTGCCTTTAAGCTTTAAAAGCCAGTTACTCGTGTTTTTGCCGCTTTCTTGAAAGGGCAAATGACAGTTTACGACTTTTCTGGCCTTTCTTTCCAATAATTGATCTGTAGGTATTTTATGAGGGTGGTGTGGGGTGGGGAGGAGTAGTTCAAAAAATTTCGCGAAAAACCAACTTTGCCTGACGTATGGCGCAACGATTTGCTTAGTGAAAGATGTACATTTTCCACTAGGTCTGAGAAAAAAGGTGCATTTTTGGGATCAAAACGTTGAAAAGTGAGTTACTGGCTTTTAAAGCCAACAAGTACGCATTAATTTACTTGTGTAACCTAAATTTCAAAGTGGCGCCATTTCTCGACCTTTTAATGGATTTCGATGCACTATACGGCAATACAACGGCCTCTTCCTGTACTTTCAGACTGGCGTGCCAGTTTTGCCCTATTTGGAGTAGAAAATCCGAAAATGTGTTTTTTTGTAACCTAACCTTAATCTCTCAAAGTTACTTGTGTACCCTAATATCTTCAAAGTGGCGCCATTTCTCGAGCTTTCAATGGATTTCGATGCACTATACGGCAATACAACGTTCTCTTCATGTAGATTGCGATTAATGGATGGAAGTTTCCTGTATTTTGAGTAACAATACCAGAAAATGGCCTTTTTCTAACCTAAGCATAACCTCTAGGTCTCAAATAAAGAAATTATGGGATAGATCTCACACAAGTAAATTATGGGATAGAAAGGCCATTAAAGTCTTCAACTGTCATTTGCCGTTTCAAGAAAACGGCAAAAACACGAGTTACTGGCTTTTAAAGCTAAAGGCACACAAGATCTAGCATGTTTTCACAAAAGGGGGTTTTAGGTTCTAGGGCTCCTTTTGTGGAAACAGCGTAGATCTTGTGTGCCTTTAAGCTTTAAAAGCCAGTTACTCGTGTTTTTGCCGCTTTCTTGAAAGGGCAAATGACAGTTTACGACTTTTCTGGCCTTTCTTTCCAATAATTGATCTGTAGGTATTTTATGAGGGTGGTGTGGGGTGGGGAGGAGTAGTTCAAAAAATTTCGCGAAAAACCAACTTTGCCTGACGTATGGCGCAACGATTTGCTTAGTGAAAGATGTACATTTTCCACTAGGTCTGAGAAAAAAGGTGCATTTTTGGGATCAAAACGTTGAAAAGTGAGTTACTGGCTTTTAAAGCCAACAAGTACGCATTAATTTACTTGTGTAACCTAAATTTCAAAGTGGCGCCATTTCTCGACCTTTTAATGGATTTCGATGCACTATACGGCAATACAACGGCCTCTTCCTGTACTTTCAGACTGGCGTGCCAGTTTTGCCCTATTTGGAGTAGAAAATCCGAAAATGTGTTTTTTTGTAACCTAACCTTAATCTCTCAAAGTTACTTGTGTACCCTAATATCTTCAAAGTGGCGCCATTTCTCGAGCTTTCAATGGATTTCGATGCACTATACGGCAATACAACGTTCTCTTCATGTAGATTGCGATTAATGGATGGAAGTTTCCTGTATTTTGAGTAACAATACCAGAAAATGGCCTTTTTCTAACCTAAGCATAACCTCTAGGTCTCAAATAAAGAAATTATGGGATAGATCTCACACAAGTAAATTATGGGATAGAAAGGCCATTAAAGTCTTCAACTGTCATTTGCCGTTTCAAGAAAACGGCAAAAACACGAGTTACTGGCTTTTAAAGCTAAAGGCACACAAGATCTAGCATGTTTTCACAAAAGGGGGTTTTAGGTTCTAGGGCTCCTTTTGTGGAAACAGCGTAGATCTTGTGTGCCTTTAAGCTTTAAAAGCCAGTTACTCGTGTTTTTGCCGCTTTCTTGAAAGGGCAAATGACAGTTTACGACTTTTCTGGCCTTTCTTTCCAATAATTGATCTGTAGGTATTTTATGAGGGTGGTGTGGGGTGGGGAGGAGTAGTTCAAAAAATTTCGCGAAAAACCAACTTTGCCTGACGTATGGCGCAACGATTTGCTTAGTGAAAGATGTACATTTTCCACTAGGTCTGAGAAAAAAGGTGCATTTTTGGGATCAAAACGTTGAAAAGTGAGTTACTGGCTTTTAAAGCCAACAAGTACGCATTAATTTACTTGTGTAACCTAAATTTCAAAGTGGCGCCATTTCTCGACCTTTTAATGGATTTCGATGCACTATACGGCAATACAACGGCCTCTTCCTGTACTTTCAGACTGGCGTGCCAGTTTTGCCCTATTTGGAGTAGAAAATCCGAAAATGTGTTTTTTTGTAACCTAACCTTAATCTCTCAAAGTTACTTGTGTACCCTAATATCTTCAAAGTGGCGCCATTTCTCGAGCTTTCAATGGATTTCGATGCACTATACGGCAATACAACGTTCTCTTCATGTAGATTGCGATTAATGGATGGAAGTTTCCTGTATTTTGAGTAACAATACCAGAAAATGGCCTTTTTCTAACCTAAGCATAACCTCTAGGTCTCAAATAAAGAAATTATGGGATAGATCTCACACAAGTAAATTATGGGATAGAAAGGCCATTAAAGTCTTCAACTGTCATTTGCCGTTTCAAGAAAACGGCAAAAACACGAGTTACTGGCTTTTAAAGCTAAAGGCACACAAGATCTAGCATGTTTTCACAAAAGGGGGTTTTAGGTTCTAGGGCTCCTTTTGTGGAAACAGCGTAGATCTTGTGTGCCTTTAAGCTTTAAAAGCCAGTTACTCGTGTTTTTGCCGCTTTCTTGAAAGGGCAAATGACAGTTTACGACTTTTCTGGCCTTTCTTTCCAATAATTGATCTGTAGGTATTTTATGAGGGTGGTGTGGGGTGGGGAGGAGTAGTTCAAAAAATTTCGCGAAAAACCAACTTTGCCTGACGTATGGCGCAACGATTTGCTTAGTGAAAGATGTACATTTTCCACTAGGTCTGAGAAAAAAGGTGCATTTTTGGGATCAAAACGTTGAAAAGTGAGTTACTGGCTTTTAAAGCCAACAAGTACGCATTAATTTACTTGTGTAACCTAAATTTCAAAGTGGCGCCATTTCTCGACCTTTTAATGGATTTCGATGCACTATACGGCAATACAACGGCCTCTTCCTGTACTTTCAGACTGGCGTGCCAGTTTTGCCCTATTTGGAGTAGAAAATCCGAAAATGTGTTTTTTTGTAACCTAACCTTAATCTCTCAAAGTTACTTGTGTACCCTAATATCTTCAAAGTGGCGCCATTTCTCGAGCTTTCAATGGATTTCGATGCACTATACGGCAATACAACGTTCTCTTCATGTAGATTGCGATTAATGGATGGAAGTTTCCTGTATTTTGAGTAACAATACCAGAAAATGGCCTTTTTCTAACCTAAGCATAACCTCTAGGTCTCAAATAAAGAAATTATGGGATAGATCTCACACAAGTAAATTATGGGATAGAAAGGCCATTAAAGTCTTCAACTGTCATTTGCCGTTTCAAGAAAACGGCAAAAACACGAGTTACTGGCTTTTAAAGCTAAAGGCACACAAGATCTAGCATGTTTTCACAAAAGGGGGTTTTAGGTTCTAGGGCTCCTTTTGTGGAAACAGCGTAGATCTTGTGTGCCTTTAAGCTTTAAAAGCCAGTTACTCGTGTTTTTGCCGCTTTCTTGAAAGGGCAAATGACAGTTTACGACTTTTCTGGCCTTTCTTTCCAATAATTGATCTGTAGGTATTTTATGAGGGTGGTGTGGGGTGGGGAGGAGTAGTTCAAAAAATTTCGCGAAAAACCAACTTTGCCTGACGTATGGCGCAACGATTTGCTTAGTGAAAGATGTACATTTTCCACTAGGTCTGAGAAAAAAGGTGCATTTTTGGGATCAAAACGTTGAAAAGTGAGTTACTGGCTTTTAAAGCCAACAAGTACGCATTAATTTACTTGTGTAACCTAAATTTCAAAGTGGCGCCATTTCTCGACCTTTTAATGGATTTCGATGCACTATACGGCAATACAACGGCCTCTTCCTGTACTTTCAGACTGGCGTGCCAGTTTTGCCCTATTTGGAGTAGAAAATCCGAAAATGTGTTTTTTTGTAACCTAACCTTAATCTCTCAAAGTTACTTGTGTACCCTAATATCTTCAAAGTGGCGCCATTTCTCGAGCTTTCAATGGATTTCGATGCACTATACGGCAATACAACGTTCTCTTCATGTAGATTGCGATTAATGGATGGAAGTTTCCTGTATTTTGAGTAACAATACCAGAAAATGGCCTTTTTCTAACCTAAGCATAACCTCTAGGTCTCAAATAAAGAAATTATGGGATAGATCTCACACAAGTAAATTATGGGATAGAAAGGCCATTAAAGTCTTCAACTGTCATTTGCCGTTTCAAGAAAACGGCAAAAACACGAGTTACTGGCTTTTAAAGCTAAAGGCACACAAGATCTAGCATGTTTTCACAAAAGGGGGTTTTAGGTTCTAGGGCTCCTTTTGTGGAAACAGCGTAGATCTTGTGTGCCTTTAAGCTTTAAAAGCCAGTTACTCGTGTTTTTGCCGCTTTCTTGAAAGGGCAAATGACAGTTTACGACTTTTCTGGCCTTTCTTTCCAATAATTGATCTGTAGGTATTTTATGAGGGTGGTGTGGGGTGGGGAGGAGTAGTTCAAAAAATTTCGCGAAAAACCAACTTTGCCTGACGTATGGCGCAACGATTTGCTTAGTGAAAGATGTACATTTTCCACTAGGTCTGAGAAAAAAGGTGCATTTTTGGGATCAAAACGTTGAAAAGTGAGTTACTGGCTTTTAAAGCCAACAAGTACGCATTAATTTACTTGTGTAACCTAAATTTCAAAGTGGCGCCATTTCTCGACCTTTTAATGGATTTCGATGCACTATACGGCAATACAACGGCCTCTTCCTGTACTTTCAGACTGGCGTGCCAGTTTTGCCCTATTTGGAGTAGAAAATCCGAAAATGTGTTTTTTTGTAACCTAACCTTAATCTCTCAAAGTTACTTGTGTACCCTAATATCTTCAAAGTGGCGCCATTTCTCGAGCTTTCAATGGATTTCGATGCACTATACGGCAATACAACGTTCTCTTCATGTAGATTGCGATTAATGGATGGAAGTTTCCTGTATTTTGAGTAACAATACCAGAAAATGGCCTTTTTCTAACCTAAGCATAACCTCTAGGTCTCAAATAAAGAAATTATGGGATAGATCTCACACAAGTAAATTATGGGATAGAAAGGCCATTAAAGTCTTCAACTGTCATTTGCCGTTTCAAGAAAACGGCAAAAACACGAGTTACTGGCTTTTAAAGCTAAAGGCACACAAGATCTAGCATGTTTTCACAAAAGGGGGTTTTAGGTTCTAGGGCTCCTTTTGTGGAAACAGCGTAGATCTTGTGTGCCTTTAAGCTTTAAAAGCCAGTTACTCGTGTTTTTGCCGCTTTCTTGAAAGGGCAAATGACAGTTTACGACTTTTCTGGCCTTTCTTTCCAATAATTGATCTGTAGGTATTTTATGAGGGTGGTGTGGGGTGGGGAGGAGTAGTTCAAAAAATTTCGCGAAAAACCAACTTTGCCTGACGTATGGCGCAACGATTTGCTTAGTGAAAGATGTACATTTTCCACTAGGTCTGAGAAAAAAGGTGCATTTTTGGGATCAAAACGTTGAAAAGTGAGTTACTGGCTTTTAAAGCCAACAAGTACGCATTAATTTACTTGTGTAACCTAAATTTCAAAGTGGCGCCATTTCTCGACCTTTTAATGGATTTCGATGCACTATACGGCAATACAACGGCCTCTTCCTGTACTTTCAGACTGGCGTGCCAGTTTTGCCCTATTTGGAGTAGAAAATCCGAAAATGTGTTTTTTTGTAACCTAACCTTAATCTCTCAAAGTTACTTGTGTACCCTAATATCTTCAAAGTGGCGCCATTTCTCGAGCTTTCAATGGATTTCGATGCACTATACGGCAATACAACGTTCTCTTCATGTAGATTGCGATTAATGGATGGAAGTTTCCTGTATTTTGAGTAACAATACCAGAAAATGGCCTTTTTCTAACCTAAGCATAACCTCTAGGTCTCAAATAAAGAAATTATGGGATAGATCTCACACAAGTAAATTATGGGATAGAAAGGCCATTAAAGTCTTCAACTGTCATTTGCCGTTTCAAGAAAACGGCAAAAACACGAGTTACTGGCTTTTAAAGCTAAAGGCACACAAGATCTAGCATGTTTTCACAAAAGGGGGTTTTAGGTTCTAGGGCTCCTTTTGTGGAAACAGCGTAGATCTTGTGTGCCTTTAAGCTTTAAAAGCCAGTTACTCGTGTTTTTGCCGCTTTCTTGAAAGGGCAAATGACAGTTTACGACTTTTCTGGCCTTTCTTTCCAATAATTGATCTGTAGGTATTTTATGAGGGTGGTGTGGGGTGGGGAGGAGTAGTTCAAAAAATTTCGCGAAAAACCAACTTTGCCTGACGTATGGCGCAACGATTTGCTTAGTGAAAGATGTACATTTTCCACTAGGTCTGAGAAAAAAGGTGCATTTTTGGGATCAAAACGTTGAAAAGTGAGTTACTGGCTTTTAAAGCCAACAAGTACGCATTAATTTACTTGTGTAACCTAAATTTCAAAGTGGCGCCATTTCTCGACCTTTTAATGGATTTCGATGCACTATACGGCAATACAACGGCCTCTTCCTGTACTTTCAGACTGGCGTGCCAGTTTTGCCCTATTTGGAGTAGAAAATCCGAAAATGTGTTTTTTTGTAACCTAACCTTAATCTCTCAAAGTTACTTGTGTACCCTAATATCTTCAAAGTGGCGCCATTTCTCGAGCTTTCAATGGATTTCGATGCACTATACGGCAATACAACGTTCTCTTCATGTAGATTGCGATTAATGGATGGAAGTTTCCTGTATTTTGAGTAACAATACCAGAAAATGGCCTTTTTCTAACCTAAGCATAACCTCTAGGTCTCAAATAAAGAAATTATGGGATAGATCTCACACAAGTAAATTATGGGATAGAAAGGCCATTAAAGTCTTCAACTGTCATTTGCCGTTTCAAGAAAACGGCAAAAACACGAGTTACTGGCTTTTAAAGCTAAAGGCACACAAGATCTAGCATGTTTTCACAAAAGGGGGTTTTAGGTTCTAGGGCTCCTTTTGTGGAAACAGCGTAGATCTTGTGTGCCTTTAAGCTTTAAAAGCCAGTTACTCGTGTTTTTGCCGCTTTCTTGAAAGGGCAAATGACAGTTTACGACTTTTCTGGCCTTTCTTTCCAATAATTGATCTGTAGGTATTTTATGAGGGTGGTGTGGGGTGGGGAGGAGTAGTTCAAAAAATTTCGCGAAAAACCAACTTTGCCTGACGTATGGCGCAACGATTTGCTTAGTGAAAGATGTACATTTTCCACTAGGTCTGAGAAAAAAGGTGCATTTTTGGGATCAAAACGTTGAAAAGTGAGTTACTGGCTTTTAAAGCCAACAAGTACGCATTAATTTACTTGTGTAACCTAAATTTCAAAGTGGCGCCATTTCTCGACCTTTTAATGGATTTCGATGCACTATACGGCAATACAACGGCCTCTTCCTGTACTTTCAGACTGGCGTGCCAGTTTTGCCCTATTTGGAGTAGAAAATCCGAAAATGTGTTTTTTTGTAACCTAACCTTAATCTCTCAAAGTTACTTGTGTACCCTAATATCTTCAAAGTGGCGCCATTTCTCGAGCTTTCAATGGATTTCGATGCACTATACGGCAATACAACGTTCTCTTCATGTAGATTGCGATTAATGGATGGAAGTTTCCTGTATTTTGAGTAACAATACCAGAAAATGGCCTTTTTCTAACCTAAGCATAACCTCTAGGTCTCAAATAAAGAAATTATGGGATAGATCTCACACAAGTAAATTATGGGATAGAAAGGCCATTAAAGTCTTCAACTGTCATTTGCCGTTTCAAGAAAACGGCAAAAACACGAGTTACTGGCTTTTAAAGCTAAAGGCACACAAGATCTAGCATGTTTTCACAAAAGGGGGTTTTAGGTTCTAGGGCTCCTTTTGTGGAAACAGCGTAGATCTTGTGTGCCTTTAAGCTTTAAAAGCCAGTTACTCGTGTTTTTGCCGCTTTCTTGAAAGGGCAAATGACAGTTTACGACTTTTCTGGCCTTTCTTTCCAATAATTGATCTGTAGGTATTTTATGAGGGTGGTGTGGGGTGGGGAGGAGTAGTTCAAAAAATTTCGCGAAAAACCAACTTTGCCTGACGTATGGCGCAACGATTTGCTTAGTGAAAGATGTACATTTTCCACTAGGTCTGAGAAAAAAGGTGCATTTTTGGGATCAAAACGTTGAAAAGTGAGTTACTGGCTTTTAAAGCCAACAAGTACGCATTAATTTACTTGTGTAACCTAAATTTCAAAGTGGCGCCATTTCTCGACCTTTTAATGGATTTCGATGCACTATACGGCAATACAACGGCCTCTTCCTGTACTTTCAGACTGGCGTGCCAGTTTTGCCCTATTTGGAGTAGAAAATCCGAAAATGTGTTTTTTTGTAACCTAACCTTAATCTCTCAAAGTTACTTGTGTACCCTAATATCTTCAAAGTGGCGCCATTTCTCGAGCTTTCAATGGATTTCGATGCACTATACGGCAATACAACGTTCTCTTCATGTAGATTGCGATTAATGGATGGAAGTTTCCTGTATTTTGAGTAACAATACCAGAAAATGGCCTTTTTCTAACCTAAGCATAACCTCTAGGTCTCAAATAAAGAAATTATGGGATAGATCTCACACAAGTAAATTATGGGATAGAAAGGCCATTAAAGTCTTCAACTGTCATTTGCCGTTTCAAGAAAACGGCAAAAACACGAGTTACTGGCTTTTAAAGCTAAAGGCACACAAGATCTAGCATGTTTTCACAAAAGGGGGTTTTAGGTTCTAGGGCTCCTTTTGTGGAAACAGCGTAGATCTTGTGTGCCTTTAAGCTTTAAAAGCCAGTTACTCGTGTTTTTGCCGCTTTCTTGAAAGGGCAAATGACAGTTTACGACTTTTCTGGCCTTTCTTTCCAATAATTGATCTGTAGGTATTTTATGAGGGTGGTGTGGGGTGGGGAGGAGTAGTTCAAAAAATTTCGCGAAAAACCAACTTTGCCTGACGTATGGCGCAACGATTTGCTTAGTGAAAGATGTACATTTTCCACTAGGTCTGAGAAAAAAGGTGCATTTTTGGGATCAAAACGTTGAAAAGTGAGTTACTGGCTTTTAAAGCCAACAAGTACGCATTAATTTACTTGTGTAACCTAAATTTCAAAGTGGCGCCATTTCTCGACCTTTTAATGGATTTCGATGCACTATACGGCAATACAACGGCCTCTTCCTGTACTTTCAGACTGGCGTGCCAGTTTTGCCCTATTTGGAGTAGAAAATCCGAAAATGTGTTTTTTTGTAACCTAACCTTAATCTCTCAAAGTTACTTGTGTACCCTAATATCTTCAAAGTGGCGCCATTTCTCGAGCTTTCAATGGATTTCGATGCACTATACGGCAATACAACGTTCTCTTCATGTAGATTGCGATTAATGGATGGAAGTTTCCTGTATTTTGAGTAACAATACCAGAAAATGGCCTTTTTCTAACCTAAGCATAACCTCTAGGTCTCAAATAAAGAAATTATGGGATAGATCTCACACAAGTAAATTATGGGATAGAAAGGCCATTAAAGTCTTCAACTGTCATTTGCCGTTTCAAGAAAACGGCAAAAACACGAGTTACTGGCTTTTAAAGCTAAAGGCACACAAGATCTAGCATGTTTTCACAAAAGGGGGTTTTAGGTTCTAGGGCTCCTTTTGTGGAAACAGCGTAGATCTTGTGTGCCTTTAAGCTTTAAAAGCCAGTTACTCGTGTTTTTGCCGCTTTCTTGAAAGGGCAAATGACAGTTTACGACTTTTCTGGCCTTTCTTTCCAATAATTGATCTGTAGGTATTTTATGAGGGTGGTGTGGGGTGGGGAGGAGTAGTTCAAAAAATTTCGCGAAAAACCAACTTTGCCTGACGTATGGCGCAACGATTTGCTTAGTGAAAGATGTACATTTTCCACTAGGTCTGAGAAAAAAGGTGCATTTTTGGGATCAAAACGTTGAAAAGTGAGTTACTGGCTTTTAAAGCCAACAAGTACGCATTAATTTACTTGTGTAACCTAAATTTCAAAGTGGCGCCATTTCTCGACCTTTTAATGGATTTCGATGCACTATACGGCAATACAACGGCCTCTTCCTGTACTTTCAGACTGGCGTGCCAGTTTTGCCCTATTTGGAGTAGAAAATCCGAAAATGTGTTTTTTTGTAACCTAACCTTAATCTCTCAAAGTTACTTGTGTACCCTAATATCTTCAAAGTGGCGCCATTTCTCGAGCTTTCAATGGATTTCGATGCACTATACGGCAATACAACGTTCTCTTCATGTAGATTGCGATTAATGGATGGAAGTTTCCTGTATTTTGAGTAACAATACCAGAAAATGGCCTTTTTCTAACCTAAGCATAACCTCTAGGTCTCAAATAAAGAAATTATGGGATAGATCTCACACAAGTAAATTATGGGATAGAAAGGCCATTAAAGTCTTCAACTGTCATTTGCCGTTTCAAGAAAACGGCAAAAACACGAGTTACTGGCTTTTAAAGCTAAAGGCACACAAGATCTAGCATGTTTTCACAAAAGGGGGTTTTAGGTTCTAGGGCTCCTTTTGTGGAAACAGCGTAGATCTTGTGTGCCTTTAAGCTTTAAAAGCCAGTTACTCGTGTTTTTGCCGCTTTCTTGAAAGGGCAAATGACAGTTTACGACTTTTCTGGCCTTTCTTTCCAATAATTGATCTGTAGGTATTTTATGAGGGTGGTGTGGGGTGGGGAGGAGTAGTTCAAAAAATTTCGCGAAAAACCAACTTTGCCTGACGTATGGCGCAACGATTTGCTTAGTGAAAGATGTACATTTTCCACTAGGTCTGAGAAAAAAGGTGCATTTTTGGGATCAAAACGTTGAAAAGTGAGTTACTGGCTTTTAAAGCCAACAAGTACGCATTAATTTACTTGTGTAACCTAAATTTCAAAGTGGCGCCATTTCTCGACCTTTTAATGGATTTCGATGCACTATACGGCAATACAACGGCCTCTTCCTGTACTTTCAGACTGGCGTGCCAGTTTTGCCCTATTTGGAGTAGAAAATCCGAAAATGTGTTTTTTTGTAACCTAACCTTAATCTCTCAAAGTTACTTGTGTACCCTAATATCTTCAAAGTGGCGCCATTTCTCGAGCTTTCAATGGATTTCGATGCACTATACGGCAATACAACGTTCTCTTCATGTAGATTGCGATTAATGGATGGAAGTTTCCTGTATTTTGAGTAACAATACCAGAAAATGGCCTTTTTCTAACCTAAGCATAACCTCTAGGTCTCAAATAAAGAAATTATGGGATAGATCTCACACAAGTAAATTATGGGATAGAAAGGCCATTAAAGTCTTCAACTGTCATTTGCCGTTTCAAGAAAACGGCAAAAACACGAGTTACTGGCTTTTAAAGCTAAAGGCACACAAGATCTAGCATGTTTTCACAAAAGGGGGTTTTAGGTTCTAGGGCTCCTTTTGTGGAAACAGCGTAGATCTTGTGTGCCTTTAAGCTTTAAAAGCCAGTTACTCGTGTTTTTGCCGCTTTCTTGAAAGGGCAAATGACAGTTTACGACTTTTCTGGCCTTTCTTTCCAATAATTGATCTGTAGGTATTTTATGAGGGTGGTGTGGGGTGGGGAGGAGTAGTTCAAAAAATTTCGCGAAAAACCAACTTTGCCTGACGTATGGCGCAACGATTTGCTTAGTGAAAGATGTACATTTTCCACTAGGTCTGAGAAAAAAGGTGCATTTTTGGGATCAAAACGTTGAAAAGTGAGTTACTGGCTTTTAAAGCCAACAAGTACGCATTAATTTACTTGTGTAACCTAAATTTCAAAGTGGCGCCATTTCTCGACCTTTTAATGGATTTCGATGCACTATACGGCAATACAACGGCCTCTTCCTGTACTTTCAGACTGGCGTGCCAGTTTTGCCCTATTTGGAGTAGAAAATCCGAAAATGTGTTTTTTTGTAACCTAACCTTAATCTCTCAAAGTTACTTGTGTACCCTAATATCTTCAAAGTGGCGCCATTTCTCGAGCTTTCAATGGATTTCGATGCACTATACGGCAATACAACGTTCTCTTCATGTAGATTGCGATTAATGGATGGAAGTTTCCTGTATTTTGAGTAACAATACCAGAAAATGGCCTTTTTCTAACCTAAGCATAACCTCTAGGTCTCAAATAAAGAAATTATGGGATAGATCTCACACAAGTAAATTATGGGATAGAAAGGCCATTAAAGTCTTCAACTGTCATTTGCCGTTTCAAGAAAACGGCAAAAACACGAGTTACTGGCTTTTAAAGCTAAAGGCACACAAGATCTAGCATGTTTTCACAAAAGGGGGTTTTAGGTTCTAGGGCTCCTTTTGTGGAAACAGCGTAGATCTTGTGTGCCTTTAAGCTTTAAAAGCCAGTTACTCGTGTTTTTGCCGCTTTCTTGAAAGGGCAAATGACAGTTTACGACTTTTCTGGCCTTTCTTTCCAATAATTGATCTGTAGGTATTTTATGAGGGTGGTGTGGGGTGGGGAGGAGTAGTTCAAAAAATTTCGCGAAAAACCAACTTTGCCTGACGTATGGCGCAACGATTTGCTTAGTGAAAGATGTACATTTTCCACTAGGTCTGAGAAAAAAGGTGCATTTTTGGGATCAAAACGTTGAAAAGTGAGTTACTGGCTTTTAAAGCCAACAAGTACGCATTAATTTACTTGTGTAACCTAAATTTCAAAGTGGCGCCATTTCTCGACCTTTTAATGGATTTCGATGCACTATACGGCAATACAACGGCCTCTTCCTGTACTTTCAGACTGGCGTGCCAGTTTTGCCCTATTTGGAGTAGAAAATCCGAAAATGTGTTTTTTTGTAACCTAACCTTAATCTCTCAAAGTTACTTGTGTACCCTAATATCTTCAAAGTGGCGCCATTTCTCGAGCTTTCAATGGATTTCGATGCACTATACGGCAATACAACGTTCTCTTCATGTAGATTGCGATTAATGGATGGAAGTTTCCTGTATTTTGAGTAACAATACCAGAAAATGGCCTTTTTCTAACCTAAGCATAACCTCTAGGTCTCAAATAAAGAAATTATGGGATAGATCTCACACAAGTAAATTATGGGATAGAAAGGCCATTAAAGTCTTCAACTGTCATTTGCCGTTTCAAGAAAACGGCAAAAACACGAGTTACTGGCTTTTAAAGCTAAAGGCACACAAGATCTAGCATGTTTTCACAAAAGGGGGTTTTAGGTTCTAGGGCTCCTTTTGTGGAAACAGCGTAGATCTTGTGTGCCTTTAAGCTTTAAAAGCCAGTTACTCGTGTTTTTGCCGCTTTCTTGAAAGGGCAAATGACAGTTTACGACTTTTCTGGCCTTTCTTTCCAATAATTGATCTGTAGGTATTTTATGAGGGTGGTGTGGGGTGGGGAGGAGTAGTTCAAAAAATTTCGCGAAAAACCAACTTTGCCTGACGTATGGCGCAACGATTTGCTTAGTGAAAGATGTACATTTTCCACTAGGTCTGAGAAAAAAGGTGCATTTTTGGGATCAAAACGTTGAAAAGTGAGTTACTGGCTTTTAAAGCCAACAAGTACGCATTAATTTACTTGTGTAACCTAAATTTCAAAGTGGCGCCATTTCTCGACCTTTTAATGGATTTCGATGCACTATACGGCAATACAACGGCCTCTTCCTGTACTTTCAGACTGGCGTGCCAGTTTTGCCCTATTTGGAGTAGAAAATCCGAAAATGTGTTTTTTTGTAACCTAACCTTAATCTCTCAAAGTTACTTGTGTACCCTAATATCTTCAAAGTGGCGCCATTTCTCGAGCTTTCAATGGATTTCGATGCACTATACGGCAATACAACGTTCTCTTCATGTAGATTGCGATTAATGGATGGAAGTTTCCTGTATTTTGAGTAACAATACCAGAAAATGGCCTTTTTCTAACCTAAGCATAACCTCTAGGTCTCAAATAAAGAAATTATGGGATAGATCTCACACAAGTAAATTATGGGATAGAAAGGCCATTAAAGTCTTCAACTGTCATTTGCCGTTTCAAGAAAACGGCAAAAACACGAGTTACTGGCTTTTAAAGCTAAAGGCACACAAGATCTAGCATGTTTTCACAAAAGGGGGTTTTAGGTTCTAGGGCTCCTTTTGTGGAAACAGCGTAGATCTTGTGTGCCTTTAAGCTTTAAAAGCCAGTTACTCGTGTTTTTGCCGCTTTCTTGAAAGGGCAAATGACAGTTTACGACTTTTCTGGCCTTTCTTTCCAATAATTGATCTGTAGGTATTTTATGAGGGTGGTGTGGGGTGGGGAGGAGTAGTTCAAAAAATTTCGCGAAAAACCAACTTTGCCTGACGTATGGCGCAACGATTTGCTTAGTGAAAGATGTACATTTTCCACTAGGTCTGAGAAAAAAGGTGCATTTTTGGGATCAAAACGTTGAAAAGTGAGTTACTGGCTTTTAAAGCCAACAAGTACGCATTAATTTACTTGTGTAACCTAAATTTCAAAGTGGCGCCATTTCTCGACCTTTTAATGGATTTCGATGCACTATACGGCAATACAACGGCCTCTTCCTGTACTTTCAGACTGGCGTGCCAGTTTTGCCCTATTTGGAGTAGAAAATCCGAAAATGTGTTTTTTTGTAACCTAACCTTAATCTCTCAAAGTTACTTGTGTACCCTAATATCTTCAAAGTGGCGCCATTTCTCGAGCTTTCAATGGATTTCGATGCACTATACGGCAATACAACGTTCTCTTCATGTAGATTGCGATTAATGGATGGAAGTTTCCTGTATTTTGAGTAACAATACCAGAAAATGGCCTTTTTCTAACCTAAGCATAACCTCTAGGTCTCAAATAAAGAAATTATGGGATAGATCTCACACAAGTAAATTATGGGATAGAAAGGCCATTAAAGTCTTCAACTGTCATTTGCCGTTTCAAGAAAACGGCAAAAACACGAGTTACTGGCTTTTAAAGCTAAAGGCACACAAGATCTAGCATGTTTTCACAAAAGGGGGTTTTAGGTTCTAGGGCTCCTTTTGTGGAAACAGCGTAGATCTTGTGTGCCTTTAAGCTTTAAAAGCCAGTTACTCGTGTTTTTGCCGCTTTCTTGAAAGGGCAAATGACAGTTTACGACTTTTCTGGCCTTTCTTTCCAATAATTGATCTGTAGGTATTTTATGAGGGTGGTGTGGGGTGGGGAGGAGTAGTTCAAAAAATTTCGCGAAAAACCAACTTTGCCTGACGTATGGCGCAACGATTTGCTTAGTGAAAGATGTACATTTTCCACTAGGTCTGAGAAAAAAGGTGCATTTTTGGGATCAAAACGTTGAAAAGTGAGTTACTGGCTTTTAAAGCCAACAAGTACGCATTAATTTACTTGTGTAACCTAAATTTCAAAGTGGCGCCATTTCTCGACCTTTTAATGGATTTCGATGCACTATACGGCAATACAACGGCCTCTTCCTGTACTTTCAGACTGGCGTGCCAGTTTTGCCCTATTTGGAGTAGAAAATCCGAAAATGTGTTTTTTTGTAACCTAACCTTAATCTCTCAAAGTTACTTGTGTACCCTAATATCTTCAAAGTGGCGCCATTTCTCGAGCTTTCAATGGATTTCGATGCACTATACGGCAATACAACGTTCTCTTCATGTAGATTGCGATTAATGGATGGAAGTTTCCTGTATTTTGAGTAACAATACCAGAAAATGGCCTTTTTCTAACCTAAGCATAACCTCTAGGTCTCAAATAAAGAAATTATGGGATAGATCTCACACAAGTAAATTATGGGATAGAAAGGCCATTAAAGTCTTCAACTGTCATTTGCCGTTTCAAGAAAACGGCAAAAACACGAGTTACTGGCTTTTAAAGCTAAAGGCACACAAGATCTAGCATGTTTTCACAAAAGGGGGTTTTAGGTTCTAGGGCTCCTTTTGTGGAAACAGCGTAGATCTTGTGTGCCTTTAAGCTTTAAAAGCCAGTTACTCGTGTTTTTGCCGCTTTCTTGAAAGGGCAAATGACAGTTTACGACTTTTCTGGCCTTTCTTTCCAATAATTGATCTGTAGGTATTTTATGAGGGTGGTGTGGGGTGGGGAGGAGTAGTTCAAAAAATTTCGCGAAAAACCAACTTTGCCTGACGTATGGCGCAACGATTTGCTTAGTGAAAGATGTACATTTTCCACTAGGTCTGAGAAAAAAGGTGCATTTTTGGGATCAAAACGTTGAAAAGTGAGTTACTGGCTTTTAAAGCCAACAAGTACGCATTAATTTACTTGTGTAACCTAAATTTCAAAGTGGCGCCATTTCTCGACCTTTTAATGGATTTCGATGCACTATACGGCAATACAACGGCCTCTTCCTGTACTTTCAGACTGGCGTGCCAGTTTTGCCCTATTTGGAGTAGAAAATCCGAAAATGTGTTTTTTTGTAACCTAACCTTAATCTCTCAAAGTTACTTGTGTACCCTAATATCTTCAAAGTGGCGCCATTTCTCGAGCTTTCAATGGATTTCGATGCACTATACGGCAATACAACGTTCTCTTCATGTAGATTGCGATTAATGGATGGAAGTTTCCTGTATTTTGAGTAACAATACCAGAAAATGGCCTTTTTCTAACCTAAGCATAACCTCTAGGTCTCAAATAAAGAAATTATGGGATAGATCTCACACAAGTAAATTATGGGATAGAAAGGCCATTAAAGTCTTCAACTGTCATTTGCCGTTTCAAGAAAACGGCAAAAACACGAGTTACTGGCTTTTAAAGCTAAAGGCACACAAGATCTAGCATGTTTTCACAAAAGGGGGTTTTAGGTTCTAGGGCTCCTTTTGTGGAAACAGCGTAGATCTTGTGTGCCTTTAAGCTTTAAAAGCCAGTTACTCGTGTTTTTGCCGCTTTCTTGAAAGGGCAAATGACAGTTTACGACTTTTCTGGCCTTTCTTTCCAATAATTGATCTGTAGGTATTTTATGAGGGTGGTGTGGGGTGGGGAGGAGTAGTTCAAAAAATTTCGCGAAAAACCAACTTTGCCTGACGTATGGCGCAACGATTTGCTTAGTGAAAGATGTACATTTTCCACTAGGTCTGAGAAAAAAGGTGCATTTTTGGGATCAAAACGTTGAAAAGTGAGTTACTGGCTTTTAAAGCCAACAAGTACGCATTAATTTACTTGTGTAACCTAAATTTCAAAGTGGCGCCATTTCTCGACCTTTTAATGGATTTCGATGCACTATACGGCAATACAACGGCCTCTTCCTGTACTTTCAGACTGGCGTGCCAGTTTTGCCCTATTTGGAGTAGAAAATCCGAAAATGTGTTTTTTTGTAACCTAACCTTAATTTCTCAAAGTTACTTGTGTACCCTAATATCTTCAAAGTGGCGCCATTTCTCGAGCTTTCAATGGATTTCGATGCACTATACGGCAATACAACGTTCTCTTCATGTAGATTGCGATTAATGGATGGAAGTTTCCTGTATTTTGAGTAACAATACCAGAAAATGGCCTTTTTCTAACCTAAGCATAACCTCTAGGTCTCAAATAAAGAAATTATGGGATAGATCTCACACAAGTAAATTATGGGATAGAAAGGCCATTAAAGTCTTCAACTGTCATTTGCCGTTTCAAGAAAACGGCAAAAACACGAGTTACTGGCTTTTAAAGCTAAAGGCACACAAGATCTAGCATGTTTTCACAAAAGGGGGTTTTAGGTTCTAGGGCTCCTTTTGTGGAAACAGCGTAGATCTTGTGTGCCTTTAAGCTTTAAAAGCCAGTTACTCGTGTTTTTGCCGCTTTCTTGAAAGGGCAAATGACAGTTTACGACTTTTCTGGCCTTTCTTTCCAATAATTGATCTGTAGGTATTTTATGAGGGTGGTGTGGGGTGGGGAGGAGTAGTTCAAAAAATTTCGCGAAAAACCAACTTTGCCTGACGTATGGCGCAACGATTTGCTTAGTGAAAGATGTACATTTTCCACTAGGTCTGAGAAAAAAGGTGCATTTTTGGGATCAAAACGTTGAAAAGTGAGTTACTGGCTTTTAAAGCCAACAAGTACGCATTAATTTACTTGTGTAACCTAAATTTCAAAGTGGCGCCATTTCTCGACCTTTTAATGGATTTCGATGCACTATACGGCAATACAACGGCCTCTTCCTGTACTTTCAGACTGGCGTGCCAGTTTTGCCCTATTTGGAGTAGAAAATCCGAAAATGTGTTTTTTTGTAACCTAACCTTAATCTCTCAAAGTTACTTGTGTACCCTAATATCTTCAAAGTGGCGCCATTTCTCGAGCTTTCAATGGATTTCGATGCACTATACGGCAATACAACGTTCTCTTCATGTAGATTGCGATTAATGGATGGAAGTTTCCTGTATTTTGAGTAACAATACCAGAAAATGGCCTTTTTCTAACCTAAGCATAACCTCTAGGTCTCAAATAAAGAAATTATGGGATAGATCTCACACAAGTAAATTATGGGATAGAAAGGCCATTAAAGTCTTCAACTGTCATTTGCCGTTTCAAGAAAACGGCAAAAACACGAGTTACTGGCTTTTAAAGCTAAAGGCACACAAGATCTAGCATGTTTTCACAAAAGGGGGTTTTAGGTTCTAGGGCTCCTTTTGTGGAAACAGCGTAGATCTTGTGTGCCTTTAAGCTTTAAAAGCCAGTTACTCGTGTTTTTGCCGCTTTCTTGAAAGGGCAAATGACAGTTTACGACTTTTCTGGCCTTTCTTTCCAATAATTGATCTGTAGGTATTTTATGAGGGTGGTGTGGGGTGGGGAGGAGTAGTTCAAAAAATTTCGCGAAAAACCAACTTTGCCTGACGTATGGCGCAACGATTTGCTTAGTGAAAGATGTACATTTTCCACTAGGTCTGAGAAAAAAGGTGCATTTTTGGGATCAAAACGTTGAAAAGTGAGTTACTGGCTTTTAAAGCCAACAAGTACGCATTAATTTACTTGTGTAACCTAAATTTCAAAGTGGCGCCATTTCTCGACCTTTTAATGGATTTCGATGCACTATACGGCAATACAACGGCCTCTTCCTGTACTTTCAGACTGGCGTGCCAGTTTTGCCCTATCTATTTGGAGTAGAAAATCCGAAAATGTGTTTTTTTGTAACCTAACCTTAATCTCTCAAAGTTACTTGTGTACCCTAATATCTTCAAAGTGGCGCCATTTCTCGAGCTTTCAATGGATTTCGATGCACTATACGGCAATACAACGTTCTCTTCATGTAGATTGCGATTAATGGATGGAAGTTTCCTGTATTTTGAGTAACAATACCAGAAAATGGCCTTTTTCTAACCTAAGCATAACCTCTAGGTCTCAAATAAAGAAATTATGGGATAGATCTCACACAAGTAAATTATGGGATAGAAAGGCCATTAAAGTCTTCAACTGTCATTTGCCGTTTCAAGAAAACGGCAAAAACACGAGTTACTGGCTTTTAAAGCTAAAGGCACACAAGATCTAGCATGTTTTCACAAAAGGGGGTTTTAGGTTCTAGGGCTCCTTTTGTGGAAACAGCGTAGATCTTGTGTGCCTTTAAGCTTTAAAAGCCAGTTACTCGTGTTTTTGCCGCTTTCTTGAAAGGGCAAATGACAGTTTACGACTTTTCTGGCCTTTCTTTCCAATAATTGATCTGTAGGTATTTTATGAGGGTGGTGTGGGGTGGGGAGGAGTAGTTCAAAAAATTTCGCGAAAAACCAACTTTGCCTGACGTATGGCGCAACGATTTGCTTAGTGAAAGATGTACATTTTCCACTAGGTCTGAGAAAAAAGGTGCATTTTTGGGATCAAAACGTTGAAAAGTGAGTTACTGGCTTTTAAAGCCAACAAGTACGCATTAATTTACTTGTGTAACCTAAATTTCAAAGTGGCGCCATTTCTCGACCTTTTAATGGATTTCGATGCACTATACGGCAATACAACGGCCTCTTCCTGTACTTTCAGACTGGCGTGCCAGTTTTGCCCTATTTGGAGTAGAAAATCCGAAAATGTGTTTTTTTGTAACCTAACCTTAATCTCTCAAAGTTACTTGTGTACCCTAATATCTTCAAAGTGGCGCCATTTCTCGAGCTTTCAATGGATTTCGATGCACTATACGGCAATACAACGTTCTCTTCATGTAGATTGCGATTAATGGATGGAAGTTTCCTGTATTTTGAGTAACAATACCAGAAAATGGCCTTTTTCTAACCTAAGCATAACCTCTAGGTCTCAAATAAAGAAATTATGGGATAGATCTCACACAAGTAAATTATGGGATAGAAAGGCCATTAAAGTCTTCAACTGTCATTTGCCGTTTCAAGAAAACGGCAAAAACACGAGTTACTGGCTTTTAAAGCTAAAGGCACACAAGATCTAGCATGTTTTCACAAAAGGGGGTTTTAGGTTCTAGGGCTCCTTTTGTGGAAACAGCGTAGATCTTGTGTGCCTTTAAGCTTTAAAAGCCAGTTACTCGTGTTTTTGCCGCTTTCTTGAAAGGGCAAATGACAGTTTACGACTTTTCTGGCCTTTCTTTCCAATAATTGATCTGTAGGTATTTTATGAGGGTGGGGGAGGAGTAGTTCAAAAAATTTCGCGAAAAACCAACTTTGCCTGACGTATGGCGCAACGATTTGCTTAGTGAAAGATGTACATTTTCCACTAGGTCTGAGAAAAAAGGTGCATTTTTGGGATCAAAACGTTGAAAAGTGAGTTACTGGCTTTTAAAGCCAACAAGTACGCATTAATTTACTTGTGTAACCTAAATTTCAAAGTGGCGCCATTTCTCGACCTTTTAATGGATTTCGATGCACTATACGGCAATACAACGGCCTCTTCCTGTACTTTCAGACTGGCGTGCCAGTTTTGCCCTATTTGGAGTAGAAAATCCGAAAATGTGTTTTTTTGTAACCTAACCTTAATCTCTCAAAGTTACTTGTGTACCCTAATATCTTCAAAGTGGCGCCATTTCTCGAGCTTTCAATGGATTTCGATGCACTATACGGCAATACAACGTTCTCTTCATGTAGATTGCGATTAATGGATGGAAGTTTCCTGTATTTTGAGTAACAATACCAGAAAATGGCCTTTTTCTAACCTAAGCATAACCTCTAGGTCTCAAATAAAGAAATTATGGGATAGATCTCACACAAGTAAATTATGGGATAGAAAGGCCATTAAAGTCTTCAACTGTCATTTGCCGTTTCAAGAAAACGGCAAAAACACGAGTTACTGGCTTTTAAAGCTAAAGGCACACAAGATCTAGCATGTTTTCACAAAAGGGGGTTTTAGGTTCTAGGGCTCCTTTTGTGGAAACAGCGTAGATCTTGTGTGCCTTTAAGCTTTAAAAGCCAGTTACTCGTGTTTTTGCCGCTTTCTTGAAAGGGCAAATGACAGTTTACGACTTTTCTGGCCTTTCTTTCCAATAATTGATCTGTAGGTATTTTATGAGGGTGGTGTGGGGTGGGGAGGAGTAGTTCAAAAAATTTCGCGAAAAACCAACTTTGCCTGACGTATGGCGCAACGATTTGCTTAGTGAAAGATGTACATTTTCCACTAGGTCTGAGAAAAAAGGTGCATTTTTGGGATCAAAACGTTGAAAAGTGAGTTACTGGCTTTTAAAGCCAACAAGTACGCATTAATTTACTTGTGTAACCTAAATTTCAAAGTGGCGCCATTTCTCGACCTTTTAATGGATTTCGATGCACTATACGGCAATACAACGGCCTCTTCCTGTACTTTCAGACTGGCGTGCCAGTTTTGCCCTATTTGGAGTAGAAAATCCGAAAATGTGTTTTTTTGTAACCTAACCTTAATCTCTCAAAGTTACTTGTGTACCCTAATATCTTCAAAGTGGCGCCATTTCTCGAGCTTTCAATGGATTTCGATGCACTATACGGCAATACAACGTTCTCTTCATGTAGATTGCGATTAATGGATGGAAGTTTCCTGTATTTTGAGTAACAATACCAGAAAATGGCCTTTTTCTAACCTAAGCATAACCTCTAGGTCTCAAATAAAGAAATTATGGGATAGATCTCACACAAGTAAATTATGGGATAGAAAGGCCATTAAAGTCTTCAACTGTCATTTGCCGTTTCAAGAAAACGGCAAAAACACGAGTTACTGGCTTTTAAAGCTAAAGGCACACAAGATCTAGCATGTTTTCACAAAAGGGGGTTTTAGGTTCTAGGGCTCCTTTTGTGGAAACAGCGTAGATCTTGTGTGCCTTTAAGCTTTAAAAGCCAGTTACTCGTGTTTTTGCCGCTTTCTTGAAAGGGCAAATGACAGTTTACGACTTTTCTGGCCTTTCTTTCCAATAATTGATCTGTAGGTATTTTATGAGGGTGGTGTGGGGTGGGGAGGAGTAGTTCAAAAAATTTCGCGAAAAACCAACTTTGCCTGACGTATGGCGCAACGATTTGCTTAGTGAAAGATGTACATTTTCCACTAGGTCTGAGAAAAAAGGTGCATTTTTGGGATCAAAACGTTGAAAAGTGAGTTACTGGCTTTTAAAGCCAACAAGTACGCATTAATTTACTTGTGTAACCTAAATTTCAAAGTGGCGCCATTTCTCGACCTTTTAATGGATTTCGATGCACTATACGGCAATACAACGGCCTCTTCCTGTACTTTCAGACTGGCGTGCCAGTTTTGCCCTATTTGGAGTAGAAAATCCGAAAATGTGTTTTTTTGTAACCTAACCTTAATCTCTCAAAGTTACTTGTGTACCCTAATATCTTCAAAGTGGCGCCATTTCTCGAGCTTTCAATGGATTTCGATGCACTATACGGCAATACAACGTTCTCTTCATGTAGATTGCGATTAATGGATGGAAGTTTCCTGTATTTTGAGTAACAATACCAGAAAATGGCCTTTTTCTAACCTAAGCATAACCTCTAGGTCTCAAATAAAGAAATTATGGGATAGATCTCACACAAGTAAATTATGGGATAGAAAGGCCATTAAAGTCTTCAACTGTCATTTGCCGTTTCAAGAAAACGGCAAAAACACGAGTTACTGGCTTTTAAAGCTAAAGGCACACAAGATCTAGCATGTTTTCACAAAAGGGGGTTTTAGGTTCTAGGGCTCCTTTTGTGGAAACAGCGTAGATCTTGTGTGCCTTTAAGCTTTAAAAGCCAGTTACTCGTGTTTTTGCCGCTTTCTTGAAAGGGCAAATGACAGTTTACGACTTTTCTGGCCTTTCTTTCCAATAATTGATCTGTAGGTATTTTATGAGGGTGGTGTGGGGTGGGGAGGAGTAGTTCAAAAAATTTCGCGAAAAACCAACTTTGCCTGACGTATGGCGCAACGATTTGCTTAGTGAAAGATGTACATTTTCCACTAGGTCTGAGAAAAAAGGTGCATTTTTGGGATCAAAACGTTGAAAAGTGAGTTACTGGCTTTTAAAGCCAACAAGTACGCATTAATTTACTTGTGTAACCTAAATTTCAAAGTGGCGCCATTTCTCGACCTTTTAATGGATTTCGATGCACTATACGGCAATACAACGGCCTCTTCCTGTACTTTCAGACTGGCGTGCCAGTTTTGCCCTATTTGGAGTAGAAAATCCGAAAATGTGTTTTTTTGTAACCTAACCTTAATCTCTCAAAGTTACTTGTGTACCCTAATATCTTCAAAGTGGCGCCATTTCTCGAGCTTTCAATGGATTTCGATGCACTATACGGCAATACAACGTTCTCTTCATGTAGATTGCGATTAATGGATGGAAGTTTCCTGTATTTTGAGTAACAATACCAGAAAATGGCCTTTTTCTAACCTAAGCATAACCTCTAGGTCTCAAATAAAGAAATTATGGGATAGATCTCACACAAGTAAATTATGGGATAGAAAGGCCATTAAAGTCTTCAACTGTCATTTGCCGTTTCAAGAAAACGGCAAAAACACGAGTTACTGGCTTTTAAAGCTAAAGGCACACAAGATCTAGCATGTTTTCACAAAAGGGGGTTTTAGGTTCTAGGGCTCCTTTTGTGGAAACAGCGTAGATCTTGTGTGCCTTTAAGCTTTAAAAGCCAGTTACTCGTGTTTTTGCCGCTTTCTTGAAAGGGCAAATGACAGTTTACGACTTTTCTGGCCTTTCTTTCCAATAATTGATCTGTAGGTATTTTATGAGGGTGGTGTGGGGTGGGGAGGAGTAGTTCAAAAAATTTCGCGAAAAACCAACTTTGCCTGACGTATGGCGCAACGATTTGCTTAGTGAAAGATGTACATTTTCCACTAGGTCTGAGAAAAAAGGTGCATTTTTGGGATCAAAACGTTGAAAAGTGAGTTACTGGCTTTTAAAGCCAACAAGTACGCATTAATTTACTTGTGTAACCTAAATTTCAAAGTGGCGCCATTTCTCGACCTTTTAATGGATTTCGATGCACTATACGGCAATACAACGGCCTCTTCCTGTACTTTCAGACTGGCGTGCCAGTTTTGCCCTATTTGGAGTAGAAAATCCGAAAATGTGTTTTTTTGTAACCTAACCTTAATCTCTCAAAGTTACTTGTGTACCCTAATATCTTCAAAGTGGCGCCATTTCTCGAGCTTTCAATGGATTTCGATGCACTATACGGCAATACAACGTTCTCTTCATGTAGATTGCGATTAATGGATGGAAGTTTCCTGTATTTTGAGTAACAATACCAGAAAATGGCCTTTTTCTAACCTAAGCATAACCTCTAGGTCTCAAATAAAGAAATTATGGGATAGATCTCACACAAGTAAATTATGGGATAGAAAGGCCATTAAAGTCTTCAACTGTCATTTGCCGTTTCAAGAAAACGGCAAAAACACGAGTTACTGGCTTTTAAAGCTAAAGGCACACAAGATCTAGCATGTTTTCACAAAAGGGGGTTTTAGGTTCTAGGGCTCCTTTTGTGGAAACAGCGTAGATCTTGTGTGCCTTTAAGCTTTAAAAGCCAGTTACTCGTGTTTTTGCCGCTTTCTTGAAAGGGCAAATGACAGTTTACGACTTTTCTGGCCTTTCTTTCCAATAATTGATCTGTAGGTATTTTATGAGGGTGGTGTGGGGTGGGGAGGAGTAGTTCAAAAAATTTCGCGAAAAACCAACTTTGCCTGACGTATGGCGCAACGATTTGCTTAGTGAAAGATGTACATTTTCCACTAGGTCTGAGAAAAAAGGTGCATTTTTGGGATCAAAACGTTGAAAAGTGAGTTACTGGCTTTTAAAGCCAACAAGTACGCATTAATTTACTTGTGTAACCTAAATTTCAAAGTGGCGCCATTTCTCGACCTTTTAATGGATTTCGATGCACTATACGGCAATACAACGGCCTCTTCCTGTACTTTCAGACTGGCGTGCCAGTTTTGCCCTATTTGGAGTAGAAAATCCGAAAATGTGTTTTTTTGTAACCTAACCTTAATCTCTCAAAGTTACTTGTGTACCCTAATATCTTCAAAGTGGCGCCATTTCTCGAGCTTTCAATGGATTTCGATGCACTATACGGCAATACAACGTTCTCTTCATGTAGATTGCGATTAATGGATGGAAGTTTCCTGTATTTTGAGTAACAATACCAGAAAATGGCCTTTTTCTAACCTAAGCATAACCTCTAGGTCTCAAATAAAGAAATTATGGGATAGATCTCACACAAGTAAATTATGGGATAGAAAGGCCATTAAAGTCTTCAACTGTCATTTGCCGTTTCAAGAAAACGGCAAAAACACGAGTTACTGGCTTTTAAAGCTAAAGGCACACAAGATCTAGCATGTTTTCACAAAAGGGGGTTTTAGGTTCTAGGGCTCCTTTTGTGGAAACAGCGTAGATCTTGTGTGCCTTTAAGCTTTAAAAGCCAGTTACTCGTGTTTTTGCCGCTTTCTTGAAAGGGCAAATGACAGTTTACGACTTTTCTGGCCTTTCTTTCCAATAATTGATCTGTAGGTATTTTATGAGGGTGGTGTGGGGTGGGGAGGAGTAGTTCAAAAAATTTCGCGAAAAACCAACTTTGCCTGACGTATGGCGCAACGATTTGCTTAGTGAAAGATGTACATTTTCCACTAGGTCTGAGAAAAAAGGTGCATTTTTGGGATCAAAACGTTGAAAAGTGAGTTACTGGCTTTTAAAGCCAACAAGTACGCATTAATTTACTTGTGTAACCTAAATTTCAAAGTGGCGCCATTTCTCGACCTTTTAATGGATTTCGATGCACTATACGGCAATACAACGGCCTCTTCCTGTACTTTCAGACTGGCGTGCCAGTTTTGCCCTATTTGGAGTAGAAAATCCGAAAATGTGTTTTTTTGTAACCTAACCTTAATCTCTCAAAGTTACTTGTGTACCCTAATATCTTCAAAGTGGCGCCATTTCTCGAGCTTTCAATGGATTTCGATGCACTATACGGCAATACAACGTTCTCTTCATGTAGATTGCGATTAATGGATGGAAGTTTCCTGTATTTTGAGTAACAATACCAGAAAATGGCCTTTTTCTAACCTAAGCATAACCTCTAGGTCTCAAATAAAGAAATTATGGGATAGATCTCACACAAGTAAATTATGGGATAGAAAGGCCATTAAAGTCTTCAACTGTCATTTGCCGTTTCAAGAAAACGGCAAAAACACGAGTTACTGGCTTTTAAAGCTAAAGGCACACAAGATCTAGCATGTTTTCACAAAAGGGGGTTTTAGGTTCTAGGGCTCCTTTTGTGGAAACAGCGTAGATCTTGTGTGCCTTTAAGCTTTAAAAGCCAGTTACTCGTGTTTTTGCCGCTTTCTTGAAAGGGCAAATGACAGTTTACGACTTTTCTGGCCTTTCTTTCCAATAATTGATCTGTAGGTATTTTATGAGGGTGGTGTGGGGTGGGGAGGAGTAGTTCAAAAAATTTCGCGAAAAACCAACTTTGCCTGACGTATGGCGCAACGATTTGCTTAGTGAAAGATGTACATTTTCCACTAGGTCTGAGAAAAAAGGTGCATTTTTGGGATCAAAACGTTGAAAAGTGAGTTACTGGCTTTTAAAGCCAACAAGTACGCATTAATTTACTTGTGTAACCTAAATTTCAAAGTGGCGCCATTTCTCGACCTTTTAATGGATTTCGATGCACTATACGGCAATACAACGGCCTCTTCCTGTACTTTCAGACTGGCGTGCCAGTTTTGCCCTATTTGGAGTAGAAAATCCGAAAATGTGTTTTTTTGTAACCTAACCTTAATCTCTCAAAGTTACTTGTGTACCCTAATATCTTCAAAGTGGCGCCATTTCTCGAGCTTTCAATGGATTTCGATGCACTATACGGCAATACAACGTTCTCTTCATGTAGATTGCGATTAATGGATGGAAGTTTCCTGTATTTTGAGTAACAATACCAGAAAATGGCCTTTTTCTAACCTAAGCATAACCTCTAGGTCTCAAATAAAGAAATTATGGGATAGATCTCACACAAGTAAATTATGGGATAGAAAGGCCATTAAAGTCTTCAACTGTCATTTGCCGTTTCAAGAAAACGGCAAAAACACGAGTTACTGGCTTTTAAAGCTAAAGGCACACAAGATCTAGCATGTTTTCACAAAAGGGGGTTTTAGGTTCTAGGGCTCCTTTTGTGGAAACAGCGTAGATCTTGTGTGCCTTTAAGCTTTAAAAGCCAGTTACTCGTGTTTTTGCCGCTTTCTTGAAAGGGCAAATGACAGTTTACGACTTTTCTGGCCTTTCTTTCCAATAATTGATCTGTAGGTATTTTATGAGGGTGGTGTGGGGTGGGGAGGAGTAGTTCAAAAAATTTCGCGAAAAACCAACTTTGCCTGACGTATGGCGCAACGATTTGCTTAGTGAAAGATGTACATTTTCCACTAGGTCTGAGAAAAAAGGTGCATTTTTGGGATCAAAACGTTGAAAAGTGAGTTACTGGCTTTTAAAGCCAACAAGTACGCATTAATTTACTTGTGTAACCTAAATTTCAAAGTGGCGCCATTTCTCGACCTTTTAATGGATTTCGATGCACTATACGGCAATACAACGGCCTCTTCCTGTACTTTCAGACTGGCGTGCCAGTTTTGCCCTATTTGGAGTAGAAAATCCGAAAATGTGTTTTTTTGTAACCTAACCTTAATCTCTCAAAGTTACTTGTGTACCCTAATATCTTCAAAGTGGCGCCATTTCTCGAGCTTTCAATGGATTTCGATGCACTATACGGCAATACAACGTTCTCTTCATGTAGATTGCGATTAATGGATGGAAGTTTCCTGTATTTTGAGTAACAATACCAGAAAATGGCCTTTTTCTAACCTAAGCATAACCTCTAGGTCTCAAATAAAGAAATTATGGGATAGATCTCACACAAGTAAATTATGGGATAGAAAGGCCATTAAAGTCTTCAACTGTCATTTGCCGTTTCAAGAAAACGGCAAAAACACGAGTTACTGGCTTTTAAAGCTAAAGGCACACAAGATCTAGCATGTTTTCACAAAAGGGGGTTTTAGGTTCTAGGGCTCCTTTTGTGGAAACAGCGTAGATCTTGTGTGCCTTTAAGCTTTAAAAGCCAGTTACTCGTGTTTTTGCCGCTTTCTTGAAAGGGCAAATGACAGTTTACGACTTTTCTGGCCTTTCTTTCCAATAATTGATCTGTAGGTATTTTATGAGGGTGGTGTGGGGTGGGGAGGAGTAGTTCAAAAAATTTCGCGAAAAACCAACTTTGCCTGACGTATGGCGCAACGATTTGCTTAGTGAAAGATGTACATTTTCCACTAGGTCTGAGAAAAAAGGTGCATTTTTGGGATCAAAACGTTGAAAAGTGAGTTACTGGCTTCTTAAAGCCAACAAGTACGCATTAATTTACTTGTGTAACCTAAATTTCAAAGTGGCGCCATTTCTCGACCTTTTAATGGATTTCGATGCACTATACGGCAATACAACGGCCTCTTCCTGTACTTTCAGACTGGCGTGCCAGTTTTGCCCTATTTGGAGTAGAAAATCCGAAAATGTGTTTTTTTGTAACCTAACCTTAATCTCTCAAAGTTACTTGTGTACCCTAATATCTTCAAAGTGGCGCCATTTCTCGAGCTTTCAATGGATTTCGATGCACTATACGGCAATACAACGTTCTCTTCATGTAGATTGCGATTAATGGATGGAAGTTTCCTGTATTTTGAGTAACAATACCAGAAAATGGCCTTTTTCTAACCTAAGCATAACCTCTAGGTCTCAAATAAAGAAATTATGGGATAGATCTCACACAAGTAAATTATGGGATAGAAAGGCCATTAAAGTCTTCAACTGTCATTTGCCGTTTCAAGAAAACGGCAAAAACACGAGTTACTGGCTTTTAAAGCTAAAGGCACACAAGATCTAGCATGTTTTCACAAAAGGGGGTTTTAGGTTCTAGGGCTCCTTTTGTGGAAACAGCGTAGATCTTGTGTGCCTTTAAGCTTTAAAAGCCAGTTACTCGTGTTTTTGCCGCTTTCTTGAAAGGGCAAATGACAGTTTACGACTTTTCTGGCCTTTCTTTCCAATAATTGATCTGTAGGTATTTTATGAGGGTGGTGTGGGGTGGGGAGGAGTAGTTCAAAAAATTTCGCGAAAAACCAACTTTGCCTGACGTATGGCGCAACGATTTGCTTAGTGAAAGATGTACATTTTCCACTAGGTCTGAGAAAAAAGGTGCATTTTTGGGATCAAAACGTTGAAAAGTGAGTTACTGGCTTTTAAAGCCAACAAGTACGCATTAATTTACTTGTGTAACCTAAATTTCAAAGTGGCGCCATTTCTCGACCTTTTAATGGATTTCGATGCACTATACGGCAATACAACGGCCTCTTCCTGTACTTTCAGACTGGCGTGCCAGTTTTGCCCTATTTGGAGTAGAAAATCCGAAAATGTGTTTTTTTGTAACCTAACCTTAATCTCTCAAAGTTACTTGTGTACCCTAATATCTTCAAAGTGGCGCCATTTCTCGAGCTTTCAATGGATTTCGATGCACTATACGGCAATACAACGTTCTCTTCATGTAGATTGCGATTAATGGATGGAAGTTTCCTGTATTTTGAGTAACAATACCAGAAAATGGCCTTTTTCTAACCTAAGCATAACCTCTAGGTCTCAAATAAAGAAATTATGGGATAGATCTCACACAAGTAAATTATGGGATAGAAAGGCCATTAAAGTCTTCAACTGTCATTTGCCGTTTCAAGAAAACGGCCAAAAACACGAGTTACTGGCTTTTAAAGCTAAAGGCACACAAGATCTAGCATGTTTTCACAAAAGGGGGTTTTAGGTTCTAGGGCTCCTTTTGTGGAAACAGCGTAGATCTTGTGTGCCTTTAAGCTTTAAAAGCCAGTTACTCGTGTTTTTGCCGCTTTCTTGAAAGGGCAAATGACAGTTTACGACTTTTCTGGCCTTTCTTTCCAATAATTGATCTGTAGGTATTTTATGAGGGTGGTGTGGGGTGGGGAGGAGTAGTTCAAAAAATTTCGCGAAAAACCAACTTTGCCTGACGTATGGCGCAACGATTTGCTTAGTGAAAGATGTACATTTTCCACTAGGTCTGAGAAAAAAGGTGCATTTTTGGGATCAAAACGTTGAAAAGTGAGTTACTGGCTTTTAAAGCCAACAAGTACGCATTAATTTACTTGTGTAACCTAAATTTCAAAGTGGCGCCATTTCTCGACCTTTTAATGGATTTCGATGCACTATACGGCAATACAACGGCCTCTTCCTGTGCTTTCAGACTGGCGTGCCAGTTTTGCCCTATTTGGAGTAGAAAATCCGAAAATGTGTTTTTTTGTAACCTAACCTTAATCTCTCAAAGTTACTTGTGTACCCTAATATCTTCAAAGTGGCGCCATTTCTCGAGCTTTCAATGGATTTCGATGCACTATACGGCAATACAACGTTCTCTTCATGTAGATTGCGATTAATGGATGGAAATGGAAGTTTCCTGTATTTTGAGTAACAATACCAGAAAATGGCCTTTTTCTAACCTAAGCATAACCTCTAGGTCTCAAATAAAGAAATTATGGGATAGATCTCACACAAGTAAATTATGGGATAGAAAGGCCATTAAAGTCTTCAACTGTCATTTGCCGTTTCAAGAAAACGGCAAAAACACGAGTTACTGGCTTTTAAAGCTAAAGGCACACAAGATCTAGCATGTTTTCACAAAAGGGGGTTTTAGGTTCTAGGGCTCCTTTTGTGGAAACAGCGTAGATCTTGTGTGCCTTTAAGCTTTAAAAGCCAGTTACTCGTGTTTTTGCCGCTTTCTTGAAAGGGCAAATGACAGTTTACGACTTTTCTGGCCTTTCTTTCCAATAATTGATCTGTAGGTATTTTATGAGGGTGGTGTGGGGTGGGGAGGAGTAGTTCAAAAAATTTCGCGAAAAACCAACTTTGCCTGACGTATGGCGCAACGATTTGCTTAGTGAAAGATGTACATTTTCCACTAGGTCTGAGAAAAAAGGTGCATTTTTGGGATCAAAACGTTGAAAAGTGAGTTACTGGCTTTTAAAGCCAACAAGTACGCATTAATTTACTTGTGTAACCTAAATTTCAAAGTGGCGCCATTTCTCGACCTTTTAATGGATTTCGATGCACTATACGGCAATACAACGGCCTCTTCCTGTACTTTCAGACTGGCGTGCCAGTTTTGCCCTATTTGGAGTAGAAAATCCGAAAATGTGTTTTTTTGTAACCTAACCTTAATCTCTCAAAGTTACTTGTGTACCCTAATATCTTCAAAGTGGCGCCATTTCTCGAGCTTTCAATGGATTTCGATGCACTATACGGCAATACAACGTTCTCTTCATGTAGATTGCGATTAATGGATGGAAGTTTCCTGTATTTTGAGTAACAATACCAGAAAATGGCCTTTTTCTAACCTAAGCATAACCTCTAGGTCTCAAATAAAGAAATTATGGGATAGATCTCACACAAGTAAATTATGGGATAGAAAGGCCATTAAAGTCTTCAACTGTCATTTGCCGTTTCAAGAAAACGGCAAAAACACGAGTTACTGGCTTTTAAAGCTAAAGGCACACAAGATCTAGCATGTTTTCACAAAAGGGGGTTTTAGGTTCTAGGGCTCCTTTTGTGGAAACAGCGTAGATCTTGTGTGCCTTTAAGCTTTAAAAGCCAGTTACTCGTGTTTTTGCCGCTTTCTTGAAAGGGCAAATGACAGTTTACGACTTTTCTGGCCTTTCTTTCCAATAATTGATCTGTAGGTATTTTATGAGGGTGGTGTGGGGTGGGGAGGAGTAGTTCAAAAAATTTCGCGAAAAACCAACTTTGCCTGACGTATGGCGCAACGATTTGCTTAGTGAAAGATGTACATTTTCCACTAGGTCTGAGAAAAAAGGTGCATTTTTGGGATCAAAACGTTGAAAAGTGAGTTACTGGCTTTTAAAGCCAACAAGTACGCATTAATTTACTTGTGTAACCTAAATTTCAAAGTGGCGCCATTTCTCGACCTTTTAATGGATTTCGATGCACTATACGGCAATACAACGGCCTCTTCCTGTACTTTCAGACTGGCGTGCCAGTTTTGCCCTATTTGGAGTAGAAAATCCGAAAATGTGTTTTTTTGTAACCTAACCTTAATCTCTCAAAGTTACTTGTGTACCCTAATATCTTCAAAGTGGCGCCATTTCTCGAGCTTTCAATGGATTTCGATGCACTATACGGCAATACAACGTTCTCTTCATGTAGATTGCGATTAATGGATGGAAGTTTCCTGTATTTTGAGTAACAATACCAGAAAATGGCCTTTTTCTAACCTAAGCATAACCTCTAGGTCTCAAATAAAGAAATTATGGGATAGATCTCACACAAGTAAATTATGGGATAGAAAGGCCATTAAAGTCTTCAACTGTCATTTGCCGTTTCAAGAAAACGGCAAAAACACGAGTTACTGGCTTTTAAAGCTAAAGGCACACAAGATCTAGCATGTTTTCACAAAAGGGGGTTTTAGGTTCTAGGGCTCCTTTTGTGGAAACAGCGTAGATCTTGTGTGCCTTTAAGCTTTAAAAGCCAGTTACTCGTGTTTTTGCCGCTTTCTTGAAAGGGCAAATGACAGTTTACGACTTTTCTGGCCTTTCTTTCCAATAATTGATCTGTAGGTATTTTATGAGGGTGGTGTGGCGGTGGGGAGGAGTAGTTCAAAAAATTTCGCGAAAAACCAACTTTGCCTGACGTATGGCGCAACGATTTGCTTAGTGAAAGATGTACATTTTCCACTAGGTCTGAGAAAAAAGGTGCATTTTTGGGATCAAAACGTTGAAAAGTGAGTTACTGGCTTTTAAAGCCAACAAGTACGCATTAATTTACTTGTGTAACCTAAATTTCAAAGTGGCGCCATTTCTCGACCTTTTAATGGATTTCGATGCACTATACGGCAATACAACGGCCTCTTCCTGTACTTTCAGACTGGCGTGCCAGTTTTGCCCTATTTGGAGTAGAAAATCCGAAAATGTGTTTTTTTGTAACCTAACCTTAATCTCTCAAAGTTACTTGTGTACCCTAATATCTTCAAAGTGGCGCCATTTCTCGAGCTTTCAATGGATTTCGATGCACTATACGGCAATACAACGTTCTCTTCATGTAGATTGCGATTAATGGATGGAAGTTTCCTGTATTTTGAGTAACAATACCAGAAAATGGCCTTTTTCTAACCTAAGCATAACCTCTAGGTCTCAAATAAAGAAATTATGGGATAGATCTCACACAAGTAAATTATGGGATAGAAAGGCCATTAAAGTCTTCAACTGTCATTTGCCGTTTCAAGAAAACGGCAAAAACACGAGTTACTGGCTTTTAAAGCTAAAGGCACACAAGATCTAGCATGTTTTCACAAAAGGGGGTTTTAGGTTCTAGGGCTCCTTTTGTGGAAACAGCGTAGATCTTGTGTGCCTTTAAGCTTTAAAAGCCAGTTACTCGTGTTTTTGCCGCTTTCTTGAAAGGGCAAATGACAGTTTACGACTTTTCTGGCCTTTCTTTCCAATAATTGATCTGTAGGTATTTTATGAGGGTGGTGTGGGGTGGGGAGGAGTAGTTCAAAAAATTTCGCGAAAAACCAACTTTGCCTGACGTATGGCGCAACGATTTGCTTAGTGAAAGATGTACATTTTCCACTAGGTCTGAGAAAAAAGGTGCATTTTTGGGATCAAAACGTTGAAAAGTGAGTTACTGGCTTTTAAAGCCAACAAGTACGCATTAATTTACTTGTGTAACCTAAATTTCAAAGTGGCGCCATTTCTCGACCTTTTAATGGATTTCGATGCACTATACGGCAATACAACGGCCTCTTCCTGTACTTTCAGACTGGCGTGCCAGTTTTGCCCTATTTGGAGTAGAAAATCCGAAAATGTGTTTTTTTGTAACCTAACCTTAATCTCTCAAAGTTACTTGTGTACCCTAATATCTTCAAAGTGGCGCCATTTCTCGAGCTTTCAATGGATTTCGATGCACTATACGGCAATACAACGTTCTCTTCATGTAGATTGCGATTAATGGATGGAAGTTTCCTGTATTTTGAGTAACAATACCAGAAAATGGCCTTTTTCTAACCTAAGCATAACCTCTAGGTCTCAAATAAAGAAATTATGGGATAGATCTCACACAAGTAAATTATGGGATAGAAAGGCCATTAAAGTCTTCAACTGTCATTTGCCGTTTCAAGAAAACGGCAAAAACACGAGTTACTGGCTTTTAAAGCTAAAGGCACACAAGATCTAGCATGTTTTCACAAAAGGGGGTTTTAGGTTCTAGGGCTCCTTTTGTGGAAACAGCGTAGATCTTGTGTGCCTTTAAGCTTTAAAAGCCAGTTACTCGTGTTTTTGCCGCTTTCTTGAAAGGGCAAATGACAGTTTACGACTTTTCTGGCCTTTCTTTCCAATAATTGATCTGTAGGTATTTTATGAGGGTGGTGTGGGGTGGGGAGGAGTAGTTCAAAAAATTTCGCGAAAAACCAACTTTGCCTGACGTATGGCGCAACGATTTGCTTAGTGAAAGATGTACATTTTCCACTAGGTCTGAGAAAAAAGGTGCATTTTTGGGATCAAAACGTTGAAAAGTGAGTTACTGGCTTTTAAAGCCAACAAGTACGCATTAATTTACTTGTGTAACCTAAATTTCAAAGTGGCGCCATTTCTCGACCTTTTAATGGATTTCGATGCACTATACGGCAATACAACGGCCTCTTCCTGTACTTTCAGACTGGCGTGCCAGTTTTGCCCTATTTGGAGTAGAAAATCCGAAAATGTGTTTTTTTGTAACCTAACCTTAATCTCTCAAAGTTACTTGTGTACCCTAATATCTTCAAAGTGGCGCCATTTCTCGAGCTTTCAATGGATTTCGATGCACTATACGGCAATACAACGTTCTCTTCATGTAGATTGCGATTAATGGATGGAAGTTTCCTGTATTTTGAGTAACAATACCAGAAAATGGCCTTTTTCTAACCTAAGCATAACCTCTAGGTCTCAAATAAAGAAATTATGGGATAGATCTCACACAAGTAAATTATGGGATAGAAAGGCCATTAAAGTCTTCAACTGTCATTTGCCGTTTCAAGAAAACGGCAAAAACACGAGTTACTGGCTTTTAAAGCTAAAGGCACACAAGATCTAGCATGTTTTCACAAAAGGGGGTTTTAGGTTCTAGGGCTCCTTTTGTGGAAACAGCGTAGATCTTGTGTGCCTTTAAGCTTTAAAAGCCAGTTACTCGTGTTTTTGCCGCTTTCTTGAAAGGGCAAATGACAGTTTACGACTTTTCTGGCCTTTCTTTCCAATAATTGATCTGTAGGTATTTTATGAGGGTGGTGTGGGGTGGGGAGGAGTAGTTCAAAAAATTTCGCGAAAAACCAACTTTGCCTGACGTATGGCGCAACGATTTGCTTAGTGAAAGATGTACATTTTCCACTAGGTCTGAGAAAAAAGGTGCATTTTTGGGATCAAAACGTTGAAAAGTGAGTTACTGGCTTTTAAAGCCAACAAGTACGCATTAATTTACTTGTGTAACCTAAATTTCAAAGTGGCGCCATTTCTCGACCTTTTAATGGATTTCGATGCACTATACGGCAATACAACGGCCTCTTCCTGTACTTTCAGACTGGCGTGCCAGTTTTGCCCTATTTGGAGTAGAAAATCCGAAAATGTGTTTTTTTGTAACCTAACCTTAATCTCTCAAAGTTACTTGTGTACCCTAATATCTTCAAAGTGGCGCCATTTCTCGAGCTTTCAATGGATTTCGATGCACTATACGGCAATACAACGTTCTCTTCATGTAGATTGCGATTAATGGATGGAAGTTTCCTGTATTTTGAGTAACAATACCAGAAAATGGCCTTTTTCTAACCTAAGCATAACCTCTAGGTCTCAAATAAAGAAATTATGGGATAGATCTCACACAAGTAAATTATGGGATAGAAAGGCCATTAAAGTCTTCAACTGTCATTTGCCGTTTCAAGAAAACGGCAAAAACACGAGTTACTGGCTTTTAAAGCTAAAGGCACACAAGATCTAGCATGTTTTCACAAAAGGGGGTTTTAGGTTCTAGGGCTCCTTTTGTGGAAACAGCGTAGATCTTGTGTGCCTTTAAGCTTTAAAAGCCAGTTACTCGTGTTTTTGCCGCTTTCTTGAAAGGGCAAATGACAGTTTACGACTTTTCTGGCCTTTCTTTCCAATAATTGATCTGTAGGTATTTTATGAGGGTGGTGTGGGGTGGGGAGGAGTAGTTCAAAAAATTTCGCGAAAAACCAACTTTGCCTGACGTATGGCGCAACGATTTGCTTAGTGAAAGATGTACATTTTCCACTAGGTCTGAGAAAAAAGGTGCATTTTTGGGATCAAAACGTTGAAAAGTGAGTTACTGGCTTTTAAAGCCAACAAGTACGCATTAATTTACTTGTGTAACCTAAATTTCAAAGTGGCGCCATTTCTCGACCTTTTAATGGATTTCGATGCACTATACGGCAATACAACGGCCTCTTCCTGTACTTTCAGACTGGCGTGCCAGTTTTGCCCTATTTGGAGTAGAAAATCCGAAAATGTGTTTTTTTGTAACCTAACCTTAATCTCTCAAAGTTACTTGTGTACCCTAATATCTTCAAAGTGGCGCCATTTCTCGAGCTTTCAATGGATTTCGATGCACTATACGGCAATACAACGTTCTCTTCATGTAGATTGCGATTAATGGATGGAAGTTTCCTGTATTTTGAGTAACAATACCAGAAAATGGCCTTTTTCTAACCTAAGCATAACCTCTAGGTCTCAAATAAAGAAATTATGGGATAGATCTCACACAAGTAAATTATGGGATAGAAAGGCCATTAAAGTCTTCAACTGTCATTTGCCGTTTCAAGAAAACGGCAAAAACACGAGTTACTGGCTTTTAAAGCTAAAGGCACACAAGATCTAGCATGTTTTCACAAAAGGGGGTTTTAGGTTCTAGGGCTCCTTTTGTGGAAACAGCGTAGATCTTGTGTGCCTTTAAGCTTTAAAAGCCAGTTACTCGTGTTTTTGCCGCTTTCTTGAAAGGGCAAATGACAGTTTACGACTTTTCTGGCCTTTCTTTCCAATAATTGATCTGTAGGTATTTTATGAGGGTGGTGTGGGGTGGGGAGGAGTAGTTCAAAAAATTTCGCGAAAAACCAACTTTGCCTGACGTATGGCGCAACGATTTGCTTAGTGAAAGATGTACATTTTCCACTAGGTCTGAGAAAAAAGGTGCATTTTTGGGATCAAAACGTTGAAAAGTGAGTTACTGGCTTTTAAAGCCAACAAGTACGCATTAATTTACTTGTGTAACCTAAATTTCAAAGTGGCGCCATTTCTCGACCTTTTAATGGATTTCGATGCACTATACGGCAATACAACGGCCTCTTCCTGTACTTTCAGACTGGCGTGCCAGTTTTGCCCTATTTGGAGTAGAAAATCCGAAAATGTGTTTTTTTGTAACCTAACCTTAATCTCTCAAAGTTACTTGTGTACCCTAATATCTTCAAAGTGGCGCCATTTCTCGAGCTTTCAATGGATTTCGATGCACTATACGGCAATACAACGTTCTCTTCATGTAGATTGCGATTAATGGATGGAAGTTTCCTGTATTTTGAGTAACAATACCAGAAAATGGCCTTTTTCTAACCTAAGCATAACCTCTAGGTCTCAAATAAAGAAATTATGGGATAGATCTCACACAAGTAAATTATGGGATAGAAAGGCCATTAAAGTCTTCAACTGTCATTTGCCGTTTCAAGAAAACGGCAAAAACACGAGTTACTGGCTTTTAAAGCTAAAGGCACACAAGATCTAGCATGTTTTCACAAAAGGGGGTTTTAGGTTCTAGGGCTCCTTTTGTGGAAACAGCGTAGATCTTGTGTGCCTTTAAGCTTTAAAAGCCAGTTACTCGTGTTTTTGCCGCTTTCTTGAAAGGGCAAATGACAGTTTACGACTTTTCTGGCCTTTCTTTCCAATAATTGATCTGTAGGTATTTTATGAGGGTGGTGTGGGGTGGGGAGGAGTAGTTCAAAAAATTTCGCGAAAAACCAACTTTGCCTGACGTATGGCGCAACGATTTGCTTAGTGAAAGATGTACATTTTCCACTAGGTCTGAGAAAAAAGGTGCATTTTTGGGATCAAAACGTTGAAAAGTGAGTTACTGGCTTTTAAAGCCAACAAGTACGCATTAATTTACTTGTGTAACCTAAATTTCAAAGTGGCGCCATTTCTCGACCTTTTAATGGATTTCGATGCACTATACGGCAATACAACGGCCTCTTCCTGTACTTTCAGACTGGCGTGCCAGTTTTGCCCTATTTGGAGTAGAAAATCCGAAAATGTGTTTTTTTGTAACCTAACCTTAATCTCTCAAAGTTACTTGTGTACCCTAATATCTTCAAAGTGGCGCCATTTCTCGAGCTTTCAATGGATTTCGATGCACTATACGGCAATACAACGTTCTCTTCATGTAGATTGCGATTAATGGATGGAAGTTTCCTGTATTTTGAGTAACAATACCAGAAAATGGCCTTTTTCTAACCTAAGCATAACCTCTAGGTCTCAAATAAAGAAATTATGGGATAGATCTCACACAAGTAAATTATGGGATAGAAAGGCCATTAAAGTCTTCAACTGTCATTTGCCGTTTCAAGAAAACGGCAAAAACACGAGTTACTGGCTTTTAAAGCTAAAGGCACACAAGATCTAGCATGTTTTCACAAAAGGGGGTTTTAGGTTCTAGGGCTCCTTTTGTGGAAACAGCGTAGATCTTGTGTGCCTTTAAGCTTTAAAAGCCAGTTACTCGTGTTTTTGCCGCTTTCTTGAAAGGGCAAATGACAGTTTACGACTTTTCTGGCCTTTCTTTCCAATAATTGATCTGTAGGTATTTTCATGAGGGTGGTGTGGGGTGGGGAGGAGTAGTTCAAAAAATTTCGCGAAAAACCAACTTTGCCTGACGTATGGCGCAACGATTTGCTTAGTGAAAGATGTACATTTTCCACTAGGTCTGAGAAAAAAGGTGCATTTTTGGGATCAAAACGTTGAAAAGTGAGTTACTGGCTTTTAAAGCCAACAAGTACGCATTAATTTACTTGTGTAACCTAAATTTCAAAGTGGCGCCATTTCTCGACCTTTTAATGGATTTCGATGCACTATACGGCAATACAACGGCCTCTTCCTGTACTTTCAGACTGGCGTGCCAGTTTTGCCCTATTTGGAGTAGAAAATCCGAAAATGTGTTTTTTTGTAACCTAACCTTAATCTCTCAAAGTTACTTGTGTACCCTAATATCTTCAAAGTGGCGCCATTTCTCGAGCTTTCAATGGATTTCGATGCACTATACGGCAATACAACGTTCTCTTCATGTAGATTGCGATTAATGGATGGAAGTTTCCTGTATTTTGAGTAACAATACCAGAAAATGGCCTTTTTCTAACCTAAGCATAACCTCTAGGTCTCAAATAAAGAAATTATGGGATAGATCTCACACAAGTAAATTATGGGATAGAAAGGCCATTAAAGTCTTCAACTGTCATTTGCCGTTTCAAGAAAACGGCAAAAACACGAGTTACTGGCTTTTAAAGCTAAAGGCACACAAGATCTAGCATGTTTTCACAAAAGGGGGTTTTAGGTTCTAGGGCTCCTTTTGTGGAAACAGCGTAGATCTTGTGTGCCTTTAAGCTTTAAAAGCCAGTTACTCGTGTTTTTGCCGCTTTCTTGAAAGGGCAAATGACAGTTTACGACTTTTCTGGCCTTTCTTTCCAATAATTGATCTGTAGGTATTTTATGAGGGTGGTGTGGGGTGGGGAGGAGTAGTTCAAAAAATTTCGCGAAAAACCAACTTTGCCTGACGTATGGCGCAACGATTTGCTTAGTGAAAGATGTACATTTTCCACTAGGTCTGAGAAAAAAGGTGCATTTTTGGGATCAAAACGTTGAAAAGTGAGTTACTGGCTTTTAAAGCCAACAAGTACGCATTAATTTACTTGTGTAACCTAAATTTCAAAGTGGCGCCATTTCTCGACCTTTTAATGGATTTCGATGCACTATACGGCAATACAACGGCCTCTTCCTGTACTTTCAGACTGGCGTGCCAGTTTTGCCCTATTTGGAGTAGAAAATCCGAAAATGTGTTTTTTTGTAACCTAACCTTAATCTCTCAAAGTTACTTGTGTACCCTAATATCTTCAAAGTGGCGCCATTTCTCGAGCTTTCAATGGATTTCGATGCACTATACGGCAATACAACGTTCTCTTCATGTAGATTGCGATTAATGGATGGAAGTTTCCTGTATTTTGAGTAACAATACCAGAAAATGGCCTTTTTCTAACCTAAGCATAACCTCTAGGTCTCAAATAAAGAAATTATGGGATAGATCTCACACAAGTAAATTATGGGATAGAAAGGCCATTAAAGTCTTCAACTGTCATTTGCCGTTTCAAGAAAACGGCAAAAACACGAGTTACTGGCTTTTAAAGCTAAAGGCACACAAGATCTAGCATGTTTTCACAAAAGGGGGTTTTAGGTTCTAGGGCTCCTTTTGTGGAAACAGCGTAGATCTTGTGTGCCTTTAAGCTTTAAAAGCCAGTTACTCGTGTTTTTGCCGCTTTCTTGAAAGGGCAAATGACAGTTTACGACTTTTCTGGCCTTTCTTTCCAATAATTGATCTGTAGGTATTTTATGAGGGTGGTGTGGGGTGGGGAGGAGTAGTTCAAAAAATTTCGCGAAAAACCAACTTTGCCTGACGTATGGCGCAACGATTTGCTTAGTGAAAGATGTACATTTTCCACTAGGTCTGAGAAAAAAGGTGCATTTTTGGGATCAAAACGTTGAAAAGTGAGTTACTGGCTTTTAAAGCCAACAAGTACGCATTAATTTACTTGTGTAACCTAAATTTCAAAGTGGCGCCATTTCTCGACCTTTTAATGGATTTCGATGCACTATACGGCAATACAACGGCCTCTTCCTGTACTTTCAGACTGGCGTGCCAGTTTTGCCCTATTTGGAGTAGAAAATCCGAAAATGTGTTTTTTTGTAACCTAACCTTAATCTCTCAAAGTTACTTGTGTACCCTAATATCTTCAAAGTGGCGCCATTTCTCGAGCTTTCAATGGATTTCGATGCACTATACGGCAATACAACGTTCTCTTCATGTAGATTGCGATTAATGGATGGAAGTTTCCTGTATTTTGAGTAACAATACCAGAAAATGGCCTTTTTCTAACCTAAGCATAACCTCTAGGTCTCAAATAAAGAAATTATGGGATAGATCTCACACAAGTAAATTATGGGATAGAAAGGCCATTAAAGTCTTCAACTGTCATTTGCCGTTTCAAGAAAACGGCAAAAACACGAGTTACTGGCTTTTAAAGCTAAAGGCACACAAGATCTAGCATGTTTTCACAAAAGGGGGTTTTAGGTTCTAGGGCTCCTTTTGTGGAAACAGCGTAGATCTTGTGTGCCTTTAAGCTTTAAAAGCCAGTTACTCGTGTTTTTGCCGCTTTCTTGAAAGGGCAAATGACAGTTTACGACTTTTCTGGCCTTTCTTTCCAATAATTGATCTGTAGGTATTTTATGAGGGTGGTGTGGGGTGGGGAGGAGTAGTTCAAAAAATTTCGCGAAAAACCAACTTTGCCTGACGTATGGCGCAACGATTTGCTTAGTGAAAGATGTACATTTTCCACTAGGTCTGAGAAAAAAGGTGCATTTTTGGGATCAAAACGTTGAAAAGTGAGTTACTGGCTTTTAAAGCCAACAAGTACGCATTAATTTACTTGTGTAACCTAAATTTCAAAGTGGCGCCATTTCTCGACCTTTTAATGGATTTCGATGCACTATACGGCAATACAACGGCCTCTTCCTGTACTTTCAGACTGGCGTGCCAGTTTTGCCCTATTTGGAGTAGAAAATCCGAAAATGTGTTTTTTTGTAACCTAACCTTAATCTCTCAAAGTTACTTGTGTACCCTAATATCTTCAAAGTGGCGCCATTTCTCGAGCTTTCAATGGATTTCGATGCACTATACGGCAATACAACGTTCTCTTCATGTAGATTGCGATTAATGGATGGAAGTTTCCTGTATTTTGAGTAACAATACCAGAAAATGGCCTTTTTCTAACCTAAGCATAACCTCTAGGTCTCAAATAAAGAAATTATGGGATAGATCTCACACAAGTAAATTATGGGATAGAAAGGCCATTAAAGTCTTCAACTGTCATTTGCCGTTTCAAGAAAACGGCAAAAACACGAGTTACTGGCTTTTAAAGCTAAAGGCACACAAGATCTAGCATGTTTTCACAAAAGGGGGTTTTAGGTTCTAGGGCTCCTTTTGTGGAAACAGCGTAGATCTTGTGTGCCTTTAAGCTTTAAAAGCCAGTTACTCGTGTTTTTGCCGCTTTCTTGAAAGGGCAAATGACAGTTTACGACTTTTCTGGCCTTTCTTTCCAATAATTGATCTGTAGGTATTTTATGAGGGTGGTGTGGGGTGGGGAGGAGTAGTTCAAAAAATTTCGCGAAAAACCAACTTTGCCTGACGTATGGCGCAACGATTTGCTTAGTGAAAGATGTACATTTTCCACTAGGTCTGAGAAAAAAGGTGCATTTTTGGGATCAAAACGTTGAAAAGTGAGTTACTGGCTTTTAAAGCCAACAAGTACGCATTAATTTACTTGTGTAACCTAAATTTCAAAGTGGCGCCATTTCTCGACCTTTTAATGGATTTCGATGCACTATACGGCAATACAACGGCCTCTTCCTGTACTTTCAGACTGGCGTGCCAGTTTTGCCCTATTTGGAGTAGAAAATCCGAAAATGTGTTTTTTTGTAACCTAACCTTAATCTCTCAAAGTTACTTGTGTACCCTAATATCTTCAAAGTGGCGCCATTTCTCGAGCTTTCAATGGATTTCGATGCACTATACGGCAATACAACGTTCTCTTCATGTAGATTGCGATTAATGGATGGAAGTTTCCTGTATTTTGAGTAACAATACCAGAAAATGGCCTTTTTCTAACCTAAGCATAACCTCTAGGTCTCAAATAAAGAAATTATGGGATAGATCTCACACAAGTAAATTATGGGATAGAAAGGCCATTAAAGTCTTCAACTGTCATTTGCCGTTTCAAGAAAACGGCAAAAACACGAGTTACTGGCTTTTAAAGCTAAAGGCACACAAGATCTAGCATGTTTTCACAAAAGGGGGTTTTAGGTTCTAGGGCTCCTTTTGTGGAAACAGCGTAGATCTTGTGTGCCTTTAAGCTTTAAAAGCCAGTTACTCGTGTTTTTGCCGCTTTCTTGAAAGGGCAAATGACAGTTTACGACTTTTCTGGCCTTTCTTTCCAATAATTGATCTGTAGGTATTTTATGAGGGTGGTGTGGGGTGGGGAGGAGTAGTTCAAAAAATTTCGCGAAAAACCAACTTTGCCTGACGTATGGCGCAACGATTTGCTTAGTGAAAGATGTACATTTTCCACTAGGTCTGAGAAAAAAGGTGCATTTTTGGGATCAAAACGTTGAAAAGTGAGTTACTGGCTTTTAAAGCCAACAAGTACGCATTAATTTACTTGTGTAACCTAAATTTCAAAGTGGCGCCATTTCTCGACCTTTTAATGGATTTCGATGCACTATACGGCAATACAACGGCCTCTTCCTGTACTTTCAGACTGGCGTGCCAGTTTTGCCCTATTTGGAGTAGAAAATCCGAAAATGTGTTTTTTTGTAACCTAACCTTAATCTCTCAAAGTTACTTGTGTACCCTAATATCTTCAAAGTGGCGCCATTTCTCGAGCTTTCAATGGATTTCGATGCACTATACGGCAATACAACGTTCTCTTCATGTAGATTGCGATTAATGGATGGAAGTTTCCTGTATTTTGAGTAACAATACCAGAAAATGGCCTTTTTCTAACCTAAGCATAACCTCTAGGTCTCAAATAAAGAAATTATGGGATAGATCTCACACAAGTAAATTATGGGATAGAAAGGCCATTAAAGTCTTCAACTGTCATTTGCCGTTTCAAGAAAACGGCAAAAACACGAGTTACTGGCTTTTAAAGCTAAAGGCACACAAGATCTAGCATGTTTTCACAAAAGGGGGTTTTAGGTTCTAGGGCTCCTTTTGTGGAAACAGCGTAGATCTTGTGTGCCTTTAAGCTTTAAAAGCCAGTTACTCGTGTTTTTGCCGCTTTCTTGAAAGGGCAAATGACAGTTTACGACTTTTCTGGCCTTTCTTTCCAATAATTGATCTGTAGGTATTTTATGAGGGTGGTGTGGGGTGGGGAGGAGTAGTTCAAAAAATTTCGCGAAAAACCAACTTTGCCTGACGTATGGCGCAACGATTTGCTTAGTGAAAGATGTACATTTTCCACTAGGTCTGAGAAAAAAGGTGCATTTTTGGGATCAAAACGTTGAAAAGTGAGTTACTGGCTTTTAAAGCCAACAAGTACGCATTAATTTACTTGTGTAACCTAAATTTCAAAGTGGCGCCATTTCTCGACCTTTTAATGGATTTCGATGCACTATACGGCAATACAACGGCCTCTTCCTGTACTTTCAGACTGGCGTGCCAGTTTTGCCCTATTTGGAGTAGAAAATCCGAAAATGTGTTTTTTTGTAACCTAACCTTAATCTCTCAAAGTTACTTGTGTACCCTAATATCTTCAAAGTGGCGCCATTTCTCGAGCTTTCAATGGATTTCGATGCACTATACGGCAATACAACGTTCTCTTCATGTAGATTGCGATTAATGGATGGAAGTTTCCTGTATTTTGAGTAACAATACCAGAAAATGGCCTTTTTCTAACCTAAGCATAACCTCTAGGTCTCAAATAAAGAAATTATGGGATAGATCTCACACAAGTAAATTATGGGATAGAAAGGCCATTAAAGTCTTCAACTGTCATTTGCCGTTTCAAGAAAACGGCAAAAACACGAGTTACTGGCTTTTAAAGCTAAAGGCACACAAGATCTAGCATGTTTTCACAAAAGGGGGTTTTAGGTTCTAGGGCTCCTTTTGTGGAAACAGCGTAGATCTTGTGTGCCTTTAAGCTTTAAAAGCCAGTTACTCGTGTTTTTGCCGCTTTCTTGAAAGGGCAAATGACAGTTTACGACTTTTCTGGCCTTTCTTTCCAATAATTGATCTGTAGGTATTTTATGAGGGTGGTGTGGGGTGGGGAGGAGTAGTTCAAAAAATTTCGCGAAAAACCAACTTTGCCTGACGTATGGCGCAACGATTTGCTTAGTGAAAGATGTACATTTTCCACTAGGTCTGAGAAAAAAGGTGCATTTTTGGGATCAAAACGTTGAAAAGTGAGTTACTGGCTTTTAAAGCCAACAAGTACGCATTAATTTACTTGTGTAACCTAAATTTCAAAGTGGCGCCATTTCTCGACCTTTTAATGGATTTCGATGCACTATACGGCAATACAACGGCCTCTTCCTGTACTTTCAGACTGGCGTGCCAGTTTTGCCCTATTTGGAGTAGAAAATCCGAAAATGTGTTTTTTTGTAACCTAACCTTAATCTCTCAAAGTTACTTGTGTACCCTAATATCTTCAAAGTGGCGCCATTTCTCGAGCTTTCAATGGATTTCGATGCACTATACGGCAATACAACGTTCTCTTCATGTAGATTGCGATTAATGGATGGAAGTTTCCTGTATTTTGAGTAACAATACCAGAAAATGGCCTTTTTCTAACCTAAGCATAACCTCTAGGTCTCAAATAAAGAAATTATGGGATAGATCTCACACAAGTAAATTATGGGATAGAAAGGCCATTAAAGTCTTCAACTGTCATTTGCCGTTTCAAGAAAACGGCAAAAACACGAGTTACTGGCTTTTAAAGCTAAAGGCACACAAGATCTAGCATGTTTTCACAAAAGGGGGTTTTAGGTTCTAGGGCTCCTTTTGTGGAAACAGCGTAGATCTTGTGTGCCTTTAAGCTTTAAAAGCCAGTTACTCGTGTTTTTGCCGCTTTCTTGAAAGGGCAAATGACAGTTTACGACTTTTCTGGCCTTTCTTTCCAATAATTGATCTGTAGGTATTTTATGAGGGTGGTGTGGGGTGGGGAGGAGTAGTTCAAAAAATTTCGCGAAAAACCAACTTTGCCTGACGTATGGCGCAACGATTTGCTTAGTGAAAGATGTACATTTTCCACTAGGTCTGAGAAAAAAGGTGCATTTTTGGGATCAAAACGTTGAAAAGTGAGTTACTGGCTTTTAAAGCCAACAAGTACGCATTAATTTACTTGTGTAACCTAAATTTCAAAGTGGCGCCATTTCTCGACCTTTTAATGGATTTCGATGCACTATACGGCAATACAACGGCCTCTTCCTGTACTTTCAGACTGGCGTGCCAGTTTTGCCCTATTTGGAGTAGAAAATCCGAAAATGTGTTTTTTTGTAACCTAACCTTAATCTCTCAAAGTTACTTGTGTACCCTAATATCTTCAAAGTGGCGCCATTTCTCGAGCTTTCAATGGATTTCGATGCACTATACGGCAATACAACGTTCTCTTCATGTAGATTGCGATTAATGGATGGAAGTTTCCTGTATTTTGAGTAACAATACCAGAAAATGGCCTTTTTCTAACCTAAGCATAACCTCTAGGTCTCAAATAAAGAAATTATGGGATAGATCTCACACAAGTAAATTATGGGATAGAAAGGCCATTAAAGTCTTCAACTGTCATTTGCCGTTTCAAGAAAACGGCAAAAACACGAGTTACTGGCTTTTAAAGCTAAAGGCACACAAGATCTAGCATGTTTTCACAAAAGGGGGTTTTAGGTTCTAGGGCTCCTTTTGTGGAAACAGCGTAGATCTTGTGTGCCTTTAAGCTTTAAAAGCCAGTTACTCGTGTTTTTGCCGCTTTCTTGAAAGGGCAAATGACAGTTTACGACTTTTCTGGCCTTTCTTTCCAATAATTGATCTGTAGGTATTTTATGAGGGTGGTGTGGGGTGGGGAGGAGTAGTTCAAAAAATTTCGCGAAAAACCAACTTTGCCTGACGTATGGCGCAACGATTTGCTTAGTGAAAGATGTACATTTTCCACTAGGTCTGAGAAAAAAGGTGCATTTTTGGGATCAAAACGTTGAAAAGTGAGTTACTGGCTTTTAAAGCCAACAAGTACGCATTAATTTACTTGTGTAACCTAAATTTCAAAGTGGCGCCATTTCTCGACCTTTTAATGGATTTCGATGCACTATACGGCAATACAACGGCCTCTTCCTGTACTTTCAGACTGGCGTGCCAGTTTTGCCCTATTTGGAGTAGAAAATCCGAAAATGTGTTTTTTTGTAACCTAACCTTAATCTCTCAAAGTTACTTGTGTACCCTAATATCTTCAAAGTGGCGCCATTTCTCGAGCTTTCAATGGATTTCGATGCACTATACGGCAATACAACGTTCTCTTCATGTAGATTGCGATTAATGGATGGAAGTTTCCTGTATTTTGAGTAACAATACCAGAAAATGGCCTTTTTCTAACCTAAGCATAACCTCTAGGTCTCAAATAAAGAAATTATGGGATAGATCTCACACAAGTAAATTATGGGATAGAAAGGCCATTAAAGTCTTCAACTGTCATTTGCCGTTTCAAGAAAACGGCAAAAACACGAGTTACTGGCTTTTAAAGCTAAAGGCACACAAGATCTAGCATGTTTTCACAAAAGGGGGTTTTAGGTTCTAGGGCTCCTTTTGTGGAAACAGCGTAGATCTTGTGTGCCTTTAAGCTTTAAAAGCCAGTTACTCGTGTTTTTGCCGCTTTCTTGAAAGGGCAAATGACAGTTTACGACTTTTCTGGCCTTTCTTTCCAATAATTGATCTGTAGGTATTTTATGAGGGTGGTGTGGGGTGGGGAGGAGTAGTTCAAAAAATTTCGCGAAAAACCAACTTTGCCTGACGTATGGCGCAACGATTTGCTTAGTGAAAGATGTACATTTTCCACTAGGTCTGAGAAAAAAGGTGCATTTTTGGGATCAAAACGTTGAAAAGTGAGTTACTGGCTTTTAAAGCCAACAAGTACGCATTAATTTACTTGTGTAACCTAAATTTCAAAGTGGCGCCATTTCTCGACCTTTTAATGGATTTCGATGCACTATACGGCAATACAACGGCCTCTTCCTGTACTTTCAGACTGGCGTGCCAGTTTTGCCCTATTTGGAGTAGAAAATCCGAAAATGTGTTTTTTTGTAACCTAACCTTAATCTCTCAAAGTTACTTGTGTACCCTAATATCTTCAAAGTGGCGCCATTTCTCGAGCTTTCAATGGATTTCGATGCACTATACGGCAATACAACGTTCTCTTCATGTAGATTGCGATTAATGGATGGAAGTTTCCTGTATTTTGAGTAACAATACCAGAAAATGGCCTTTTTCTAACCTAAGCATAACCTCTAGGTCTCAAATAAAGAAATTATGGGATAGATCTCACACAAGTAAATTATGGGATAGAAAGGCCATTAAAGTCTTCAACTGTCATTTGCCGTTTCAAGAAAACGGCAAAAACACGAGTTACTGGCTTTTAAAGCTAAAGGCACACAAGATCTAGCATGTTTTCACAAAAGGGGGTTTTAGGTTCTAGGGCTCCTTTTGTGGAAACAGCGTAGATCTTGTGTGCCTTTAAGCTTTAAAAGCCAGTTACTCGTGTTTTTGCCGCTTTCTTGAAAGGGCAAATGACAGTTTACGACTTTTCTGGCCTTTCTTTCCAATAATTGATCTGTAGGTATTTTATGAGGGTGGTGTGGGGTGGGGAGGAGTAGTTCAAAAAATTTCGCGAAAAACCAACTTTGCCTGACGTATGGCGCAACGATTTGCTTAGTGAAAGATGTACATTTTCCACTAGGTCTGAGAAAAAAGGTGCATTTTTGGGATCAAAACGTTGAAAAGTGAGTTACTGGCTTTTAAAGCCAACAAGTACGCATTAATTTACTTGTGTAACCTAAATTTCAAAGTGGCGCCATTTCTCGACCTTTTAATGGATTTCGATGCACTATACGGCAATACAACGGCCTCTTCCTGTACTTTCAGACTGGCGTGCCAGTTTTGCCCTATTTGGAGTAGAAAATCCGAAAATGTGTTTTTTTGTAACCTAACCTTAATCTCTCAAAGTTACTTGTGTACCCTAATATCTTCAAAGTGGCGCCATTTCTCGAGCTTTCAATGGATTTCGATGCACTATACGGCAATACAACGTTCTCTTCATGTAGATTGCGATTAATGGATGGAAGTTTCCTGTATTTTGAGTAACAATACCAGAAAATGGCCTTTTTCTAACCTAAGCATAACCTCTAGGTCTCAAATAAAGAAATTATGGGATAGATCTCACACAAGTAAATTATGGGATAGAAAGGCCATTAAAGTCTTCAACTGTCATTTGCCGTTTCAAGAAAACGGCAAAAACACGAGTTACTGGCTTTTAAAGCTAAAGGCACACAAGATCTAGCATGTTTTCACAAAAGGGGGTTTTAGGTTCTAGGGCTCCTTTTGTGGAAACAGCGTAGATCTTGTGTGCCTTTAAGCTTTAAAAGCCAGTTACTCGTGTTTTTGCCGCTTTCTTGAAAGGGCAAATGACAGTTTACGACTTTTCTGGCCTTTCTTTCCAATAATTGATCTGTAGGTATTTTATGAGGGTGGTGTGGGGTGGGGAGGAGTAGTTCAAAAAATTTCGCGAAAAACCAACTTTGCCTGACGTATGGCGCAACGATTTGCTTAGTGAAAGATGTACATTTTCCACTAGGTCTGAGAAAAAAGGTGCATTTTTGGGATCAAAACGTTGAAAAGTGAGTTACTGGCTTTTAAAGCCAACAAGTACGCATTAATTTACTTGTGTAACCTAAATTTCAAAGTGGCGCCATTTCTCGACCTTTTAATGGATTTCGATGCACTATACGGCAATACAACGGCCTCTTCCTGTACTTTCAGACTGGCGTGCCAGTTTTGCCCTATTTGGAGTAGAAAATCCGAAAATGTGTTTTTTTGTAACCTAACCTTAATCTCTCAAAGTTACTTGTGTACCCTAATATCTTCAAAGTGGCGCCATTTCTCGAGCTTTCAATGGATTTCGATGCACTATACGGCAATACAACGTTCTCTTCATGTAGATTGCGATTAATGGATGGAAGTTTCCTGTATTTTGAGTAACAATACCAGAAAATGGCCTTTTTCTAACCTAAGCATAACCTCTAGGTCTCAAATAAAGAAATTATGGGATAGATCTCACACAAGTAAATTATGGGATAGAAAGGCCATTAAAGTCTTCAACTGTCATTTGCCGTTTCAAGAAAACGGCAAAAACACGAGTTACTGGCTTTTAAAGCTAAAGGCACACAAGATCTAGCATGTTTTCACAAAAGGGGGTTTTAGGTTCTAGGGCTCCTTTTGTGGAAACAGCGTAGATCTTGTGTGCCTTTAAGCTTTAAAAGCCAGTTACTCGTGTTTTTGCCGCTTTCTTGAAAGGGCAAATGACAGTTTACGACTTTTCTGGCCTTTCTTTCCAATAATTGATCTGTAGGTATTTTATGAGGGTGGTGTGGGGTGGGGAGGAGTAGTTCAAAAAATTTCGCGAAAAACCAACTTTGCCTGACGTATGGCGCAACGATTTGCTTAGTGAAAGATGTACATTTTCCACTAGGTCTGAGAAAAAAGGTGCATTTTTGGGATCAAAACGTTGAAAAGTGAGTTACTGGCTTTTAAAGCCAACAAGTACGCATTAATTTACTTGTGTAACCTAAATTTCAAAGTGGCGCCATTTCTCGACCTTTTAATGGATTTCGATGCACTATACGGCAATACAACGGCCTCTTCCTGTACTTTCAGACTGGCGTGCCAGTTTTGCCCTATTTGGAGTAGAAAATCCGAAAATGTGTTTTTTTGTAACCTAACCTTAATCTCTCAAAGTTACTTGTGTACCCTAATATCTTCAAAGTGGCGCCATTTCTCGAGCTTTCAATGGATTTCGATGCACTATACGGCAATACAACGTTCTCTTCATGTAGATTGCGATTAATGGATGGAAGTTTCCTGTATTTTGAGTAACAATACCAGAAAATGGCCTTTTTCTAACCTAAGCATAACCTCTAGGTCTCAAATAAAGAAATTATGGGATAGATCTCACACAAGTAAATTATGGGATAGAAAGGCCATTAAAGTCTTCAACTGTCATTTGCCGTTTCAAGAAAACGGCAAAAACACGAGTTACTGGCTTTTAAAGCTAAAGGCACACAAGATCTAGCATGTTTTCACAAAAGGGGGTTTTAGGTTCTAGGGCTCCTTTTGTGGAAACAGCGTAGATCTTGTGTGCCTTTAAGCTTTAAAAGCCAGTTACTCGTGTTTTTGCCGCTTTCTTGAAAGGGCAAATGACAGTTTACGACTTTTCTGGCCTTTCTTTCCAATAATTGATCTGTAGGTATTTTATGAGGGTGGTGTGGGGTGGGGAGGAGTAGTTCAAAAAATTTCGCGAAAAACCAACTTTGCCTGACGTATGGCGCAACGATTTGCTTAGTGAAAGATGTACATTTTCCACTAGGTCTGAGAAAAAAGGTGCATTTTTGGGATCAAAACGTTGAAAAGTGAGTTACTGGCTTTTAAAGCCAACAAGTACGCATTAATTTACTTGTGTAACCTAAATTTCAAAGTGGCGCCATTTCTCGACCTTTTAATGGATTTCGATGCACTATACGGCAATACAACGGCCTCTTCCTGTACTTTCAGACTGGCGTGCCAGTTTTGCCCTATTTGGAGTAGAAAATCCGAAAATGTGTTTTTTTGTAACCTAACCTTAATCTCTCAAAGTTACTTGTGTACCCTAATATCTTCAAAGTGGCGCCATTTCTCGAGCTTTCAATGGATTTCGATGCACTATACGGCAATACAACGTTCTCTTCATGTAGATTGCGATTAATGGATGGAAGTTTCCTGTATTTTGAGTAACAATACCAGAAAATGGCCTTTTTCTAACCTAAGCATAACCTCTAGGTCTCAAATAAAGAAATTATGGGATAGATCTCACACAAGTAAATTATGGGATAGAAAGGCCATTAAAGTCTTCAACTGTCATTTGCCGTTTCAAGAAAACGGCAAAAACACGAGTTACTGGCTTTTAAAGCTAAAGGCACACAAGATCTAGCATGTTTTCACAAAAGGGGGTTTTAGGTTCTAGGGCTCCTTTTGTGGAAACAGCGTAGATCTTGTGTGCCTTTAAGCTTTAAAAGCCAGTTACTCGTGTTTTTGCCGCTTTCTTGAAAGGGCAAATGACAGTTTACGACTTTTCTGGCCTTTCTTTCCAATAATTGATCTGTAGGTATTTTATGAGGGTGGTGTGGGGTGGGGAGGAGTAGTTCAAAAAATTTCGCGAAAAACCAACTTTGCCTGACGTATGGCGCAACGATTTGCTTAGTGAAAGATGTACATTTTCCACTAGGTCTGAGAAAAAAGGTGCATTTTTGGGATCAAAACGTTGAAAAGTGAGTTACTGGCTTTTAAAGCCAACAAGTACGCATTAATTTACTTGTGTAACCTAAATTTCAAAGTGGCGCCATTTCTCGACCTTTTAATGGATTTCGATGCACTATACGGCAATACAACGGCCTCTTCCTGTACTTTCAGACTGGCGTGCCAGTTTTGCCCTATTTGGAGTAGAAAATCCGAAAATGTGTTTTTTTGTAACCTAACCTTAATCTCTCAAAGTTACTTGTGTACCCTAATATCTTCAAAGTGGCGCCATTTCTCGAGCTTTCAATGGATTTCGATGCACTATACGGCAATACAACGTTCTCTTCATGTAGATTGCGATTAATGGATGGAAGTTTCCTGTATTTTGAGTAACAATACCAGAAAATGGCCTTTTTCTAACCTAAGCATAACCTCTAGGTCTCAAATAAAGAAATTATGGGATAGATCTCACACAAGTAAATTATGGGATAGAAAGGCCATTAAAGTCTTCAACTGTCATTTGCCGTTTCAAGAAAACGGCAAAAACACGAGTTACTGGCTTTTAAAGCTAAAGGCACACAAGATCTAGCATGTTTTCACAAAAGGGGGTTTTAGGTTCTAGGGCTCCTTTTGTGGAAACAGCGTAGATCTTGTGTGCCTTTAAGCTTTAAAAGCCAGTTACTCGTGTTTTTGCCGCTTTCTTGAAAGGGCAAATGACAGTTTACGACTTTTCTGGCCTTTCTTTCCAATAATTGATCTGTAGGTATTTTATGAGGGTGGTGTGGGGTGGGGAGGAGTAGTTCAAAAAATTTCGCGAAAAACCAACTTTGCCTGACGTATGGCGCAACGATTTGCTTAGTGAAAGATGTACATTTTCCACTAGGTCTGAGAAAAAAGGTGCATTTTTGGGATCAAAACGTTGAAAAGTGAGTTACTGGCTTCTTAAAGCCAACAAGTACGCATTAATTTACTTGTGTAACCTAAATTTCAAAGTGGCGCCATTTCTCGACCTTTTAATGGATTTCGATGCACTATACGGCAATACAACGGCCTCTTCCTGTACTTTCAGACTGGCGTGCCAGTTTTGCCCTATTTGGAGTAGAAAATCCGAAAATGTGTTTTTTTGTAACCTAACCTTAATCTCTCAAAGTTACTTGTGTACCCTAATATCTTCAAAGTGGCGCCATTTCTCGAGCTTTCAATGGATTTCGATGCACTATACGGCAATACAACGTTCTCTTCATGTAGATTGCGATTAATGGATGGAAGTTTCCTGTATTTTGAGTAACAATACCAGAAAATGGCCTTTTTCTAACCTAAGCATAACCTCTAGGTCTCAAATAAAGAAATTATGGGATAGATCTCACACAAGTAAATTATGGGATAGAAAGGCCATTAAAGTCTTCAACTGTCATTTGCCGTTTCAAGAAAACGGCAAAAACACGAGTTACTGGCTTTTAAAGCTAAAGGCACACAAGATCTAGCATGTTTTCACAAAAGGGGGTTTTAGGTTCTAGGGCTCCTTTTGTGGAAACAGCGTAGATCTTGTGTGCCTTTAAGCTTTAAAAGCCAGTTACTCGTGTTTTTGCCGCTTTCTTGAAAGGGCAAATGACAGTTTACGACTTTTCTGGCCTTTCTTTCCAATAATTGATCTGTAGGTATTTTATGAGGGTGGTGTGGGGTGGGGAGGAGTAGTTCAAAAAATTTCGCGAAAAACCAACTTTGCCTGACGTATGGCGCAACGATTTGCTTAGTGAAAGATGTACATTTTCCACTAGGTCTGAGAAAAAAGGTGCATTTTTGGGATCAAAACGTTGAAAAGTGAGTTACTGGCTTTTAAAGCCAACAAGTACGCATTAATTTACTTGTGTAACCTAAATTTCAAAGTGGCGCCATTTCTCGACCTTTTAATGGATTTCGATGCACTATACGGCAATACAACGGCCTCTTCCTGTACTTTCAGACTGGCGTGCCAGTTTTGCCCTATTTGGAGTAGAAAATCCGAAAATGTGTTTTTTTGTAACCTAACCTTAATCTCTCAAAGTTACTTGTGTACCCTAATATCTTCAAAGTGGCGCCATTTCTCGAGCTTTCAATGGATTTCGATGCACTATACGGCAATACAACGTTCTCTTCATGTAGATTGCGATTAATGGATGGAAGTTTCCTGTATTTTGAGTAACAATACCAGAAAATGGCCTTTTTCTAACCTAAGCATAACCTCTAGGTCTCAAATAAAGAAATTATGGGATAGATCTCACACAAGTAAATTATGGGATAGAAAGGCCATTAAAGTCTTCAACTGTCATTTGCCGTTTCAAGAAAACGGCAAAAACACGAGTTACTGGCTTTTAAAGCTAAAGGCACACAAGATCTAGCATGTTTTCACAAAAGGGGGTTTTAGGTTCTAGGGCTCCTTTTGTGGAAACAGCGTAGATCTTGTGTGCCTTTAAGCTTTAAAAGCCAGTTACTCGTGTTTTTGCCGCTTTCTTGAAAGGGCAAATGACAGTTTACGACTTTTCTGGCCTTTCTTTCCAATAATTGATCTGTAGGTATTTTATGAGGGTGGTGTGGGGTGGGGAGGAGTAGTTCAAAAAATTTCGCGAAAAACCAACTTTGCCTGACGTATGGCGCAACGATTTGCTTAGTGAAAGATGTACATTTTCCACTAGGTCTGAGAAAAAAGGTGCATTTTTGGGATCAAAACGTTGAAAAGTGAGTTACTGGCTTTTAAAGCCAACAAGTACGCATTAATTTACTTGTGTAACCTAAATTTCAAAGTGGCGCCATTTCTCGACCTTTTAATGGATTTCGATGCACTATACGGCAATACAACGGCCTCTTCCTGTACTTTCAGACTGGCGTGCCAGTTTTGCCCTATTTGGAGTAGAAAATCCGAAAATGTGTTTTTTTGTAACCTAACCTTAATCTCTCAAAGTTACTTGTGTACCCTAATATCTTCAAAGTGGCGCCATTTCTCGAGCTTTCAATGGATTTCGATGCACTATACGGCAATACAACGTTCTCTTCATGTAGATTGCGATTAATGGATGGAAGTTTCCTGTATTTTGAGTAACAATACCAGAAAATGGCCTTTTTCTAACCTAAGCATAACCTCTAGGTCTCAAATAAAGAAATTATGGGATAGATCTCACACAAGTAAATTATGGGATAGAAAGGCCATTAAAGTCTTCAACTGTCATTTGCCGTTTCAAGAAAACGGCAAAAACACGAGTTACTGGCTTTTAAAGCTAAAGGCACACAAGATCTAGCATGTTTTCACAAAAGGGGGTTTTAGGTTCTAGGGCTCCTTTTGTGGAAACAGCGTAGATCTTGTGTGCCTTTAAGCTTTAAAAGCCAGTTACTCGTGTTTTTGCCGCTTTCTTGAAAGGGCAAATGACAGTTTACGACTTTTCTGGCCTTTCTTTCCAATAATTGATCTGTAGGTATTTTATGAGGGTGGTGTGGGGTGGGGAGGAGTAGTTCAAAAAATTTCGCGAAAAACCAACTTTGCCTGACGTATGGCGCAACGATTTGCTTAGTGAAAGATGTACATTTTCCACTAGGTCTGAGAAAAAAGGTGCATTTTTGGGATCAAAACGTTGAAAAGTGAGTTACTGGCTTTTAAAGCCAACAAGTACGCATTAATTTACTTGTGTAACCTAAATTTCAAAGTGGCGCCATTTCTCGACCTTTTAATGGATTTCGATGCACTATACGGCAATACAACGGCCTCTTCCTGTACTTTCAGACTGGCGTGCCAGTTTTGCCCTATTTGGAGTAGAAAATCCGAAAATGTGTTTTTTTGTAACCTAACCTTAATCTCTCAAAGTTACTTGTGTACCCTAATATCTTCAAAGTGGCGCCATTTCTCGAGCTTTCAATGGATTTCGATGCACTATACGGCAATACAACGTTCTCTTCATGTAGATTGCGATTAATGGATGGAAGTTTCCTGTATTTTGAGTAACAATACCAGAAAATGGCCTTTTTCTAACCTAAGCATAACCTCTAGGTCTCAAATAAAGAAATTATGGGATAGATCTCACACAAGTAAATTATGGGATAGAAAGGCCATTAAAGTCTTCAACTGTCATTTGCCGTTTCAAGAAAACGGCAAAAACACGAGTTACTGGCTTTTAAAGCTAAAGGCACACAAGATCTAGCATGTTTTCACAAAAGGGGGTTTTAGGTTCTAGGGCTCCTTTTGTGGAAACAGCGTAGATCTTGTGTGCCTT
>JAOWCC010000485.1:0-23566 GCA_030867875.1 Actinernus sp. WN-2022
TACACTAGGAAGGATCTTGGCCACAAATATAGTTGTCGGGTGGGTATAGTGGCGGTGGTAGGTGTTTTCTTCGATAGGCGTATCTATAGGTGTATCTACGTGAAAAGGTTGCCGAACGGAGGGTGGTTGAAAAAAAATACGGGTCTAGTTACAAGGTCCATCCAATGCAGTGGGGGAAGGGGTCATCGAATGTGGCATACAACGGAAAAACGGAGGTGCTGCGCCAGTCCCCCCACTTCCCTTACTACTAACACTAACAAAATTATTTCGAAATGTTGTCAAATTTGACCAAATTTGGGGTGGGTAAAGCTCCCCCTTAATGACTTTGAGAAACATAGGCTAGTGCTAGTCTCGCTCCGAGGTCTTCTTAGAAATAACGACGGAGCGCAATTAGATTAAATTCTTTCTCAGTCTGTTGACATGTTGGAATATGTCAATGGGATATAACTTGCATGTGAACTGCAATCCCCCGTACCGAAATAAATGGCGGCTTGTACTGTTACCCACAATTCTATGCGCGCGAAAAACTTTAATTCCGATATAAAATCGCGGTAGAGAGATTTTAAATCTTAAAAGCAAGCAAGTACAAATACTGTTGCCAATACATTGTTGTTGAAGAGAATAGATGATTTCTACGTATTATTTTGACTGTGTTAGGTTCGCAAGGAATTGTGGTCCAATGTCCAGCCGCCATCTTTGTCGGTACGGTGGAGTGTATGCATTCCACACGGGATTAGAATATATAGAGGTTATTAGTCAGCTAAGCAGCTAATACGGCTGCTGTTTTTAAGCATTATTGCACGAGGCTGAGCAAAATATGATGACTGAATTGTTTGTGGCGAGCTACCAGTTATTTACCGATGCCTAGCGAGACACAGATAATTCATCATATTTGGAGATAATCGGAGTTCCAATAATTGTTTTATTATTCAGTGTTTGTGTTACCTTTGGCATCCAAAATGCTCGCAATTTCCTCCTCTGAATACTCTGTAAACCGAGCCATGTTGGATTTGTTGTTGAACAGGACTGCGCATGCTCACAAAACTATTTGCAGGCAAACGCGTATTTGCGCGCAGTTATTTGCAGGTGAATCAACCAATCAGAATACGGGATACTGAGGAACTGAATAATAATACGAGCGAAATACGAATTACGAGTAAGCGTACAGCCGTATTAGATGCTTAACCGACAAGGTATTTATCATATACATACTGCAATGAAACGAAATGTTCTTTCCATAATAACCAAAACCCTTGTGCGCGTGATCGAGAAATGGGATTTACCATATATGGTGACCGGAAGCCATTTTAATGTACTACCCGAAATACGGTCTCATATGTGGTACTTGTGCTTATTCTTGCGTTCAAGTTGGGAGTATTTTTATAATAATAACCCTTTAAGATTGCCAAATGGCATTATCTACTGGTTACTTGGTTTTTCTCTAGGTATATATTCGACGTAAAATAAACCCTTTATTTATTTTTATTTTAGTTTCAGTCTTACTAAATTTAAGGTCTCGATAAAGGTTCAAAATGGCAAAATGGAAAAGTTTCGAAAATGCGTTTTTCGCACCTTCTAAATCTAAAAGCCCTAATCTAGCATCACAAAAAAACTCAAACTCAAAGAAATTATTTAAAGCCTTGAAATGCGACCTTTCTGATTTCCAGCTAAAAAAGGCGCGAAAAATGATTGACAGCTGCTATCATTCACCGGGCATGTTATTTCATTCTCGCTATCCTGTGATTTTCTGTGCTACTTTTCGTTCGTAAAGATTTCCTACGTTTATATGCACTGCCCAAAAGTGTAAAAGTAGATATTTCTTGGTGCCGTATTCAAAAAAGGAGAAAAAAATAATAGTTTGTAATAATTTAGTTTGTGAGTAAATTTGGAAGCGGGTTGTAGGGATTATACTCAAGTTCCAAGAAATTAGAATCATCGAAGACTGAAAGTCCACAAAGAATGAAGCAATAAAGTTTTGTTATCTTCAATCGGCTAAAATTTTTAAGAGAATTCAATGCAGGAAGCTAAGGTTTGCCGGTTTGTTTTAGCGCGATGAATTTTTTTAGAATGACAAACAGTCTACTGTGTACATGGTGTGGATCGAGCTGCGCTTCAGTGGTTTTCCCTGCATGATATTAATTGTTTGCTTACTGTGGTGCCATTTTTCTGTACTCCTAAAACTCCTAAAAGAGTGTTTCTTCTTGAAATTAAGCTGGAATCGACACTATAGCTAACTAGTTTCTGTAGAAGTATCGAGCATCGGTGAACTATATAGCTTTCTCTGTTCTGCGGCTCGTCTGACTGAACTTTGTAATCGGCCGAGACTGAACACAATATGAATCGCTCTGATTGGCTAATGTTAATGAGATTACCCTTGGAGGCGGCACTTCTTAGTCAACCGTGAAATGAATCGAAAACCTTTAGGGGCCGACCATTTGACTTTTGAGGGGGGGGGGGGGGGGGGGGGGGGGGGGGGGGGGGGGGGTGGGTGTTTTTGAAAAAAAATAACCTGCAAGCCAACGGTGGCGAAAAAAAATATCCTGCAAGCGGAAAAGCTTTGTTCTGGCTCCGCTTTTTTCGCTGCTAAAGAAAAAAAAATCGAGCACAGACAAGAACACCCACCCCCCCCCCCCCCCCCCCCCTCAAAAGGCAAATGGTCGGCCCCTTATCAGGCTGTTTCTCGGCTCTTTTTTCCGGCCAAAAACAGAACTTTGTTGAAGTCCAGCCTTTTAGCGTTTTGTCCAAGTTTCCAAATTTTTTCACGAGTCGTAGAAAACAGCTGTTTCTCAAATACTGTGTCGGGGATTTTGAAAGATTTTTTCTTTCAGGTTTTATGACCTAGTTTGTATCAAAATGGGATGAAAAACTACTTTTTCAACTTTGAAAAGGGATAAAATCTGTAATACGAAATATATAAAAAATGACCGACACAGTATTTGAGTCAATTTAGTTGGGATTCGAAAGAGCTAATTAAGAAAAAAAAATTCAAAGCCTGCCGGGCTGAACTCCTTCTGGCGGACGGAGTCATTTCGCGTAGAAATATATACAACATTTACGCTTTTAACTTTTGCTCGAAATGGATTAAATATATACTTTCTTCAATTCAAGACCTTTAAAACGGTATATAGTACGACTATGTCGCTTTATTTACTACGTTGCAAGAGCGTTTTTCCGAAATGACACGTCCAACCTTTATCGAGACCTTAAAGAGATTCCCACAAAGCATATGTATAGACTAGCGATTTCTAATATAAAGTGAAGTGCTGCGAGTTTGCATTGTGGATTTCCTGTAAATGTGTGACATAAATGCAGACCACATTGAAGATCGTTGCAACAATGCTGAACACGCATCACTTAACTATCAAAACAAGGTGAGCCCTAATATGATCAGAAATTATTCTGCAATAACAATGGACACTCGAAATTCTGCAGCCAGCCTTGGTTTCACTTGAAGAATAATTTGAATCAGTCTGAACGTGTAGTTTACACACATGCACATATATTATGTTCTACACTGGAGTGTAATCACTGACACTTAGTCAGTATTATGGAGACAGCCCTGGTCATGAAAACTGGGATGCAGTTTATACACATCTGAATAGGGTTGATTGTATTCTATACTAACTTCTATGTACTATTTAAAACACTAATTGGAGTAGTATTACAAATGTTGAGAAAACAATTGAAACCAGAGGGGCGTTTAAAATTTTTATACAAAAAAATATGTCGAACGCACTTTCATAATCTATTACCCTGCGAGCAGAGGTTTCTCATCTCTTTGCCTTTCCTGTCGCCGAGAGAAACCTCTGCCACGAAACGATTGCTTTTCGCGTTGAGCATGCGCCACGGTATCTTGTTTGCCATTGGCCGAAAAAAAAACGAGACGGTAAACATTGTAGATTCATTGTATGTAGATTTCAAATTGTCCATTTCCTATTGTTATAAACGGCAGTGGAGAAAATAAAATCAATGTCCTTCTTCGAAGGTAAAAATCAAACCTTTCTTTAGGATAAATTAAGGTAGATTTATTGAACGGTAATTTCAAGGTCTTCTGTGGGCTTCTGTGCAGTTCAGTAAAGTAAGAAGAAGACAAAGGCGGAGTTTGAAGGCCGTTCGTATCAATCATCGGCAAACAACAAACGCATGGCGACATAAATAACGGCTGCGAAGGATATTGTGGGCTCTTGAAAACCAGCGAAGATCGCCAAAAAGTCATGCCCGAGTGATATCAAACAGGTAAAACTGGTTTTGTAACTGGTTTATCACGTGGTTTACCTCCAAGATTTTGGAGGTTGCAAGTGCGCATGTTCAACGGGAAAAGCAATCGTTTCGTGGCAGAGGTTTCTCTCGGCGACAGGAAAGGCAAAGAGATGAGAAACCTCTGCTCGCAGGGTAATAATCTATGGGACTATGATTACTTCTAGTTATAGTATACATGCATGTATATTGCCAATCAGTAGCGGAAACGAGATAAACAAAATTAAACACTTTATATTTTTGTTTGCGACCGCGTTTGGCCGCTAGCTTGGCACGTTGGCAGCTCATTCGGTTTGTTCGTTTTGCAAGTCTTGGTGTGCACTCCGTTCGTTGTTCATACCATTACTGTAAACAGCTGCTGGGTTTCGTTTGTAATTCAAGCTACTGTCTTGTTCTGTGCTCAGTTCAGTTGAAACAGTTTGACTCAGGCGTAGATTTACCTTGGAAATCCTGCACTATTTCAGTGGCACCACATGAACTCAGCAGTTTCATAATCCTTTGAAAAAATGTTCCAATAACTTCTCTTAGTAATATTTCGTTTTTTAAGGATAGAATACTTACGAAATACTGCAAAAATTCTCTTAGACTCCCTGTCTAGAACGTTGCACCAACGTATAACCATGTGCTTGAGCCAACATGATTTTATGTAAGCGACTTCATGAGAAATCATGCGCGCGCATGTTCAGACATGATATGGCATGTTAACGAGGCTAAAACGTTCGGAAATTCTTCTTCGAATCTCAAAATGACCCAGCATCTAGCGATCATCACAGGCTACCCAGGAGGAAATTCAGCTGCATTAGGCACGATTAACAATGAATCATTTCATCTAAATCCCTCTTTCTTTGTATAAGTTCACAGAAGTTACAGTAATTTCATTACAAATTAAATGACTAAAATGATATACAGAAAACAAAAACGTCATCTCAGATTCTACATTTTCTTCCAGAAATGCATATTTCACATCGAATTTAGAATTTCGAATTTGCTCTAACCTCACTTTATGTTTCTGAACACTAACCTGCCATATTTTCTCTGGGCCCGCTATAATTGGCTCGCTGCTGTTGCGGATCTCCTGCCATATTTTCTTGAGTTAATTTACTAGTATTAGGATTTATTGGGTTATTTTCTATTCTTTCCTTGTACGTTCTTCTTGTCTTTGGAAATGGCGAAGCTGATAAATAAAAGAAGAAACTTTTCATTGTATAAGCACTTCAGAATAAGCAGAATTCTTTGACCGGCATGATCCTCCCTTCATTTTCGTTCTTCAATATATATAATAGGTCTGAAGCCATTTCGACCTAATATCATCATAATTGGAATCACTGACAAGCAAATGTTATTCGATATTCCAATAAATCTATTGTAGGTACCAGTCACTGGACAAGTTCTGGCCCATGCTACAAGCAAGACACGAAGCTATTCCCTAGCAAAATAACTAGCATTGCACAGACTTAGTTCTTCTAGAACGTGCTGATTTAATCCTTTATAAGACTTAACGATGTCACCAGCCCTCTATAAATAGGGCGAATTGCTTTAAAAAGCCTTAAATTCTGAGTGTTTCAGTTCCTCAAACAATTTTGCTGTTTACGTGGTCCGCTGGATGGCGTGTCAGCAAAATGGCAGACTAAAACTATGAAACCTCAGTATTTAAAGGTCAGTTGAAATTGCCATCAGTAGTGGCAACAATGACGACATTTGGGTGGAGGGGTGTTCTTCTCAGTCTAGAAAGAGCTAAACATCAGTTTAACGACATTTGGGACTGAAAGGGTTGGACGTTTTCTACTACTCGTTAATTATTACATGCTTGGTTCTTTGTTGTTCAGTTGTTTATATTTTTTTGTAGGTTTGTATTTTCAAACTACAACGTCGGGAAGGATTTGAAGTCAGCAGGAACGAGCTGAGTGAATGATGATCAACAAAATTGAACATTTCATGCAATTTTCAGGCTCGAAAGATCTACTTGCCCAGCTATAGTTGCTTTGTTGGTTTAATTATATATATTTTTCAGTTTAAAAAGAGATGTGACTTGGAATTTCTATAGGAAATCATATGGTTTCGCATGCAATTTGGGATAAATTTACCCTACCCCCCACCGCGACAACACGTCTCGCGCATGCGTTTTTAATGAGCCGGTCGCTCCCCAGGTTCCCGTCTAAACGACAAGAAAACAGAGACAATCACCCCCTGTTTCTAGTTTTAAGTATGTTCCTCTATCTACGTGAAATCTTTCGCGAAAAACAAGAAAACTACTTAAAAGCTAAGCCTTGGACTTTAACAGGTTGAAGTTTTCCTCATTATTTTGCAATTCACTACGAGTTTACTAAATAAGTTATAAAATTATTTACTAAAAAAGTTGAAGACCTCGGAAACTTGTATTTGAACTCCAGAGCCCTCGTTCTTTCGGCCAGCGGAGCATAACGTTTTTGCCGCAGCGTGATCCTACCATAGGTTTATTACCTCTCTCTCATTTTTCCAGCGAGAAGCGAAGCGATGCATGAGAAAGGAAACCTCTCGTGGCGGTGATACAATATTCGTACCTTGTTATCGAGCGGTTCTCTATTGCATTGACGACCAATCGTGTAAGGCACTGATAGGTCATGTGAAATAGAGAACCAATCAGCAACAAGGTACAAATCTTCTCAACAGATTCTCGCTACAGTCCTCACGGGGAAAATTAGTGTAAAAACTGAGGAACTAAACCTCTGGTAAAACCCAGGTTAGGATAGATTCGCTAAACGAGTGCGTTTTTACAGCGATTCTCAGTCACATGTGCCCTTTGGGAATTTTTTTCTCGACAAAAAAGTCGTATAGTCCTCTTTACAGTTCCAGCGCCATATTGGAATAGTAACCACGCCATACTGTACTGGAATAGTAACCGTACCATATTGGAATAGTAACCACGCCATGCTGGAATAGTAACCACGCCATATTGGAAAAGTAACCACGACATACTGGAATAGTAATCGTGCAAACAGGAGAATGAGGCTGGCATTGGCAGACAAGATATGCGCGTATTCTTCTCCGCCTTTGGTTTTACCTCCGCCAAAATCATCTCGAGGGATTTTTAAGCTCTTTCTTTTATTCATTTTGGTTCTTTCCAGGTAGTCCATGGGCCAGAGTAAGTTCTCGGTATCACTAAGGGGGACAAATTGTGAGTGGTATCAGGTTAAAGGTTATCTGGAGGTGTTTGGAAATTCGAGGTGTGCTAAAATATTGAGGTAAGACTGAATACGCAGCATTTGTTTCTGTGTTTGATACAACAGATCAGAAAAAGCGTGGCGGAATGGTAGATTACAGTGATAGAAAAAAACGTCCCCGTTTAGATGTCAAGTGTATTATTCACTGCACTGATGATAATAGTGATTATTTAACTAATCCCCTCAAGACATTGACTCTTGGAGATCATTGTTGAAGGCTGCAACCATTCGAAATTATAAGCCAGTACTGGATGTTGCAAAGAATGTTGACGAGGGAGAAATTCCCTCAGTGGTGTATCACAGAAAATGCCGCAGTGGCGTAAGCGGGAATTAGAAAAACATATATCTAAAACCAGGAGCCCATTACCAGGAGCGTCCATCTTCCCCACTGTGTCTGTACCCCAGCACAGAGGTAGATGAGGCTATTTTTAGCATTGCGTTTCGCGCGAAAAATAACAAAGGTAGGCTATTCTTAACCAATCAGATAGCTAACGTCACTTCTCATTATCATTCTTCTCACTTTCAACGCGGGAATTCGAATTGCTGGTTTTCATTCAATCCCCAGAGATTCAAATGTTGGTGCCCCAACAAAAGAAGCTAACGAGGAATCTATTGTTTAAGGGCACCAACATGGCGGCAACCTCTTTTCGCGGGAATTTCGAATCTAAAAATAGCCTCATCTACTCCTCTGCTGGGGACCCAACCCATAACAGAGGAACGCTCCTGGTAATGGGCTCCTGCTAAAACTCATTGTGATGAAGGGCATAATGATACTGTGGTGGAGGCCCAAGAGAAAGAAATCGTTTAATCAACAGTTCCTACCACGAGTAGAATTTACGTTCAGATATGTATTTTCTGCGAAAAGAAAAGCAAATATGTGAAAGCCTCCAAAAGTCGAGAGCAATTAATTCAATGCACTGACTTTCGCGCAGAAGACTCTATCAGAAAGACCGCTGTTGCTAAGTGTGACAGTAGGATTGTTGCCCTTGTATCGCGCGAATTAGTAGCAGCAGAAGCATGTTACTACAAATCACGCTATCGTGATTACACACGCCCCGCAAAAGTCAGTAATTTCGACACAGGTGCCGAGAGTAAAGATGCAGATGGTAGTGCTGATGACAACTATATGTACATAGAGTCTCGAGCTTACGAGAAACTGTTTGAGTACATAAGATTCGACTTGCTAGAGAAGCCGAGATTAATCAAGATGGTGGACCTGAGAGAATTACTGTTGTCCTTCATGCATTCAATCCCGTCAGTCCAAAGGAATATCCTAGTAAATTCTTTCGGACAGGATCGGACATTATATATGGCGTGAGTGGGGGACGGCGGAAGTCTCCTAAGCAAATACTGTTGCCATACGCAGTTAAATCGCTGACAAACAACGTCGAACCTATCCAGATGTTAAATCGGTGTGGACACAGTATATATTGCCTATTCGCATATCGAAGAAATGAACACAGCGCTTTGTCCTCAGAAAATGGCCTTGACACCTGAAAACGATATTCCCCTACCCGAGAATATCCAACCGTATATAACTAGTACGACGCTTGCGTGGGACAATATTGGCAGATTAGAAGAGACCCTCTCTGGAGCAGGAACGTCTCATAGAGTAAATGGAATCGCTAGAAACTTTGGTCCCCAACTTCCTCCAGAGCCGACACTTGAGGTAGCCTGAATAAGAAAGAGAAGCATTGAACCTTCAACAAGCACTGAAGTTCCTCCTTACAATGCCGCCGATCGCTGTGGTACTCCTGCTAGAAACTTCGTGGAAGTAACTTCAAGAAAGAGGCATTTGCTTTGGATATTGGTGCGTCTTCATGCAATGGAGAAACAAAAAGCAAGTGGCTGGACTGGATATAACATTTCCGTCCGCAATGAAGTGCAAGTCTCAAAAGACAACGTTGGATATCTGCCGACTATTGATGCACCTGCTACTGACGTGGCAACAGTTCATGAAGTTCTCGTACAGTCCCTTAAGATAAAGAACACGCTCAAGCTGCAGAGTATCATCGTGGTCTTTGATCATGACCAGGCGCTTTACGCAAAAGCAACCGAGATCCAGCGCAAACAAAGCGAGAAATTCAAGGTAATCGTGTTGAGGATGGGCGTACATGTATTTCATACAGCATGCATCCTGCTGTCAATTATTGGAAAGCGTTTCAATTCCAAGACGCTGGGTTATAAGATATATTTGTGTCGAGTCAGGTGTGGTTGCAGAAGGATCCATTTCGGCAGTTCTGGATGGCCGCAGGTATAATCGCGCCGTGAGATTTCATAAGGTTATGTATGAAGCCCTTATAAGACTGGATGGACGGGATTTCGGTCCTGGGTCGAAGATAATCACGAGGATAGGAAGAATATGGTTGATGCCTCCTTAAATGGTTTTGAGAAACTGTACAACAATATCCGCGAGGAGTTCCAGGAGTAGATGACTAGCCGGCCTTATTTTGCCAAAGTTATCAAGCTTTTTGAGATGTGTATGGACTTCAACCCTGCGACGAGAAAATGGCATTAAAAGCTCACGGAATTCTGGATGTCATATATGACATTGTGGAGATTCTATTAGGACTTATGAGAGCATCCAGAGAAGGAAACTGGGAACTTCATGTATCTTATATCAGTCCAATGATTCCCTGGTGTTTCGCATATGACAACCTCAATTACGCCAGATATTTATCTTCTTACCTGTCGTAAATGTCACATCTTGAAGAAGATCACCCAGACGTTTTAGCGTATTTCAGATCTGGTGGATTATCTGTCTAGATTGGAGACGATAACCCATTTGGTAGAATACCTGTGGATCAAACCTGTGAGGAGACTGTAAACAAAGAAACTCAGACGCCCGGAGGTACCAAGGGATTCAGCCTGAAGGCAAGAGCGGTGAGTAAATACTACCTCATAGCTGAATATCGAAGCATATTCATGCGGCAGTTCAAGAACATGCTTTATCTGGGCACGTCCAGCGCCAAACACACTGATCTACAACCAAGTCCAATTGCGATAGACGGGGCAGACGTGAAATCGTTGCTGTCGATACTGGAAGGCAACTGGATCAATCCATTTAAGAGCGATCAACAAGATAAATAATAGTAATAATAAACTTTATTTAAGTGTATAAGTTATTTAGCTTTGACAAGCTAATTGAGGACACTATGCTATCTAACATAATCTAACATATCTAATAAACTAACCCGGCCAATTAGCTAAAAATATGAAAGTGTATAGTAAAAAGATTAAAAATAGATATGAATAAAATAGAATATATATACTTACTTATAAATGCAGACTAAAAATATATATATATTGTGTAACATACATTGGTATTCCAAAGATCTGTCAACTGGTAAGCTCGCCACTCCAGAGATAGAACGAGACTTGATACAGGAGAAAGCTATGGGAAAGAAGGCTTACAAAACTTTCAGCGAGGAGAGACTTGAGTCCGACCCACAGAAAGCGAAGTTCCATGGCAAAATGTCAAAACTAAAGCTGAAAACGTTTGGTGATCTCTCCAAAAAGATGAAGATCCAAAGAGGAACTGCCAAGGAAGTGATCCTCAGGGCCGATCGAGCATTGTTTGCTCAAATGATTATTATCATATCGCCGAGAACAGAAAGCTGAAGATAAGCGAAGTACTTCAGTTGCCATCCACTCGGACCCCTACCTTGGACCGTTGATGGATCTATAAGGAAAACCAACAAGTCGTCGCTTGCAAAGAAGCTCCTGAAGAACATCACGGCAGCAGAAGTGATACCGTAGCCTTGCGCACGAGTGATCGACGGGATTGCAAAGGTTCAGAAGATAAGAGGTGACCAGAAGACATTTGATGAGGTAGCAGATTGTCTTTTGTCTATGACCCTAAACGAAGGTGCAGACAGCCAGCGGTTCGATGTGGTTTTTGACGTTTATAACGAGGAATCGAACGAAAATGCCGAGAGAGAAGAGAGGTTCTGAGAAAGGCAATGAGTTCAAGAATATCAAACCAGACCACAAAATTCCTGCTTTAAAGAGTTTCATTCCTTGCTCATTGTATGTGAAATGCGGCAAACAGGCTCGAACAAGATACATGGATGTCTCAAGTGTGATTCAGATGTTTGGGTCAGAGCTATGCATATCTCTCCCTGCTCTGCATGCCTTCACTGGCTGTGATAGTGTCAGTGACTTTGCTGGAAAGGGCAAGTTAGCTGCATTACAGATTATCAAACGAAACAAGTCGTTCCAAGACCTATTCCGACAGATTGGAATGCAGTGGGAGCTAACAGATGATCTATTCGCAAGGCTACAACAATTCACATGCACGATGTACAGCTCCACCCCAGGAACCAGCGATGTCAACGAACTTCGCTACCTGTTATTCTGCGCAAAGAAAGGGCAACGACTCAAATCAACTACCTCCCTGTGCAGATTGTCTGCGGAAGCACTCTGCACGGGCGAACTACCAGGCAGCTATCTGGAGAAGATGTCTACAAAGCTGCTCAAACGTTTCTTCACCCGTAGGATGTGGATGGGTCCAAGAGGATGGCAAGCTGACTCAAGTGTATTAAGGCTTGGTTGAACATGAAAACGAGGCAAAATATTTTTTTCTTGACCACTTTTCAAGTAAAAATCATAAAACTTTACAGAATTGTAGAAACTGGTTGCTTAAACCCACGAGTGGTACCGTTGCCATAGAAACTAACGTTGCGCAAAATTAGGTGGGGAAAAACAATGCAAATTTGTATATGACGAACTTTTCAAAACGGGGTATGGAAAGAGCCCTTAAGTTTATCCCCACTTAATTTTAACAAGTAGCGATGTAGGTGCACTAATTAGCCTTTCCACACCCCGTTTTGAAAAGTTCGTCATATACGAATTTGCATTGTTTTTCCCCACCTAATTTTTCGAAACAGTGGTTTCTATGGCAACGGTACCACTCGTGGGTTTAAGCAACCAGTTTCTACAATTCTGTAAAGTTTTATGATTTTTACTTGAAATGTGGTCAAGAAAACACGAAGAAAGTATTTTTGCCTCGTTTTCATGTTCAAACCCAGCCTTAATACACTGAGGAAGATAGACTGGATTAGTGGTGAACCAGCACCAACAGTTGTCCTGGAGTTCCTCTCTTGTTCATGTGCGAGGGCCTGAAGCTTGTCTCGCCAGTGGTCTGAAATGTACTGACATGTGCCGGCTCCAAGACTACAATAACCGACCAGAGGAGATCCCCGCTGATGATTACGACTTTTCTGATGACGAGGCCGAAGATGTAGATAGCAATTAATGTAGATAGTATTCACGCTTTTTCATACTCTTTTGACGGGTTAAAAATGAAACATGAGATAATAAGGGGAAAATGGATACTAAGGGAAACTCTCTAGTTCGTAGCATTTATTCCTTGATTTGAAACAAATAAACAGTTGCCATGGTAACCATGCATATAACAAAATATGCGTCAGCAGCTCGTTTTCATTTGGCACCCTTTTGTGATCCTGTTTAACTTCTTTTCGCGACTCAGCACATGAATTATTTGTTTATTGCAGCTTAAAGCTAGAGTGACCCCTTTGAACTCCGCATTCACATTGATGACGTCATAATATCACGTGAGTTCAGCACTAAAGCTACTCTTTCCACATTGCTATCACCAACCAAAATAAACTAGAAGGTACAATGATTTCAAAAATATATGATAGCATTTGTCCCCCCGAGTGGTACCAAACACCCTATTTTTGTGGTCTGGGCCCATGGACTAAGGATCTCCACACTAGTAATGGCAATGAGCATGTAAGGTACTTTTTTGTTTATTAGACAATTAATAAAGCGACTGCTATCCCAGGTCCCTCAGAAAGACAATGCATGCGCAGGTTTTACTTGAAAAAGAAGACCTCGCATGTGAGGGTTGAAAAGGAAAATCCATGCTTGCACTCATTATCACGATCCGGTATCACGGTTGTGGTCATCAGTTTAAAACACAAATTTAGCCGCGCGTTGATAAACCGGTTTTAACAGGCTTGACAAGCCCAGGTTCTTGGTCGAAAACCACGAAAGGTGCAGAGCCTTCTTTTCTTCTCGCTTTTCTTGGACTTGAAGAAGGCTCTGCTCGCAGGGTAATTCGTACATAATATTATTAGAAACAGCCGCGATTGTTTCCGTTTTCTTTTAATTTAGGTTGTAAACTAGGGAGTACGCAAGCACTGGGCTCATCAAAAGCGGTTTTGCTGCGGTTATTATATGATCAACCGTATCCATGGGCAAGCCACAATATAGTGAAGTGAAAACTAGAATAAATCATGTTTACATGTTGTTTGTGAAGTAAATAAAACGTGGACGTACTCTTTGTGAATTTTTCATCTTTTACTCTCCCTCCCTCCGCCTTACTTTTAAGAATTCTTAATTCACATTCAAACATATGAGGGAGAAAAGGTCGGTAATTCAAGCGATTATATAATTTATTCTGGCAAAATAGAACAGGAAATCGTCAATATTGGACACTAAATAAAACTCAAACACAATTTCAACACCACCACACAAAGATAAACTGCCAATGACCAAACTACCTTCGTAGCGGAAAAAAATGAGTCGAATATCACAAGAAGCGATTGTTTTGGACGAAGTTTTCAAGTGCATAACGGTTTCGCGGATGTGACTTGAGTTAGGCATGTCCCGATTGTGCTCGGCAACTTTTGAGCAACTTTTGGCGTTTGGAGCAACTTTTTTCAGTTCTAGCAACCTCGAGGAACTTTTGCCTTTCTGGGTAACTTTTGACCGAATTACAGGTTTACAGCCTAAATCAAGCACGCAAAAGTTAACAATTTGATAGAAAACTTCACTTTCTGCGAATTTCTTTATGTTTATCAAATGAACCATTAGAAGTTTTGTTCCGTTAAGAGTTTTCTAAAAATACGCCCATATTTGCGAGCGACTTTTAAAAATGCAGTGGCAACTTTTTATAGTTTTGTTCAAATTTCAATCAATTTATCTTATCTTAACCAATATTAGCAATTATTAAGAAGGAATAAAGTTTTTAATTAACGTTTGTGTGAAAATATCGTGAAATTTAGGTAGCAGATACATGTACTAGCAACTTTCGAAATTTAGGTAGCAACTTTTTAGCAACTTTTTGGCATTCTGGGGAGCAACGTTTCAGGATTTTACGAGCACAATCGGGACATGCCTAACTTGAGTTTAAGGTTCTACCGGCCACGAGCCCAAACACTGTCGCTACCCTACTTGGGATGAAAAGTTATTTCACTAAACAAATAAACAGACACCACTTTTTGTCTCCCTCCAAGTAGTCAGTGTTTGGTCTCGTACCCGTCGTGCCCATTGCTCCGCTCTGCGGTCGAACCTTAACTCAAGTCACATCCGTGAAACCGATTATATAATTGATCGAATGCTATTTTCTCAAAACTTGTGGTGACCAGAGTGAATACTGAGATGGGTCGATTATTGTCTGGTTGTTTGTCAGCCAGACACTTTAGCTTTCTTGGAATCACCAGGGAAAGCCCCCTTTTCAAGACTGAGAGGTATGGACAGCGTACCTGGTGAGACTAGCGGCACTGCAGCCAATTAAAACAACGGGGCCCCGGCCCCGATCGACCCCTGGGACATATAGCGGGGCATTTCACAGTTCTCCTTGTTAATTTGCAGTTAAATCTCATGCCAAAAACACTAGGTTCCTGTCAAAAAATATATATAAATATCTTTGATAATCATGTATACTGTTACATGTAATGGCAGCATCTTGAATGTTTTTGGGAGTTCGCAATCCATACCCCCATATCCATGTTTCGATTGCTACGATCGTAGTAGAGAGTGGTTTCCATTCATAATCGCTACGTTCACCGAAATAGACCTAAACGTATACGGCCTAATCCAGAGCTCTGAAAACGTTAAATCCGCGATATTTGATGACGAATTTATCAGCTCAAAACTGTGCTGTGTTAAAGCACCGCATTTTTCGCCCGATATAGCTATACATTGTAAATCATCGCTAGATTTCCGGGGAGGGGGGGTACTCCTGGTTGTGACGTATTATGTATGTGCCGCCCGGGTGGGTCAGGGTTTTGAGCTCAGTTTGGGCAGGTAGGGTCAGGGTTTTGACCTGATTTGGGCAGATCAGGGTCAGGATTTGAGTATAATTTGGGTGCAGTCAGGGTCGGGGTTCAGTATTTTTTAGGCAGTTAGGGTTCAGTTTTTTTAGCTACTATGTCAAAAAAAATACATTCTGTTGCCGCATTTTGATCGCCTGTCCACATGCAAGCACTGAGGTTCCCTTACATTGTGACGCCGCTAATTCGTACTTCAGTACTTATCTATGTACTCCATCTGCTGATTTGTTTACCCAATACCACGTCCCGACTTGAAATGTTCCGTATTTTGCATGCAATCCTGGTACGCGGTATACCGGCCGGGATATATATCCGACCGTATTTTGAAAACAATTTAAAGAAGGGGCAATCAGGGTTTTGGAGCTCGGATTGGGTCAAACAGGGTCAGGGTTGGAGTCTCTTGGCCTCACATACATACCCATTTTTCATGTAAGTACCCCCCACGGGGGGCTAGATTTCCCCGCAGGTTCTACACGCTATTTAATTCCCCGGGCAACCAGAAAGCTAGGCACATGTTAGATAAGGAGTTTGCCACAAGTCGGGGGAGTAGTTTCAATTGACTGGTGCAAAACAGATCACAGGAGTAGCAATCTTCAACAGCTTGATAACTGTGCCTCAAACTTATGCGATCTGTATTTATTAAAAAAAAAAACCCTGAGTCAAGGCTAAACTTCCCAGGTTTCACGATATACATTAAAGGCGATAACTACAAGAGAAAGCGAAGGTTTTTTGAAATTAAGAGCATTTACAGCGAAAATAGTGAATTTCCATACATTCTCTTGTAATCGCTTATACAGATCGTAAGCTTTGGGCTACCTGTGCTTACAGGAAACCCAAACTCCCAAATACCAGATATTAGTAGAGTTGTGTGTGGAGGAGGCTAATCACCACTCCTCTTCACCAATGTTTTTAGCAATGTGCATGCATGAGCTGTTTTTTTTTTCGACCAAGAAGTCCTGTTGCGAATTAATGATTTTGGTTCCAAAGTGGCTGTGTTGTTTGATCACAGGCAGCCCAAGCTCTAATATCTAGCTAATACTTTATACAGCGTTTGTATGGGAATTTTCACGAGCTAGAAATACGAAAGAATTAATGAATAAAATGCCTTACCTTCGGCTTCCATAGTGTATTACTTGCTGTCTGTGTGGTAATAGGGTTGATACAGGAGTATACATGTACGCTAAAATCGCTTCATATCAAGCCTATTACCACACAGACAGCAAGTAATACACTATGGAAGCAAGGTAAGGCATTTTATTCATTAATTCTTTCGTATTTCTAGCTCGTTAAAATTCCCATACAAACGCTGTATAAAGTATTAGCTAGATATTAGAGCTTGGGCTGCCTGTGGTTTGACAAACAGGAAGCCCACGCCAGAACCAGCGCAGCCCTCGCCAGCCAGGAGGAGTACTGGGTACGAGAAAGTTGAAGCATTTTGCCAAGGCTCGAGAGTCCGCAAGAGTCGGAATATCCGGCCTATTAAAATGGATTTGTTTGACGACCTACCACCACCAGGTTAGATTATTAAAGCTGGGCTAAACATTCGAACATTGTTGTACATCACAGGCCACCATTGTTGGGTCGTAATGTTGGAAAAGTGGCTAAACGTGGTCCAAATATTCATCATGTTGGTCCAAACATGGGGTGCTATAAACCAGCCTCGTTACAACAATGTTGTCACGTTTAGCTTCGGCTAAAGAACTTATATCATTATATGGTTTCAATTTAAGATTTTGTTTGTTGATTTGTCTTTTATTTACAAAGCCAACGCAAGCAAAGGCGAGTCTACAAATGACAAATGTGTGGACCTCTTTGGCGATCTCCCTCCCCCTGAAGGAGTTGATTTAAAACGAAAGGCTGGTAACTACATGTATGGCGAGGGGACGAAGAGAAAGTGTTCTACAGGTTGACTCAACTTAACTTGTATATTAAAGTTTAATAATTTGGGTAGTAAAGTCTGTGAGACGATTCCTCCAAACAAAAAGAAGCTAAACTCCAATAGACCCTTTCAGCTTGCCTGTTTGTTGGGCCATTTCAGACCACGTGATAGTTCTCCAGAGGAGTCGGTGCTTTGTTTTCCAATTATAGAAATTGGTGCAACAGAAAAACAAAGAATACACTAAAGGGAAAAGTCATATGGTCTGAAATGGGGCAACAAACAGGCAAGCTGATAATGAAAGGGTCTATTCAATCTGTGGATTAGCTGGTCCTGACTTAGATTCAGGTCCCATTTAATAGCGATACTTATGCATCAGTCAATTCCAGCAATGCCCATCCCCCTCCCGGGATATGGTGGGGCATTTGCATACTTTGAGATCCCGGGAGTGGGGCATTTGTAACCTTATATCGGCCCGGGGGTCGGGCATTATTCTACCACGGGGCATATGGTGGGGCATTTGACACTGCCAAAAATTATTCTGGGAAAGAGACTGCAGGTCTCGTGGTAACGACGTCATACTGTATCAAGTAAAAGAAACCAATAAATCTGAGTTGTTGTAATTATTCCAGCTGCCTGTGGATTCTATCTATTTCTCTAAACCTAGAAACCTGCAGTTTATACCGTCTTGTCCACGTTATTTGTATACGCTAGGACACGAAAAAGCCGGGAAACCTATGGATGTTTAATTTTTACAATATAGCTAGAAAATACCAGTTCTCGTACGTTCACCGCCCATCTAACACTGATCTGCAATCCTGTATTCTTAACTCTACGCTACGCTAAAATGTTAATTCAGGAGGCACTCGGGCCCAAGCTCTGCTGGTCCGAGTTGGAAACGATATCAAGTAGTTTGTTTACAAATATACACTGTTTGCTGCTGTCCACCGGACGAACAGAAGTCACACTATTATTATAAAAGTCTGTCATGTGGTTTTAATAAGCGCTTATTGTATAACGTTAACCACGGTGCGAATGATTATTTTTTTGGAATGAAATATAAACTATGTAAATTAATACCATTTTGTTCCAGGCAGCTCAATAGCATAATCACTGATACAGCAGTGAGTATAAATACAAATACAAAACAAGATGGCGGATCTACAAAACCGTAACGGAAACTATCAATGAATAGATAGAGAAGTAGCACTTCTCTGCGCCTTGTGCATTTGCATGGAATTAAACTTGGGCAGTATATCGTTATGGATGTGCCCGGGGGTGGGGCATTTTCCTTACTTCTTTGGCTCCACTGTGGGGCATTTGAACACCTTGCTTGTCCCCACCGTGGGGAATTTGGGAAAAAATTACGAAAATGACTAATGCCCGGGGATTGTCCCGGGGAGGGGATGGGCATTGCTGGAATTGACTGATGCATTACTGCCATGTCATCCACTGTCATTAATGTACCAGTTGACCAGAGATCCATTGGTTCCTGACACAAAGCAGCCTTTTGAAATCATGGTTGGAACATTAGCATAACAATTGTAATGTTTATCAATCCAAAGTATTGCCATAGCAATTCAGAGATTCAATTTGTGCATAAGCCAGATCAGAGATTATTGTAAGTCAGTATATTTGTATTTATAATTTATACCTTACAAGTAATCCACCAATCATAGCAGAACTCCCACACAAGTGGAGCTGCACCATACATGTACATATTAGCAATTGAGTCTGTGAAATTTTGCTGGATGCCAAATATACATTTATGTAACACAGTCTTTCTTCTTTCCAATTCAAACTTAAGTATCTTCTCTCCTGCAATTTATTAATTAATTGTATTATCCTTCAGGTGTTGCATTATAATGTATTTGTTTTGTTAGCATGTTGCTCTTTCCACCTCGATCAATTCATTAACCAATATTAATTGTAACGAGGTGGCCCAAAACTTCACAAGCCTTTATGGTTTCTCTTGGGCTACCCTACCACTTGTTTTATTCTTTGTAAGTTTACTATTTATATTGTGTGGCAAATACATTTAAATTAAACTGAAACTGTGGGAAAATAAATATTTGTTTATCAAACTTCAGGCAAAAGGAATGTTATAATAATTTGTTGCTATATCAGATGAGTGAGTTTTGTTTCCCCTCTATCCTTGATGTTCCCCTCAACTAGTGTATGGCTCGGGGAACATTGAGGAGATTGTGGGGAAACAAAACTCGCTGTTTCTTTAATTTGGGGCCAGTCATTAAGTGTTTACCTGTATTATGAAATTATTGGTTTACTTGCAATGAAATGATATATTAACTTACTATTGCTTGTCAAACAGACATCAAGTATAAACTGCGAGGGTTTGTGGCTGAAAGAAAAGGAGAACGGGAAGAAATGCAAGATGCACACGTGATGCTTGATGACCTCTTAGCAGAGATGGAGCAGCCCCCTGATGAAGTGTAGGTTACTTTAAATGCCTGCCTTTAGTTTTAAATAACTGCCCAGGCTGCTCAATTGTGACCAGTGTCCTTCAATCTACCGTACAGACAAATATGGCAGCGTGTACTTTTACCCACAATCCTTAGGCTGCAAAAATCTTTAAAGCCATTATAATGTCACAGCAGAGAGTTTTAAATCAGTTCATTAATTTTTAAAAGCAGTACAAGAACTGTTGTCAATGCACCATCATTAAAGAGAATAGAGGAAATCCTACATATTATGTTGATTGTGTTAGGCTCGCAAGGGATTGTGGTCCAACGTACAGCCGTTTTTGGTACCGTGGATAATGCCTTCCTTCTATTTTACAGTTTATAACTTGAAATCAAAGTACAATGTACAGTAGTACTGTCAATTAAACACTAAACTACATACATGTAGAGTCAGATATTACAAACTTAAGAGTCAATCTATCGATACAAGTTTGTAATATCTTCCCTACTTTAGCAACATAATACATGTATATATAATTACTATTAATAATTATTATATTGAGTATTCTCAGGTCAGTACGTGCAACAAAAGTGATAAAAGTTGGAAGTTAAAGCTGAGATATTCTACTTATTCTAGTATTTTACTGTAACATTCCTTTTATCTAAAAATGATATTTGGAAGATAACCCTGAATTATATTTTGGATAAAATGCTATACAAAAAATACACTGTAATAATTAATGTAGAATTTCTTTTATCGGCAGCCAACGCATGGCATACTATGCAGTATTTGATGGCCATGCTGGGCCCAGGGCCTCTCAGTTTGCTGCTGAACATCTTCACGTTAATATCAAGAACAAGTTTCCAAAAGGTTGACCATTAATTGGTAAATATATATGCACTTAAGGCATGGGTGTCCCAGTCATGCTTTCTCAGGGTTTTCAGCCAGCAATCAGGGAATTGTCTATTATAATCAAATTGTACCACATGTTTATTTTAATATAATATTATCTGGTTTCTATTGAAAACCCTGCTTTCTTGTGCAAGCAATCACTGATTTCTTATACATGTATTAAATATCTCTTTGTCTCATTCAGAATTTAAAGACAAAAGTAAGGGGTGAAAGCTGCCTTTAACCTACATGTACATGTATACATGTGTACCTGTAAATTGGGGGTGACAGATGAAAAGATAGAACAATAACAGGCCTTGAAATAAATACAAATTCTTAGTTGCAGAATGTGACTACGTTGTACCAAGTAAAATATAGTCTGAAGTCAGCAAATTAGTCTCTAAGATTTGCGACTGATTATTATAAAGTTTTAGTTGCAAGTCCTAATAATATTTTAGTCGCATTTGTGACCGTATTAGTCACAATTTCCAGTCCAGAATAAAGGTAATCGCTTCAATAATTCCCATACAAAAATCAACAAATAATTATATGAAGTTAATACCTGGCGTCATTCTGTAATAACATGTAACAAAAGAAATCAGAAGTGCTTTTAATTTTTTTATTTCCATTTCAAGACATACATGTACATTCTATTTATCCCTCATCTTTTTTCAGAGCAGACAATTTCTTGAGTTCACACTGGCCTCCTTAATACATGTACTACATTTTGTCTTGATGTTATCACAAAGATTTGTTTTTGTTTGAAAAAAATGCTGTGGAACCAGGTATCCACTTTCAACTGTAAATCATGTGGCTATTTTCTAGAATACACACAAATTATTATTGTGTTCATAGATTAGAACCAGATATTTCATGCTCTGTTTTTCATTAATCCATTTTCAGATGATGAATCGAAACCCCAATAGGGTGTAAAATGTTCCCCAAAATGTCAACTTTGGGAAAAATCGTATCTTTCAAATGACACAACAAATGTCCCCAAATTTAAAAAGCAATGGATTGAGTCATAATGCCCCAGCTAGAATGAAAACTGGGAACATCCATTTGTACATGTATGTACTTGTACATCAATGCAATATTTATAGGCCTTAAGGTCTTGATAAAGGATAAAAATGGAAAAGTTTCAAAAATACATTTTTTTGGCAAATTCTAAAAGCCCCAGGGGGTAATATAGCATCATTCCAAAAACTCTAACCTAAGATATTTTTTAAAGCATTGGAAATGCGACTTTCCGATCTCGCGCTAAATTTTCAAGAGAATTCAATGCAGGAAGGGTTTTGTTTCAGCACGATAAAATTAGAATGCCATTAAAATGTCTACCATGTACATGTGTGTACATGGTGTGGATCGAGCAGTGCTTCAATGGTTTTCCCTGCCTAATATTTAATTGTTACTCCAAAAAGAGTGTTTCTTCTTGAAATTAAACTGGAATCTGATGCAACACTAGTTTCTGTAAAAGTACAATGTATTGAGCATCGGTAAACTGTTGGTATACATGTAGCGTTTTTCTGTTCTGCAGTTTGTCTGAACTTTGTAATTGGCCGAGAATGAACACAACATGAATCGTTCTGATTGGCTAATGTTAAATAAATTAGATTACCCTTGGAGGTGGGACTTTATAATTGTTGTTTTTTTCGGCTCTTCTTTTCTGTGAAAAACAGAACTTTGTTGAAGTCCAGCATTTTCGCATTTTTTCCAATTTTCCTAAATGTTTCACGAGTCGTAGAAAACAGCCATTTCTCTAATATTGTGTTGGAGAATTTTGGAAATAGTTTTTACAATGTATTCAGGTTTAATAATAATAGTAATAATAATAATAACACATTTATATAGCGCCCTATGGCGCTTTACAATTCCTATATATTAAAAACTACTAAAAAGTTAAGATGCTAAAAAGTTAAAAACACATTACTAAGAAATATACAACCATGTGATTAAAAATAAGTTTTCTTTAAACGAGATTTAAAAACAGAAACCGAGTCACTTAATCTTATTTCTAAAGGAAGATTGTTCCAAAGTTTTGGGGCGGCCACCGAGAACATCCTATCGCCATAACTCTTCAAGCTTGATTTTGGTACTATAAGAAAGTGCTGACTACATGACCTAAGATTCCTTCTTGGAGAGTAAATATGAAGAAGATCACTAATGTATGACGGTGCTAGATTATTTAAAGACTTATAGGTTAAGAGGAGAATCTAAAATATAATACGCTGCCCTATGGGAAGCCAGTGAAGTTCCCGAAGCACAGGCGTAATATGTGCAAACTTAAACGTACGAGTGACAAGACGTGCTGCACAATTTTGGACCGATTGCAGCCTCTGAACGAGATATTTAGGCAGCCCATAGAGCAACGCATTACAATTGTCCAATCTGCAAGTTACGAAATGACCTGGTTTGTATCAAAATGGGATGAAAAACTACTTTTTCAACTTTGAAAGGGGAATTAAGTTTGTAATACGCAACATATCAAAACTCCCCGAAACAGTATTTGAGACAATTTAGTTGGGAATCAAAAGGGATAATTAAGAAAAAAAGTGTTCCAAAGCCTGAACAGCTGAACTCCTGGTGGACGGAGTCATTTCTCATTGGAAAATATACAACATCTACACCTCAATTTAACTTTTGTTCAAAATGGACTAAAATAATATGTACTTTCTTCAATTCAAGACCTTTAAAACGGTATATTACATGTGGCTTTAATTGTGATGCTGCAAGAGTGTTTTTTTCCCCTGAAATGACACATTGAACCCAATTATAGAGTCCATAATATCACTGGGGCCATCTTGGAATAAAACCATGTCCAGTCTCGATTTGTTAAA
>JAOWCC010000486.1:0-35622 GCA_030867875.1 Actinernus sp. WN-2022
TGCATGTTCTGCCATTCTTCACTTTACAACCCCATGCAGCCAGGCAACGCCTAACTTCACCAACTCGCTTATATGAGTAACATCATGTAGTTTAACTTTTTGGTTTTTATTGCAGAAAACGAGGAAAAAGTACGTGGTTCGGGAACAGAAGCTACTTTGAAGGACCTGTTCGTCTTCCTGACCGGGTCAGACAGAATTCCGCCCATGGGATTCACAGCGAACGGCACTATAGTTTTCGATCATAGAAAGACACAAGAAATAGAGATTACTTAATGGGAAGTGCTGGCGTATGGTATTTACGCACGAGTTTGTTTTCACAAAACGAACGAGCGAGGTACGAGCGAGTGAGTTTTGTGAAAACAAACAAGTGTGTAAATACCATACAAAAGCACTTTCCATTTTGTAATTTGTTTATTACATACACACTGAGATTTTTCTCCAGTATCAAACAGGTTTTATTTAAGTCTTGTCATTGAACACGTACATTTGTAGCTTTCCATTTTTTGTTTTGCATTTCGTATCCGACTCAACGTAGACTAAAATTTATGCTCGATACAATCAAAATGGAAAGAAAATCTTACTTTCTGAACTGACATCAGCCTTGAAATAGTTTTCAACATCAATATGAAACTGTCTTTGATTCAACAAATAAAGTTTGCAAGTTTACATCGTCAATAGATTAGTATACCTGCTTTTGTCCAAGTTGTTTGCTAAGACGGTTTCCAGACATCTCCACGGCTTGTAGGTTTTCTCTGTCACAGAATATTTACGATTTTTCAAATGTCGATGGTCTATGGAAGTTGAAATCACTCCACGAAGGATTGAAAGCTCGTCATCTTCGCCGTATTTTCTTTTGACACTAAGAATGATTTCACATAGTTTATCTCAATATCTGTTGAGTTCTTTCGGTAGAATTTCGCTTCTTCTTTGTCTCTTTGAGTAACTTTACGGCTGTTTCTCTAAGTTTTTGCTCTTGTGATTTTGTTTTCTTGGTCGATAATATACTCCTCAATTGACTTGGAAGTGTTAACATCGTTAGTTGGCTGTTTACAGGTCAATATTACATTAGTTAAAAAAAATAGTCAAAACCTCCAACTTTCGTAGTGAATGAAAGTGGCGCCTCCAAGCTCAAGTCCAGTTTGAAAACCCGATATGTTTTGGCAGGTGTTTTCTGATTGGACGAAACGCTTTTCGCACGTGTGAAAAATTCGTTTCGCGATTCTGATTGGCTAAGGAAAATTGTGAAGTGAGTTTTCGCATGAGTGATTCCATTCGTAAATCTCAGTATGTATGTGATAAATTCGTTTTCCTTCTGTCTCGACGTGCCTGCCTCGGTTACAACTCCCCGTGTCTAATAATCTGACGGGGGACTGTGATGGCTTTAAAGAACAAATGAATATTGCTGTACTTGGGTCCGTGGGATTTGGTAACCTGTGATCAATGACCTTAAGTGTCTATCATTCTATCTATCGTGTAGCTAGCTACTTGATCGCTAAACTGAGTTATCGATTAGATGGCCTAGTTCAACATAAGGGGTCAAAACATATTAAATTTGTTTTAATATCTTGTTTTAACATTTAAATGAGTAAGTATTACTTAGCGAGGCTTGAAAAAAACTTTGTGACTGTAAATTAGGTTACGGAAGCACACGTTACCAGTGACAGAGCGTGATCGAATACTTGAATGGTCCACGTGATCGAATACTTAAAAGTTAGCGATTTCCCCCTCTGAACATTTAGGGTACTTGCTCACTTCCCGTACATCACCCGGGGTTGAGAGGAGCCTGGAAATCTTTCTGCTTCCTTTTTTAGTCCAAACCCAGCCTAGTCCCAGGCGTTCCTTACTACACGCTCTCCGGTGACGTCACGCGTTAGAGTCGCTACCAATCTCCACTCCGAATAAAGGAAGCGGATCGGAAAGCATGGGACTAGGCTGCCGGAACCCCAATTCTCTCCCAGTCTCCTTTCATGATCAAGCGCTCCTTTGACTTGCCTGTGGAGGAGGCTATTTAACAATTATTCACCGAAGTGGAGGTGAATAGCTCGCGAGCCAATCAAAATCGCCGGGCTGTTTGAGTAACAGCCAATCAGCTTTTAGCGCGGGAAAAATATTTTCAGTGCGCGCCCGCCCCCGACATTTCACTTGAACTGAGGCTGAGATGTTTCTTCTCTCGAGATTACTTGTCAAACAGAGCAGTAAGGTAAACGAAACAAACCTGTTAGCTGTCGTATAATAAACAATTTATTACACAAAAGTTGTGTAATACGGCTGAGAATTTTTACTCGTCAATTTTCGCCTTTCAGGCTCGAAAAAATAAACTGACTCGTAAAAATACCCAACCGTATTACACAACGTTCCGTGTAATAACCTCTTTATATTCACTGTTTGAGTATCCAATCAGAGCGCGTGTAAAGTGATATACGACGGCTTATATGACTGCATTGCTAAACTTTTTATCACAGAGAGTGAGAAGACGGTTCATTAAAGTATAAATTCATATGTTTTCTATTCCGTCTAAAAGTTTGAGATACAACTGCTTGGCTGTTTCGGGGGACTGAGGCTGGTCAAGTCCAAGCTCATTAATGATTATTGTAGCCAGTTGTGCAAATGAATCTAAGCAGTCAGGTGGAGGATCACAGCAGCAAAGCTCTTCGGCAACATCGATGTCATCGTCGTCAACAACGTACTTGTGATCTCTTATTCCTTGTCCTAATAAAGATGGCATAAAGTATAAAGTGTCAGGTCTACCCGGGGGAGAATTGGGGTTAGTTGAAGGTCTAATGCGGTGCACATTCCATTGAATGGCAGCCCTCTGAAGCTCGTCTCGTAACACCCTCATATAGCAGAACTTTAGGCATTCCACATGTAGTACATTAGCATCACAATACAAACCAAGGTCTCTCATATCTTTGAAATGACGTATCCACCACTCTGTACAGTTTTTTCGCAAATGGCCCCACCAAGCCTCAATCCTCTGATTTGCGACAGACTTGCCATACGTCGGCCTGAAACTGTTGCTGCCTGAAAGGGAATCAAGGCAGTCACGCCTAAAGAAACGTTGCATACCTGCTACTTTCACGTTTTCTGTCCCGTAATCAGCACGTACAACTGTTGCCGTTCCCCCAATTTGTTTTACACAGTCAAGAAAATAATTTGACACAACACGCGAATCGTTATTCGTAGGACCCACCTCTAGCCACATTATGCGACGGCTAAACCCATCTATACATCCATGAACACAAAATCCAAAGGGTTTTAATTTGTCATAGCCGTCTATGTGCCACAAGTGGTTCGGTCCCTTAGCTCTATATTGCCTTCGTCGTAATCTATTTCTTAGTCACCGAGAGACTCCCTCTGGATCTATTATCCTTAGAGCATACCGTACTGTTTCTCGACTGACAACCAGTCGATCTGTGATCATTCCTCAGTCGTTGCCACATTGCACGATAACCAATACAGCTCCGACTTCCTTCCATTTCTTGTTCCATAGTCGTAATGACTAAACCTAAATCAGCATGATTTCCCCTTCTTCTAAGGCCTCTTCTTTGAAAAATTCGTTTCAGTTTACGTACACTAATTCTGATTCCATGAACGAGGGTGAGGAATTAAGGCAACTATTTCCTGTTGTTGAAATCCAAGGTCAAAATAACTTTCTATAAGTTGGTCACGATCCATGTTTCCATGTTTCCATGGATCGTGACCAAGCAGGTATGTATCTCTCGAGAACTGCATCTGTACCAAAGAAAAGACAACTTATAAGGAACAACATTAGATTCAGCACCATTCTCATGACAGCTTTTAGAAGACTCTCCTTTCATTCATGGCCTGCATTATATTTGGTCAGCGTTCCGGGTCAAACAACTCGACATCTCGACAACTCTACATCTCCACAACTCGACAACCAACAACTCGACAAGTTGCATGGCCCTTAGGGGGCTCCGTACTTATGGCAGTTATTAACAGTTACAATCGAACTATAAAAAGTTGCCACTGCATTTTAAAAAGTCGCTCGGAAATATGGGCGTATTTTTAGAAAACTCTTAACGGAACAAAACTTCTAATGGTTCATTTGATGAACATCAAGAAATTTGCAGAAATTGAAGTTTTCTATCAAATTGTTAACTTTTGCGTGCTTGATTTATGCTGTGAACCTGTAATTTGGTCAAACGTTGCTCAGAAAGGCAAAAGTTGCTCGAGGTTGCCAGAACTGAAAAAAGTTGCTCCAAACGCGAAAAGGTGCTCAAACGTTGCCGAGCACAATCGGGACATGCCTAATGGGAAGGAACCCCGATCGCCATCACGAGCTATATCGAGGGACTGATGCGGCATACTCCCTTGAAATGAAGAATATTGTAAGTTTTTTATCTTCACTTCAAAGAAATATACTCAGTAGATTTGTCAGGCATTGAACCGAAATGCATGAAACTGTAACAGTTTTATGAAAATCTGCTAGCCCAGCTTTTGATCGATTTGAGGAGTCACGATGCGAGCGCAAAGAAGTTGAAAATAACCACAAAGAAGCATAGCCCGATACAACGTAGAATTTCGAAATTAGAGGTACAATATTTCAAAGAAGTAGGATGTTTTCGCAGGCTAAGTTGTGGCAAGGTTTTCAGCTAGTTTAGCACTTATTCGCGCGGGTTCCTTACCAGGCTCCTTCGAAGATGGTATCGGTTCGACCGGTGCAACACGTTATTTTCTAAGCTAAATGATAAAACAATACATTGAATACACATATACACCAATACTTGTTTTATACTTTAGCAGTAAAAAATATTGTGTTCCTAAGGTCACGTCCCCGCGTCCCCGTCACCACTTGACGACCACCCGGAAAATCATGAGGGATGAGAATCCAGTTAAAATTCCTTGTTGGATAACGTTTTTTGCGGTTCACCGCGGTATGGCACGCCAAATGTGACAATATTGTACAAAAATATATATTTATGTCTACTAAAAATATATATATCGTAAAGAAAAATATATATGGCTATGGCGAAATATATAAACTGCTATGGAAAAATATATATGATTATGCAAAATTATGAATACGCGGCTACAGGAAAAAAAAATATACATACGGCTATGAAAAATATATATACGGCTATGAAATTTTTGTTATACATACGGCTATGAAAAACATATATACGGCTATGAAAAAAATATATACATACGGCTATGAAAAATATATATACGGTTATGAAAAAAATATATGTATACGGCTATGAAAAAAATATATTTATCACATACATACTGAGATTTACGAATGGAATCACTCATGCGAAAACTCACTTCACAATTTTCCTTAGCCAATCAGAATCGCGAAACGAATTTTTCACACGTGCGAAAAGCGTTTCGTCCAATCAGAAAACACCTGCCAAAACATATCGGGTTTTCAAACTGGACTTGAGCTTGGAGGCGCCACTTTCATTCACTACGAAAGTTGGAGGTTTTGACTATTTTTTTTAACTAATGTAATATTGACCTGTAAACAGCCAACTAACGATGTTAACACTTCCAAGTCAATTGAGGAGTATATTATCGACCAAGAAAACAAAATCACAAGAGCAAAAACTTAGAGAAACAGCCGTAAAGTTACTCAAAGAGACAAAGAAGAAGCGAAATTCTACCGAAAGAACTCAACAGATATTGAGATAAACTATGTGAAATCATTCTTAGTGTCAAAAGAAAATACGGCGAAGATGACGAGCTTTCAATCCTTCGTGGAGTGATTTCAACTTCCATAGACCATCGACATTTGAAAAATCGTAAATATTCTGTGACAGAGAAAACCTACAAGCCGTGGAGATGTCTGGAAACCGTCGTAGCAAACAACTTGGACAAAAGCAGGTATACTAATCTATTGACGATGTAAACTTGCAAACTTTATTTGTTGAATCAAAGACAGTTTCATATTGATGTTGAAAACTATTTCAAGGCTGATGTCAGTTCAGAAAGTAAGATTTTCTTTCCATTTTGATTGTATCGAGCATAAATTTTAGTCTACGTTGAGTCGGATACGAAATGCAAAACAAAAAATGGAAAGCTACAAATGTACGTGTTCAATGACAAGACTTAAATAAAACCTGTTTGATACTGGAGAAAAATCTCAGTGTGTATGTAATAAACAAATTACAAAATGGAAAGTGCTTTTGTATGGTATTTACACACTTGTTTGTTTTCACAAAACTCACTCGCTCGTACCTCGCTCGTTCGTTTTGTGAAAACAAACTCGTGCGTAAATACCATACGCCAGCACTTCCCATTAAGTAATCTCTATATACGGCTACTGTGCCCGCTGTCTTCCATGTCAGCGGGTGGCTAATGAGCTTCCACAAAAGCAAAATGGCGGACAATCTAGATCTTGAGTCATTTTTTGTCTATGCGATTCCTTCGCTTTTTTGTCAAGCCGAGCGAAACCTCCACAGTGATAATATCAATATATTAGAACATATGGAACGCCGGCTACATGATTACGTTTGTGTTGTCAGAGCTGTGATCCTTCACTTGTGCACAACAAAGCATTAGCGAAGACCTGATGGAGCTGTTGCTTCGGGTTCATGATGAAATCAATGCATTGAATGGACTATTGCTCAGAAATAGGATTCTCGTGCCCGTTTTATTGCCGTGTGTTTATTTATTACTACGCTGACATGGAAGACAGCGGGCACAGTAACCGCGGTATATATATGTTTTCTAATTTTAGGTACGTATGTGAAATAAAAAAGATTTTTAAAGTTTTCTTAACTTCTAAGTCACTGTGAGTTTACTAAGTTAGAAAATTATTTACTCAAAACGTTTAAGCCTTCGGAAACTTACTAAACCAATGTCCTCCCCTGAGCCTCCGTTCTTATCGACAAGCGGTGGACAGGTCTGCAAAGCGCTTGCGCATGCGTGAACTCACATGAAGTACTTGCCGGAATCGTGCATTTTGAATTTTCACTCGAAATTTTGCCTTCAAAGCATTGTTACAGAAAAGTACAAGCTTCGATGTTTAAGTCCTTTCATGGACGAGTCCTAGATTTAATTGGCTTGATGACTAAACTAATAAACTCTTGCGATTTTCTCCTTACACATCGCAGAAAAGGCCCGGGGTTTTTCTGAAGTTTTTCAAAAACAGAAACCATTTAGAACTGCTCCAGCTTTTTCTACCGCTGACTGGACATGTGCATATTTTGCAGACCTGTGGCCGCGGTGTGGGTTTAATACTGGTGCATTTGTCTTTTGTTTCGTTCAGTTCCAATTCCCTTTACCGTGCACTAACACCTGTAAAAATACCCCTTGAAAACATACTTGAAAACTGCTATTCTAACAGGCAGAGTTTGGGCAAATTAAGTCGACGTGCTCTTACCTCCAGTTCCGTCTAAAATACATGTATACTTCTCTTAACCTTGTGCCCCAACAGTCGTCAAGTCAAGATGTGATGTGTCATTCAAATTACAAGGATGCTACAAGCTAGGCTCTCGGATGAGCGATTTCTACGATGTGCTGGATTACAGGTCCCCACCAAAGAATCTTAAGCTGGAAGAATGGATCGACACACTTGATGACTTCGCTTGCAGCTGCGCGAATAACACAAAACTGACTACTGTTTACAAATATTTTGCACTGCAAATTCATTGTAAGTAGCTTTAGCTTGAAATACAGTTCTTTCTGTTGACAATATGAATTAAACCGATTATACACGGTTCAACATTTTGTTGCCAACATGTGTTAGGTTTATCTAACCATGGTGTTGTGTCAGTTGGGTTTGTTGAGTCCTATAAGAAGGACGAAACTGCTGTCCATTGCAGCGCTCTAGGTCGAGCGCTTTCGTGTTAGGTTTATCTAATCGTGGTGTTGTGTCAGTTGGGTTTGTTGAGTCCTATAAGAAGGACGAAACTGCTGTCCATTGCAGGGCTCTAGGTCGAGCGCTTTCGTGTTAGGTTTATCTAATCGTGGTGTTGTGTCAGTTGGGTTTGTTGAGGCCTATAAGAAGGACGAAACTGCTGTCCATTGCAGCGCTCTAGGTCGAGCGCTTTCGTGTTAGGTTTATCTAACCATGGTGTTGTGTCAGTTGGGTTTGTTGAGTCCTATAAGAAGGACGAAACTGCTGTCCATTGCAGCGCTCTAGGTCGAGCGCTTTCGTGTTAGGTTTATCTAACCATGGTGTTGTGTCAGTTGGGTTTGTTGAGTCCTATAAGAAGGACGAAACTGCTGTCCATTGCAGGGCTCTAGGTCGAGCGCTTTCGTGTTAGGTTTATCTAACCATGGTGTTGTGTCAGTTGGGTTTGTTGAGTCCTATAAGAAGGACGAAACTGCTGTCCATTGCAGCGCTCTAGGTCGAGCGCTTTCGTGTTAGGTTTATCTAACCATGGTGTTGTGTCAGTTGGGTTTGTTGAGTCCTATAAGAAGGACGAAACTGCTGTCCAGTGCAGCGCTCTAGGTCGAGCGCTTTCGTGTTAGGTTTATCTAACCAGGGTGTTGTGTCAGTTGGGTTTGTTGAGTCCTATAAGAAGGACGAAACTGCTGTCCATTGCAGCGCTCTAGGTCGAGCGCTTCGTGTTAGGTTTATCTAACCATGGTGTTGTGTCAGTTGGGTTTGTTGAGTCCTATAAGAAGGACGAAACTGCTGTCCATTGCAGCGCTCTAGGTCGAGCGCTTCGTGTTAGGTTTATCTAACCATGGTGTTGTGTCAGTTGGGTTTGTTGAGGCCTATAAGACGGACGAAACTGCTGTCCATTGCAGCGCTCTAGGTCGAGCGCTTCGTGTTAGGTTTGTGTTGTGTCAGTTGGGTTTGTTGAGGCCTATAAGAAGGACGAAACGTCTGCTGTCCATTTCTGCACTTTTGGTCGAGCACTTTCGTGTTAGGTTTAATTTAGCTAACCCTATAGTGTTTATGTGAGTTGGGTTTAATTGTTGAGTCCTGTAAGGACGAAACTGCTGTCCATTAATTGCTGCACTTTAGGTCGAGCTAGGTTTAGCTAACCGTAGTGTTGTTTGGTAGAGTGTATACTAATATTGTTTACAGTTTTTTTTATACTTTCTTATGTGTCTTTATATTAGATAAATGTTTTGGTGGTCCCGAGCTTGGCTTCACTGCTGATGAAAGAGCAAAGGACATCGATTGCATCTCCAGTAAAACTGGTATAAATCAACAATATAGGCCTTGTTCACCGAATGAGACGGTGTGTGTTGGATTACTAAACGCTGTCGCTGTGTACAAAATAGGTATTGTAGAATGTCACAATATCAATAGCGATCACGATCACGGTAACGAACACGATCGCCATCACGGTCGAAAGTAATTCAGTTGCTTAAAGGTATATTTCACATATCTAATCTTCCAGTGCAGGAAGGCAAAACCAGCAGTACAAATACTGACCAATCGCCTTGTAGCAACAATACGGTAAGTGCTCCGTTGTTTTCATGCCGTTGTTTTTATGCCGTTGTGTTTATACCTTGTGTTTATACCTTGTGTTTATACCTTGTGTTTATTCCTTGTGTTTATACCTTGTGTTTATTCCTTGTGTTAATATCTCTTGTGTTTATACATTGTGACAACGTTGAAATGAAACCTTGAAAGTATTACTACAATATATTTATCTATACTTTTTATACACTGAAGTCACCAAGTCACCTACAATACCGGCATTTTTTCAAACTTAAGGTTTAAAAGCCCCACATTCACCCTAGACGCTTTGCAGGCGCACACCCGTTCAGTCGCCATTTTGTTGCAGTCGAAAATTGGTACACGGCGTGGAGCAAGACTTAATTGATAACCAACCAATCAGAGCATATATCAAATAATAGCGCAATTTTCAAAACAAAACAAACAGCCGCAATGCGTCTAGGGTGATTGTGGGCCTTTAAAGCAGATAAAGTATTTCGCCCCTGAACGACCTCCATACTAGATTAGCCAACTGAAAGGAGCGACAACTTAATGCAGTAATAATGTATCTGTACGTGTATCTGTACCTTGATATTGGTGTCTTGAGTTTGATTAGTATTGGTAATTATTATTGTGAAAGTTCAATTAACGATTAATAGTGAGTGGTATTTGTGGAATTTTCTAACATCACAAGCACTATTAATTATCAATCGAATGTTGCACACTAATGATTACCGGTTAATAATATAGATGCAAAAATGGAAGGAGAGCTCAATTAACTATTTTTTGCATCGAATAACATTACTCTTTTATCGCAATGTTTATTTTTATGCCGCGTCATTTGCTAGTTATAAAGAGATCGAGAGCTCTGCATGGCGTCGCACTAGTGTTTACACTGCATTAACTAGTTTTTGCATCGAATTAATTGTGTTTGTGACAACTGCTGTTAGTGATTAACATGCCTATATGTTCGGCCAATCATAATTGCGTCTTTTTCTACTCAGTTTCGACACAATTGCTGGCAATGTTGGTTGACACACGCTGCAACACGTTCTGGAACATTGCCTGCAACAGCGAAACTGCAACATGTGTCCACCTGTGAAATTGTTTTCGACACTGAGTTCATCTAAAAGTTGCAACATTGCTACTGAGCAATTGTGTCGAAACTGAGGGGTTGACACACGCTGCAACACATCCTGCAACATTGCTAGCAATTGTGTCGAAACTGAGGGGTTGACATGCGCTGCAACATGTCCTGCAACATTGCTAGCAATTGTGTTGAAACTGAGGGGTTGACACACGCTGCAACATATCCCTCAGTTTTGACACAATTGCTGGCAATGTTGCAGGATATGTTGCAGCGTGTATGAACCCCTCAGTTTCGACACAATTGCTGGCAATGTTGCAGCGTGTATGAACCCCTCAGTTTCGACACAATTGCTGGCAATGTTGCAGGACATGTTGCAGCGTGTATGAACCCCTCAGTTTCGACACAATTGCTGGCAATGTTGCAGGACATGTTGCAGCGTGTATGAACCCCTCAGTTTCGACACAATTGCTGGCAATGTTGCAGGACATGTTGCAGCGTGTATGAACCCCTCAGTTTCGACACAATTGCTGGCAATGTTGCAGGACATGTTGCAGCGTGTATGAATCCCTCAGTTTCGACACAATTGCTGGCAATGTTGCAGGACATGTTGCAGCGTGTATGAACCCCTCAGTTTCGACACAATTGCTGGCAATGTTGCAGGACATGTTGCAGCGTGTATGAACCCCTCAGTTTCGACACAATTGCTGGCAATGTTGCAGGACATGTTGCAGCGTGTATCAACCCCTCAGTTTCGACACAATTGCTGGCAATGTTGCAGGACGTGTTGCAGCGTGTATCAACCCCTCAGTTTCGACACAATTGCTGGCAATGTTGCAGGACATGTTGCAGCGTGTATCAACCCCTCAGTTTCGACACAATTGCTGGCAATGTTGCAGGACATGTTGCAGCGTGTATGAATCCCTCAGTTTCGACACAATTGCTGGCAATGTTGCAGGACATGTTGCAGCGTGTATGAACCCCTCAGTTTCGACACAATTGCTGGCAATGTTGCAGGACATGTTGCAGCGTGTATGAACCCCTCAGTTTCGACACAATTGCTGGCAATGTTGCAGGACATGTTGCAGCGTGTATCAACCCCTCAGTTTCGACACAATTGCTGGCAATGTTGCAGGACGTGTTGCAGCGTGTATCAACCCCTCAGTTTCGACACAATTGCTGGCAATGTTGCAGGACATGTTGCAGCGTGTATCAACCCCTCAGTTTCGACACAATTGCTGGCAATGTTGCAGGACATGTTGCAGCGTGTATGAATCCCTCAGTTTCGACACAATTGCTGGCAATGTTGCAGGACATGTTGCAGCGTGTATCAACCCCTCAGTTTCGACACAATTGCTGGCAATGTTGCAGGACGTGTTGCAGCGTGTATCAACCCCTCAGTTTCGACACAATTGCTGGCAATGTTGCAGGACATGTTGCAGCGTGTATCAACCCCTCAGTTTCGACACAATTGCTAGCAATGTTGCAGGATGTGTTGCAGCGTGTGTCAACCCCTCAGTTTCGACACAATTGCTCAGTAGCAATGTTGCAACTTTTAGATGAACTAGCAACATTTTGAACAGTGTCATGCAGAAGCACCGTTTTGAATTCGAATATTTACTGCTATGTTCTATTAAGCCTAACGCAAGATTTTTTCAGGGTATATCGGGTCCTTACTATGGAAATAGGACAGAAAATAGTAAGGAGGCATTGGTTCGCCTATTTGGCCTACTTAGTAACACCAGAAACGTCACACAAATACTTTTCCTCGTCAAAGAGATAGTTACAATCATCAACAGAAAAGACATGTACGAACACTACAATGTTTTTAAGGTGAGAAGAGTGTTATTGCAAGCCGTAACTTACAACACCGAAAGTCTAAAAACTGAATCGTTAATAGTTTTTATTGTTATATTTCGGCTCCTGTTTTCTGTTCATTTGTGATATTACTGTAGTACTGTGATGCTGTTGCGTAATACGGCCATATTTTCAATTGCCGATATCAATTGATGTTCAATTGATAATATCGGCAATTGAAAATATGGCCGTATTACGCAACAGCAAAATTTGATAGCCGAAAACTCAGTAAGTGCAACAGATAATAATTGATAAAATTGATAGACAATTGATAAAATTGATAGGCAATTGATAATAATTGACAACAACTGATGAGCAATTAAAGGACAAAAATAACAAATTTTCTTTCCATTTGACTGTATTTTATTACTGCTTGTTTCAAGAATAGATGTATAGCGCAATCACGAAAGTATCACCGTATATTATACGTAAGAAAACCATAACAAACTATAACCACGTGAGTTCTTGGTATCATTAGTTAATCCCGTCTTAATGTACCGTCATGTTGCGGTAGACAAATTCTATACCTAGCAAAGGCACATTAACTGTTGCACTTTAAAATACATGATGTATCGCAACAGTGTTACCAAAAAACATTTTTGTTCGTTTTTGTTTTTTGTTCATTTGCGCTATTACTGTATAGTACTGTGATACTGTTGCGTAATATAGCCATATTTTCTATAACCAACCAATCAGAGCACAGATTTTATGTTTTATGGCCTATATGTCAATCGAATTGAACCTTCAAGTTCTTTAAAACAAAACTAAAAAATAGCACCTTTGATAGAAGAGAAATACCATATGAATATCGTGATATGCTTTTCATACTTTTACGATAGAGGATGGCAAAGATTAAAGTGGATCAGTACAGAAACGTATTCTAGAAACTTAATTTCAGTTACGGTACGGTGATCCGATTTCAAGTTGCTCTACATTCTCCTAAAAAGCAGTATTTTTCATCCACTCGAATCCTTAACCTGATCCTTCATCAAAATATAGTCTCAATTTATTTCAGTACACCTCGAAAGCATACTCTGCTAATCTGAGTAGTTAATTATTTGTGTCTGTATAGCCAATGACAATATGACAATTTCAACATAGATAAAACGAGAAAGAATTGAAAAACAAACCATAAGAATTATGAGTCCATAAATGTTTTTATGTTGTTTTACATACATTTTTAGGTGTTCCAGGAGATGTTCTTTGGCATTCTTAGTAATATGATTGGCGAGGACTACAAATTAATGTGGGAACGCGCGAAAAAGGTAGGGTTTGTGGATTAAAAACCTGATTGCTGCCTTCGAACAGGCTTATGGGAATAGTGGGAGGAGGAGCAATGTTGCAGGATGTGTTGCAGCGCGTCACGCCTCAGTTTAAATTCAATTGCTGGCAATGTTGCAGGATGTGTTGCAGCGTGTGGCTTCCCCTCAGTTTTGACACAATTGCTGGCAATGTAGGATGTGTTGCAGCGTGTGTCAACCCCTCAGTTTTGACACAATTGCTGGCAATGTTGCAGGATGTGTTGCAGCGTGTATCAATCCCTCAGTTTCGACACAATTGCTGGCAATGTTGCAGGATGTGTTGCAGCGCGTCACGCCTTAGTTTAAGTACAATTGCTGGCAATGTTGCAGGATGTGTTGCAGCGTGTATCAACCCCTCAGTTTTGACACAATTGCTGGCAATGTTGCAGGACATGTTGCAGCGTGTGTCAACCCCTCAGTTTCGACACAATTGTTGGCAATGTTGCAGGACGTGTTCAATCAATCAATTTATTTACCATATAACGTTTACAAGTGTTGTGTTGTTTCCCGCCAATCGGGGGTCACGTGACTTGGAATAGGGCCGGGTTGAGCTAGAACCAGAGTGAGAGACAAAGATACATAAAACTGGCGACGAGGATTATTATAAACGGACAAGAAAACAAAGTACGATGGCTGTATACGGTAGTATTGGCGCTTTTGTCGAAAAATCAGATAATGTTGAAGATTATTGCAACCGTATGGACACATTCGTGATCGTCAATGAAATCAAGGAGGAAAGTGAAACGAGTTTATTCCTGGCTTCAGGGGGACCAGAGACCTACAGAGTGCAAAAAAACGTATGTAGCCCAGATGTTCCGAGTTCTAAATTTTATAAAGATCTTAAGGAATTGCTGCAAGACCATTTCGAGCCGAAGCCTATCGTTATTGCGGAGAGACACAGGTTTTGGATGGCAAACCAAGAAGAAAATGAATCCGTGGGAAACTTTATTGTAAGATTGAAAACTCTGGCCTCCAACTGCGCTTAATGGCTCGTTTTGAAGGAGGCTTTGACAGATAGATTAGTATTTGGTTTACATCCCAAGATGACTATACAGCCCAGAAAAGGTTATTGTCGGAAAGAGAGCTTACAATTGAGACAGCAAGAAGGAAGTGTATAGCTGATGAAATGGCAGGTAAAGCTAACCGAGAACAAGTGGGAGAGTCATCAAAGACACCACAGGCTGAGGAAATCAACAAAGTTCAACAGGAGAAGAGGAGCCAGGCCAAGTGCAAGTGTTGTGGCTACAATCACCCCACAGAAAGATGCAAATTAAAGCATTTGGGTTTGCCGTGAATGCAAGGTCATTTACAGAGAGTATGTCCCACAAATGAAAGATGGGAGGGCAGAGGAAGAGGTAGGCCAAATAGGGGTACACACTTTAACCAGTACATATCAGAGGATACAGTGCCTGCTTCAAATGATTATGAAGACAGTGCCTTTGGATGTGATGAAGTTGGAGCCGGTCTGGGAATGTATAATGTGATGACTGATAACACAAAATGTGAGCCCTACACGGTAAGTGTTAAAGTGGGAGATAACAACATTTGATATGCAACTGGACACTGGTGCATCTAGGTCTACCATCTCTGAATCTGTCTATTAGGCTTCGTTGCCGGAATACCAATTGCAGGCATGTGATATATGTCTACGTAGCTATACTGGGGAACAAGTACCCATTCTTGGAGTTGTGAGCATTCCAGTTCAATATGGTTAAAGCCCTACACATGTGTTAGATTTGATTGTCCTACCCTGTTTGGTAGGGACTGGTTAAGCAAGATTAGGCTAAACTGGCAGAACATTTTTGATCTGTCTGAGCATAAGAAGAAGAGAGTCCAAGTACATGTACCAACCTCTCAAGATTATCCACCTAATTTCAATGACCTGCTCCGATCCACAAACATGGAAGGCTGTTTAACACTGACGGAAATGGCATTAGTGGAGTGAAAGCTTCTCTGAAGGCAAAGCCGGATGCAAGGCCAGTCTATCAAAAGGCTAGGCCAGTACCTAACTCTCTTACTAGTGTATTTGAGAGGGAATATGATAGATTAGTACATGCTGACATTCTATACCCCATCACCTCCAGTGAGTGGGCATCTCCGGTGGTTCATGTGCCAAAGGCCCAAGGTTCTGTCCGAGACTACAAGTCAGAGAGTGAATGGGCTGATCGAAGATGACGGATATAAGCTGCCTACAATACAGGATCGTTTTGCAAAAATCACTCAGAATGGAGGTCAACCAAGAGTGTACTCAAAGACTGATTTATCTGGAGCATTTAACCAGTTGGTTTTAGATGAAGAGTCAGCAAAAATGCTTGTGCTAAATACATAAAAGGGACTGTTGGCCACTAAGCGTCTTAGCTTTGGAGTGAAAACAGCTCCAGCTCTTTTCCAGGCATGCATGGACAAGATTCTCTCAGGAGTTGATAAGGTTTTCTGTTATATTGATGATATTTTGGTAGCCACTAATGATGCAGAAGAACATCGCATAGAGTGCTTCAGATTGGATCAACACAATGTTCGACTAAATGGTGACAAGTGCGAGTTCTTCAAGTCGGAGGTAACCTATTTAGGTCATGCTCTGAGTGTTGATGGTATTCGACCACTACAAAGTAAGGTTGAGGCCATTCAGAAGGCACCTATAGACCTAGGAATGTGTCAGACCTGGGCATGGTTAATTACTATGGAACATTTGTCCCCAATCTGGCCACCAGCCTACATCCCTTGTATGGCTTACTTCATCATACTGCAGAGTGGAAATGGCTCAGAACTGTGAAGATGCATTTAATCATGCTAAAGAAATACTGTCTGGAGATCAAATTTTGGTTCACTATGATCCTAGCAAGCCCTTGGTCCTCAGTGTTGATGCAAGTCCATATGTGCAGTGTTGAGCTATAGGTATGAAGACGGGTGTTGAACTATAGGTATGAAGACGGTGTTGAACGACCTGTAGCTTTTGCTTCCAGAACTCTCAGACTGCTGCAGAAACCAACTATGCACAAATTGAGAAAGAGGGCCTGGCCATAATATTTGGCCTCAAGAAATTCAATCTATACTTATTTGGCAAGCAATTTACATTGGTCAGAGACCTTAACTCTTTACCGTCCGAGCCTGTAAATAGGAGACGCATGAGTCCGTTACTAGAAAAATTATTGCATCACGTCTAGACATGATGGAAAGACGATGTTGCGATATTATGCGAAGGGATGTATGGCTTCAAAGTCAGAGCTATAACAGGGATCGCTCGACTCTTTCACTATGGAGAAAAGCTCATTTGTTTTGGCGATTGTTTCGTTTCTTCGATTTTCACGAATTTCGGGAGCTGGAAATCGGCTCAAAAAAACCGTCCCATTCGCACTTGAAATCAAGAGCAAACACAAAATAACCACTCAGTCGTTACAGTACCTTGTTTAATCTTTCCAACCAGCAGGTTTGTTTTCACAAAACACACCAAGCGACGGTGAACCACGCCGATGTTTGCACTGCATTTCACTCGACCACATTTTCCTGCTCCCACCTCCAATTGCATGCTGGGTAATGGACACAAAATCACAAGGGTTCCCCCCTCTGGGACTCCGGTAGTCTTTTAACCCTACAGCCAAGAGCGGTGATTTGGACTCAAGCCGTTGCTTTAAAGTGACAAAAACACATCCTAATAGGTTGAGCAGGGGTAAAAGACTGCCAACTGCAGGAGTTCAAGGATTTCAGTGAATATTTTTTTCCTGTGTCTGAAAGCACAAACACAACGGAAAACCCTGTGAAATCCCCTCACAAGACCTACTAAAAGCAAACCAAGTAATTTCAGCCGTCCTCAGACTTAATGATGTCCTCAAGCTCTCTGACAGTGGCATTTTTCTCCAAAATTAGAGCACATTTCATTGGAAACCCTACAGAAGTTGCAATACTTACCGTCAACCAGTTCGTAGAATTCACCCGAATGGCATTGTGGAGAAAGTTTGAGCCCTCGGCTTAAAAAGTCAGCAGTATTTAACTACCCCGGGATAGCCAAACTTGAACTGAGGGGGAGGGTTGAGTTAGCACTCAGGATTTCACCAATTGAGCTCACACACGATCGGACGACAAAGAGTTAAACCCCTCACTCGTATGTTTAGTCCCAAGTCAGGCATACCTCCACTACCAGCAGCCAGAATGCAGCGCTTGGCTCTGTTGCTGTCTGGCTATCAGTATAGATTGAATACCATTCCTCAGATGCAAATGCTAATGCAGATTTGTTAAGTCGTCTACCAGTCGGATCCCCAAGAGATGCTGACCCAGACGAGAATTATGTATTCAGCACAATATGTGATACTTTACCTGTAACAGCAGCTGATATTGCAAGGCACACAAGTAGAGATACGACACTGGCCAAAGTTTATGAATACACAATGTCTGGATGGTTTGCTTGCTGCAATGAGCCGCACCTTCAGGCATACTGGTCTAGAAGACACGAACTGTCAGTTGAAGATGGATGCTTACTATGGGGGCAACGGGTCGTCATACCAGGAGAACTGCAGAATCACATACTAGCTGAATTGCATGAAGGCCACTCTGGTATGAATAAGATGAAGGCACTTGCCCGATAATTTGTATGGTGGCCAGGTCTAGATCAAGATGTTGATGACATGGTTAGAGCTTGTTCTTCGTGCACTAACAATCAGAAATCACCAAAGTCAGTACCACTGCTACTGTGGCCTTGGGCAACAGAACCTTGGCAAAGGATACACATAGACTACTGTGAGATTAAGGGTCAACAGTTTCTCCTCATTGTAGATAGTCATTCTAAATGGCTGGAAGTTTTCCCATGAACAGCACCACTGCAAATGCTACTATTACTGCACTGAGAACCCTGTTTGCCAGATTTGGTTTTTCAAACCAGGTAGTCACGGACAATGGACCCCAGTTCATTGCAGAGGAGTTCAAGAAGTTCTTGAAAGCCAACCATGTGAAGCATACTTTATGCCCCCCCCCCCCCCCCCCCCCCCTATCATCCTGCCACTAATGGCTTGGCTGAACGTCATGGCCAGACCTTTAAACGTACGTTTGCTAAGTCAGACCCAAAGCTGCCTCTGCAACATCGAATGGCAAATGTGTTGTACTGGGAGAACACCAGCAGAGTTGTTCCTGAAGCGGAACCCCAAAACTCTGCTGTCACTAGTCAAACCAAGCTTGCAGGAAAAGGTAGAAAGCAGCCAAGTGGCCTCAAAGTTCAAAAGAGATGGGGAAAATCCACAAATGAGATCCTATGATCTATATCAACCGGTCAAGGTGAAAAATATCCGAGGGGGAAAAGAAAGTGGATTTCAGGAACAGTTGTTGAAATTAAGGGTCCTTAAATTCATACCTTGTAAGAGTTCCAGGAAATCTACGGAGGTTCGTATACGCGGATCATCTAATGCATGATGACACCTGCAGAAGTGATGTGAAAAGATACACGTGCACGATCACACGTGCACGATCCCAACTACATCAACAGGAGCAGCCATGGGTGCAAGAAGTGCTGAAATTGCAGACAGCCTTACCCAATCATTACCTGCTAGTCCAGTGAAGGCCAGACCACCAGATTTAGGGACAGAACTAGGATGTTCCGATGTGGTTCCGGTTGCGGCTGAGCTTCCTCAAGCTACTACATGTAGTCCAGATACTCCAGCACTCACAAGGCTCCATACTTCCATAAGTACAAGATATGGAAGAGTGGTCAAGCCACCAGAAAGACTGGACTTATGAACGGTTTTAAATTATTTAGTTATAGCCTCCCAAGTCTGTTCTGTATCTACAATGGAGGGATGTTGTGTCGTTTCCCACCAATCCGGGGTCACGTGACCTGGAATAGGGCGGCCATGTTGGGTTGAGCTGGAACCAGAGTAAGAGGCAAAGAGACATAAAACAAGTAAAGAACATTACAATACAGATAGCTTGACAAGACAATAAAATAAATAATAAAGATGTCATGATTAATAGTGGCAATAGATAAAGGAAGCTAGCAATATGTACATGTATTAGGTTAAAGGCTTAGTTGAGGGTGTTTGGATGGTTGATCAGTAAAAAACTCCAAGGAGCTTGTAAGCACTGACCACCGGTGGCTGCAGTGAAGGCTAAGTTGGCTAGTAATTAACTAACTTATTAATTAAGGTCTGTATTGATGCTGGTATGTTAACTGGCTAAGCTAGGTCCGTTTTAGGAGTAAGCGGTAAAAAATTGTTCACTATTAATTCATTGAATTGGAAAGGTGTGATTTGAGTTTCATCTGAAAATACCTTAATGATGTGGAGTGGGTAATAGATTCATCAAGAGAGTTCCAGAAAGCTGTCCCACTGTGCTTATGTGTAAGTTGTCTGGTTGTCGTTCTTACTTTGTTGACGTGGATTTTGTTGGCACTTCTAGTTTCATAGGAGTGTACCTCCTTGTTAAGCCTGAAATAATCCCTAAAATGTTGAGGAAGTGTTGATGAACTGTCAAAGCATTTAAACATAAAACAGTTTGGTATTTATTAGTGTCATACACGTTAAGTAGTTTAAATTTTTAGAATAAAGGTCTAGTATGGTCTCTATATCCAGCATTTGCGATTATTCGGACCCTATTCGGACAACACGTTTTTGTAATTTTAGGATTTTTTACGAGATTAGTAGGATATGAATTTGCCCATACAATGTTGCAATACTGGATGTAAGGTAAAACTAAAGTACAATATAGTGTTCTTCTGGTTTATACAGAGATATAATATTTGACTTCGTTGCAGCGTGTGTCAATTGCAACCCCTCAGTTTCGACATAATTACTGGCAGTGTTGTAGGATGTGTTGCACAATTGCTGCATGGCAATGTTGTATCTTCCGATATGGACTGGCAACATTTGTCATGCAGAACCTCCATTTTGAATTCCAATATTTACTGCTATGTTTTATTAAGCCTAACGCAAGGTTTTTTCAGGGTATATCGGATCCTTACTATGGAAATAGGACAGAAAATAGTAAGGAGGCATTGCTACGCCTATTTGGCCAACTTGGTAACGCCAGAAACGTCACACAAATACTTTTCCTCGTCAAAGAGATAGTTACAATCTTCAATTCAGTTTCGACACAATTGCTGGCAATGTTGCAGGACATGTTGCAGTGTGTATCAACCCCTCAGTTTCGACACAATTGCTAGCAATGTTGCAGGATGTGTTGCAGCGTGTGTCAACCCCTCAGTTTCGACACAATTGCTCAGTAGCAATGTTGCAACTTTTAGATGAACTAGCAATATTTCAGTGTCATGCAGAAGCACCGTTTGAATTCGAATATTTACTGCTATGTTCTATTAAGCCTAACGCAAGGTTTTTTCAGGGTATATCGGGTCCTTACTATGGAAATAGGACAGAAAATAGTAAGGAGGCATTGGTTCGCCTATTTGGCCTACTTAGTAACACCAGAAACGTCACACAAATACTTTTCCTCGTCAAAGAGATAGTTACAATCATCAACAGAAAAGACATGTACGAACACTACAATGTTTTTCAGGTGAGAAGAGTGTTATTGCAAGCCGTAACTTACAACACCGAAAGTCTAAAAACTGAATCGTTAAAGTACCACTACGATCAAATTTTGAAATATCAATGTTTTTGTATATGTAGTCATAGAGTAGAGTCGATATATTATTACCAGTTCAAATCATTTTTCGATACGATGACAGAAAGTCTGATAATCAGTACTGGAGGCCGTTCCCATACAAAGGGTTATTCAGCGGAAGTGATGTCATACACTAAACGCTCGCGTGAACAACACGACGCCGTGGAAGTGTATTTCTACTAAAAATGTCTTCACGTACACAAGAAGAAAGTTATATTTATCTTTGCGAGGTTTGCTACTTTTTTTATGCACACTATTTCCCGCGACGTGGTTGTCGTTTTAAGTGTATGATATCACTTCCGCTGAATGAGAACGGCTTCCAGTAATGCGGACAGAGTATTACCGGTAAACTCTCCTAAACTTTTGTGGTTTAACTTGCCCATTTGGGAATGTTTTTTACTATTTCGGATATTTCTAACAGTGATTGACACTGAAAAAGTGGCAAATCGAAAGGTAAATTTTCGTCGTAGTGGCACTTTAATAGTTTTTCATGTTATATTTCGGCTGCTGTTTTCCGTTCATTTGCGCTATTACTGTAGTACTGTGATGATGTTACGTAATACGGCCATATTTTCTAAAACCAGCCAATCAGAGCACAGCTTCTATGTTTTATGGCCATCAATCGAATTGCACCTTCTAGTTTCTTTAAAACATAACTACAAAAATAGCACCCTGGGATAGAAGAGAAATACCATGTGAATGTCCTGATATGCTTTCCATACTTTTACGATAGAGGATGGCAAAGATTAAAGTGGATTACAAAATCTTATTTTAGAAACTAGACTGTCTAATAGCCCGGCTTGAAAATGGCGTCACTGGCGGGGTAACTTGTACTCTAGTCAAGTAGGTTTTCTCCGTTCAGCTCAGAGAAAGGCTAGAGATCGAGAGATGAGAAAGAAACCTCACGCCGAGCGGGCGACACCACGATAATACATTTGAAGGCAGGGAGTGAAGGTCGTATTAGAAAAGTTTGTCATGAATAAACCGGCAGCGGCAGAGTTGGAGCAAGTCAACAGCTGGGGAAATGGTATGTTCTGTTCTCTGAGCAACCGGAGAAAACTGAGCTCTGGGACCGGGGCCGGGCTTGAATGTTTACCCGCTGTTTACGACCAACTTGATTAGTCTGAAGCGAATATTTAGCACATCTCTTTTGTCGTTCACCTATACATTCATCTAGTTGAAATTGAACGGACTTTTTATAAGCCGTTTGAAATCAAGAATACTGCTTCTCTAGATATGTCTCCGAATGCATTTCAAACTTTAGGAACTCAGGCATAAGGTATCGGACACCTCAAGTCACGTGACAGAGCACGTGACACGTTTTAAGCTGAAATTAGGACAACAGTTTTTGATAACTGAACCAGGCCTTAACATGCTTGAGACGCTCGCAAGGGTACGCACTCATATGACATGAGGTCAAAAGCTTAAAGTGTATATATGAATATCGATTATTCATCAGGTGAATAGTTAAATAGTAGAATATTTCTTGCTTTCAGTGTCCCATCTATGAGTTATAGAGGTTTATATTTATAACATATTCAAGCCGGTGACGTAAAATCGGTCTTCATTTATTATACAAAAACATATTGGTAGAGATAAATAAATGACATTTTGTAAGGCAACTATGTTATATTTGAAGGTTATATCAGCGATTTTACCAAATATTTTGTCAAAATCAGAAAACGGTTCATTCACAAGGAAAAAGAAATGAAAGTAAATCAGTTCCCGACTTTACATCAACTTTACGTCACATCATTAGCATATTGGAAATAGAAACCTCCATAACTCATGTATGCAACACGCAAATCAATAAATATTCGGCTATTCACTCGATGCAGAATCGATATTAATGATAAAACGTTTTGACCTGATATACACTTTAATATGTTTATGTAAACATGATCACATCACTACAACGCTCAAAGAGCTTCACTGGTTGCCTGTGGAACTGAGAATTGTGTTTAAGATTAATTTACTTACTTTTAAGGCTTTACATAATTTAGCACCTAAGTATTTGCAGGAGTTGCTAGAGTTATATAGACCACGTAGAGACAACTCCGTTCATCCAATGCTGTATTACGCCTTAATAAGCCTATTTACGATTTGAAGACCTATGGACATAGATCCTTTTCCATAGCTGCTCCTGAACTGTGGAATGCATTGCCACTAAATGTTAAGTTGAGTGATAATGTAATTACTCGGGCTGCCTGTGGCAGCAACGAGTCTTAAAATGCAAGTCGTTTTTATTTTTAATTTTTTTTATTCCGTGTAGCACGCGGTCTGCGCATGCGTTAAAGGTCAAATTCACACCAATCAGATTGCACTGTGCTGGTCACGCAACAATCGCCAGGTTAATTTATTTACATAATTGAATACAGTAAAATCAAGATGGCGGAAGACCCGCGAGGAACTTTCTCTCTAATTTGGAGTCTCATCTCTCAAATGTAAGCCAGTTTAATGTTTTATTTAACTTCACTCGTGCGAAAGCCTTCCAACAGGCTCAGGATATTTCAACTAGCGCTATTGACGGAGCCGAAGGACCGTGTTTTTTACCCAGATGGCCAGTGATTTTATATACGACACGTACGACGACCTGAAGCCAGTGAACTGGGGCCAGGATCCGGAAAGCTAAAATTCGAAGAAATAGATATTGGAATCTATAAGCCATCGGCTCGCTGTGCTGCATTTAAAACATCCGAGGAAAACATTTTATTTTGGGTGAAGGCACTTCAAGACCAATATTACGAGTCTCTTAGGGAGCGGTCATTAATTACAGGGGGGGGAGGGCCGGTAAATTTAGGGGGAGGGCTAAGATTTTTTGGGCTAAGATTTGGGGAGGGTCACAAATTTTGGGCGCCTGTTTTAACAATGAAACTTTTACAATATTTTTAGGCTACTTCAATCGACCATTCAGCTCCACCTTGGAAATGTCCCTTAACCAGCAATCAGCGCGTGCTGGATGCTGCTAATGGGCAACGTTCGAGACCAAACATTCTGCTTGATAACGAGGTTTTCAGGAGTAAAACAAAAGAAATGCTTTCCTCTTTTGTTAAAAAAAAGACGTCATTTTTTTTATGTTTTGGGGAGGGCCAATATTTTTTGGGCTGATGTTTTGGGGAGGGCCAACATTTTTGGGTCCTTGTTTTATATATTTTACCGGCCCTCCCCCCCCTCCCCCCCCCCCCCCCCCCCCCCCCCAGTAATTAATGACCGCTCCCTTAAAAACTGTCAGAGATTTAAATTTACCGTTGGATCAGAGAGTATTGAGATCAAGTTATTTCGTTCCAGCGAGGATATTGACCTAGCGGAAACGGTACAAGCTGTCGAAGGATTTTACTTATAATCATCCACGTCTACTTAACAACAGGAATAGTTATGTGCCAAGGCATGGGCAAAGATTGAGTTTCCCAGATTACAGATGAAAGTAGAGAACTTAATGAATGAAGAAACAGAGGTCACGCGCGACATGCTTGAGAACATGAACATGTTCAACACTTTATGTTATACTAAGAAAACAAAACAAATTACAGAGCCTGCAAGTTCACAAGTCAATGAAAAACCCTAAGAGCCTGTAGTTTTGGATCAACATATCCTTGAAACTCCAAAAGCAACATACACATGAGTCAAATTCAAACCGGAAAAGACAGAATTCTTTAGATTATTCACGAGGATAAATTTGTTAGACCGCAATAAGAACTCTCTCGCTGCTTTAATGACCTTGATTTGTAACATGGAGGCTGACCTAACTGATATGCGTAATGAATTCTTACTCTCATCACATCAAGACGAAACTCAGTCATTTGGAAGACAAATTAGTGCAGCAAGATAATACATACAAGACCGAAATCAAGATGCTGTCATCGCGTATTATTGACCTAGAAGTTGAAAATGGCGAGTTGAAAGCGGATATAATAAAGCTGAAATCCGACTTTCAAACTTTAAAAACTAAATCAAGAATACAAAAAAGAAGACAATGAAAGACCAAGGTCTCCAGTGTTCCGAGACTACCCAACCTACTGAAGCTTATCAGTTTGTTCAAGAGCCATCTTTCTTACATGACAACCTGATCCCTATTCATCAGAATACATTTTCTGTGCTAAATGACGAGAGTTTACAATCACCTGACCGACAACTCACTACTAAAGAAAGGGACCATGAAGTACGGTAGTACGGTTAATTCTCGGGTTCAAAACAATGAATATATGCCTACTCAAATGCAGTGTGTTAAACGAATAAGTAGTGTTTAAATTAAAAGGTCAACATACGAGAAAAACAAAACTATTAAATTACATATATACTAGAGGAGCAGATAATGAAAGTCACCGCGCTACCGGCCACTAAAGACTGCTAAATTCAGCTAATAATTCTTCCCTTTGGTTATTACTAAGAGGATTTCAAATGAAAGTGTATTACATCTTCAATCTCACGTGGCCCGAGTGAAAGCCCAGATGGGCTCTTGTTATTTTTAAGTCTAGGCTGAAGACACATCTTTTTAAAGCTGCTTACAATTTGTAATTAGTTAAATTAACGGTGCTGTTTTTATATCCCTTTTAGTCATATTTTTATATAAGCATTATTAGTATTTATTATTAATCTGATTTTTAATATGTAATATAGTTTTTGTAATTATTCAGTATTTTTTAGTATTATTATTTATTAGGTCTATTCCATTGTAAAGCGCCTAGAACAGCACTGTATAGGCGCTATATAAATTGCATTATTATTATTATTATTAATAATTTTACATGCAGGAATAAGTAAATGTAAATGATCGCCTAAGATCTCATCTAGATAAAGCCCGTAAAGTGGAATCGAAAACAGTATTGTAAAATAAGTAGGGTCCATAGACCATATGAAAGCCTGCAGAAGATCGTCCGTGAATATCTTTTTCGGGTCAAAGAGCAGAAATGAAACATTTTAAAGCGCTTGTTGGTGTTGAAGAAATCGTTTCCGTTCTGCAACGCACGTATTCAAAATATTTCCTTTCTACTCCCTGGTTAAGTATTATTTTACGACGACCACTTTTCCTTTCCTACTACTCCAAGACCAAAACACCACGTGGGAGGTCAGTTGTGATAGGTTGCTTGTGATGTTAATTGACACCCGGTCGTGAGCATGATAGTGAGATTCGTGTCGCCCGCTACCAGAGGTTTTGTCTCTTCGCTCCTCGCCACTCGCTCGCTGATCACCGCATCGCGGCTCTCTAGGAAATCGAGAAAACCTCTGGAACCAGGGTAATCTTTACCATCCTTCATCAAAATATAGTCTCAATTTATTACAGTACACCTCGAAAGCATACTCTGCTGATCTGAGTAGTTAATTATTTGTGTCTGTATAGCCAATGACAATATGACACTTTCAACATAGATAAAACGAGAAAGAATTGAAAAACAAACCCTTAGAATTATGAGTCCATAAATGTTTTTCTATTCTCCATACACTTTTTAGGAGTTCCAGCAGATATTTTTTGGCATTCTTAGTAATATGATTGGCGAGGACTACAAATTAATGTGGGAACGCTCGAAACAGGTAGGGTTTGTGTATCAAAAACCTGATTGCTGCCCGTGAACAGGCTCATGGGAATAGGGGAAGGAGGGGCAATGTTGCAGTACATGTTTCAGCGTGTGTCAACCCCTCAGTTTCGACACAATAGCGTTCTCCCCATATTCTAAATATAGAAAACTCATAATTGACGAATAGCATCATGGGATTGAAATGCGGACAAATATTCCAGAATCCAACTCAAGATTATATGTAGCTATGAAGAAAGCAGGTGCTACGAAGCACTGTTTTGGGGGTATTTGTCGACCAGATTCACGATATACTGATAAATTACCACCAGGAACCTTCAGGTCAACCTTGATTTTAAGAGCAATATCCTTTCACCCGATCAACCAATTCTTGTCGTTTTCCACTTTTTTCTCCCCTTGGCACTCTAACCAATGTTTCAGCTCCAAAACATTACATTCACCAGGTGGTTTGGTTAATTTGGCACCTGGAACGTACCTCATCTTCTGTCAGTGAGTAAAACTCTAAAATTATCGATACCGCAAGCAGGAACAACTATGTCCGAGGCAGCCATTTTGAAATATTTGTCCACATTTCGATCCCACAATGCAATGTTGTCATTATACTAATATTTTATGACGTCAACTGGACAGAACGCTATTGCTGGTTTGCAATCAATCCTCAGAGATTCAAATAACAGAGAAGTAGCGGATAAATACAGGAATGATCCGGCCTCTGATTGGCCAAGAATACAATAGATTAGCAGTGGCCGCTAGACGACTGGGAACTAATTTACATGGTTATAAAATTTAAAATTTGACGGAGCTTGAGCGACGATGGTTGTTTAGGGTAGTGGTTGCGACGTCTGCTTTACGAGCAGGAGAGCGGGGTTTCGAGTTCCAGAAAAGCTCTCAATTTGTTTTTCTTCCCCATTTTCTTGAGAACTCCTTTACCTGTGAACTCTAGCCACAAATTAGCTCTAAAATCCCGTCGTTTACCTGGAAATTTGTTTACTGACCGGTTAGGGTTCTTTTATGGTTCAGGATAGGGTTTGAGTTAGTTTACATTGTCAGTCCTGTATTTAGCCGCACGTTAAGAAAGACGTGGCTGCCATGTTGGTTGAATCAAACAAAGAAATATTTTGGTTTCTCAACCCCTCAGTTTCGACACAATAGCTGACAATTTTGCGGTGTGTGTTGCACAATTGCTGCATGGCACTGTTGCATCTTTTATATGGACTGCATTTGTCATGCAGAACACCATTTTGAATTCCAATATTTACTGCTATATATATATTTTTTTTTTCTTAGTCAAATTTTTATTTCACCAAAATAAAGTACTTTTTTTTTTTACATCGTTTATACAAACGAGGCTTACACACATTACAAACACTAATTACAGGAGGAAAACGGAGCATATCTATAGTTGTTATTTTTTAAAATTTAAATTAATTTGGGAGCTATTTTCCCCCATTTTTTTAGATGTATGGCAATTTTGTCATTTTTTTCAGCTATAGATTTTTCAATGTCATGGTAGTATTTCATTTTCGTTATAAATTCATCTAAGGTGGGGCTTTTTCTATTTGGTCTAGCCTTGTATAACATAAGTTTATAAATATAGATAATAAAATTAACTAAAGTAGTTTCTTTTCCTCGGTCGACTCCTAGTATAATATTACAGGCATTTATAGGAGGCAAGTTAACATTACAGGTAGAGAGCCAAATTTCCAAACTAGAGTAATATTTTTTTGAAAAAGGGCATTGAACAAAAAAATTAACCATAGTTTCTTCTTCTAGCTGACAGAACGAACAGCAAGGACTATCGACCAGGTGAAATCTATATAAATCTTTGTTTAGATAAAGGCAGTTATTTAGTAGTCTATATTGGAAACTTCTAAGGTATGATTCGATTGTAGTCTTATGGATACGTGTATACACTGATTTCCAATCAATAACTTTAACCTTTAATCTACATTTCAACTTAGATTGAGAGGTTGGTGTTTCAGCTTTTGAAGAAATTAAAATATTGTATATTGTCTTATTTTTTAATTGCTCTATCTTATAAGGGGTACCCCTTAAAGGCTGGTTCACATATAATCGCCCCGATCGCCCGAATCGCTCCGATCGCCCGAATCGCGTTAAAAAATGTGCAAGCGATCGAGACGATTCGAGCGATTCGCTGTTCACATATGATCGCACCTGATCGCATGTGAGTTCAATTTCACACGGCCATTCCTGGACCCGAGATGTATTTTCGCGCCATATTGACACAAAATGGCGGCAGAAAATCGAAGAGAACAGCTTATTGCTTGTTATTTACTGCTTATTTACCAAAATTCTCTCCAAGTTTTTTCCAGCAGTTCAATCTTACAAACTTGTTCTTGTAGTCTTTGGAATATTTGTTATATAAACATTCGTATCTCTGAACTTCTTCCATAAATAATGCGGTGTTAAAGTCTTCGCTACTTGCCGCCATTTTTAAATGAAGATAACAATGTTTGGATGTGAGAATAATGCATCTTGGGTACATGCAGTGCATTTTGGGACATATTTCGATCGTCCGAATCGTCCGAATCGCCTGGCCATGTTCACATATAATCGCTCACGATTGCTCGTGGCTTTTTCTCGATCGCACCGATCGCCCCGATAGAGCAGTGTTCTATCGGGGCGATCGGTGGCGATCGCGATCTTCCCGATCGCCTGGATCGTCCCACAACTTAAAACGTGTGTTCACATATAATCGCCCGGATCGCCCGCGCACTATTTCAAGCGATTCGGGCGATCGGGGCGATTATATGTGAACCAGCCTTAAGTGTATTAAGTTCGATTGCATCAGTTTCGTTAGTGTTAAAAGGGTGAGATGAATTCAACATTGACTTCCATTTTTGAGGGATTGCATGGATGATTCCCAACCACCCAAATAAATCATCTTCAGTAAGACCCAAGTCTTGAGCCTTTTCCCAGCTAAAGCCCTTTTCCGTGTCCCACAGGTCGTTCACTCGCATCACCTTCTTTTCTATAATTTTTTTTAAATATTTCGTATCTAAAGAAATGTATTTATTGTTCCATAGTGGTTGTCTTAAAACACTTAATGGATCATCTTCGATTGGATCTACACTTATTTCAGCCCAAAATCTCAACATGTTTTTATAAAATATTGGTATATCCACTGGAATTTTAGAAACGTCAAAATTCTCATTCACACACTTAACACCTCCTAACTGTTTAAAGTAGGAGTTAGGGAAAATATACCAGCTTTTTTCTATAGCAGGGGACATTTTCAAGTTGATAACCAAATGTACATAGTGGGCCTTAATGCAGGTATCAAGGTCCGGTAATTTCAATCCTCCATCTTCGTAAGTGTTTAAGAGAGTTTGATACCTTATTTTTTTTTTCCCACACCATATATAATTGAGTACTTCTTTTTCCACCTTTTTTATAAATTCTGTTGGAGCACACAATTTTGAACAAACATAGAGAAGTTTGGAGAGTGCCAAAGATCTAACAATTTGAACTCTACCAAACTCTACCAAATTGCAAGTGTTGCCTTAAATTTCTCAAAAACTTGCTCAAAATTTTTCTGCTTGTTTAGATTTTTGTCTAAAGAAAAATAAATCTCTTTACCCATCCAGCCTGCCTCGGATTTTTCCAGGTTAATTTTTAATGAAGAAAATACTTGAAATTCCTCTAACATATCTAACACAGAGCTTAAAGATTTAGCGTTACGCAGCAAAAAAGTAGTGTCGTCAGCAAATAATAGAACCTTTTTTTCTACATTGTCAACTTCAACACCTATTATTGAAGAGGAACGCACCATTTGCGCCATGATTTCAATTACTAAAATAAATAGAAAAGGAGAAATTGGGTCTCCCTGTCTTGTTCCTCTAGATGTATTAAAATACGATGTAGCTTTACCATTGTTCAAGACACAGCTCTGATTATCGAACAGTAACGTTTTTATACTTTTAATGAAGACCGAACCAAACCCAAATTGCTTCAAAGTGGCAAATATAAAATTATGTTCTATACTATCGAAGGCTTTTTCAAAATCTGCTGCAAATAATAGGAAAGTTGAATTTTTGTGTGAATAAAATTCTATTGTATCTTCCAAAAAACGAATCGGATCTTCTATATTCCTTGATTTCACAAATGCAGCTTGGTCAGGGTGAATAAGCTTTGAAATGACTTTAATCAGCCTATCACCTAAAACCTTACTACAGATTTTGGCGTCTACGTTAATAAGGCTGATCGGACGCCAAGACTTCAAATACCTACAGTCTTTATCTGTTTTCTCTAAAAGAGTAATCACGGCCGCTTGTCTTTGTGTAACCGTCAATGATCATTTTCAAAACAATGATTTATACATGATACAAGTTCTTTACCCAGTATTGACAGAAAGTTACATAAAACTCTTTACTTAGACCGTCATTTCCGGGAGTTTTCATGTTACCCATTTGTTGCAGGCTTTTGAAGCACTCATTAATTGTTAGATTTCCTTCACAGCTTTGCCTTTCATTTTCTTCTAGCTTTTGTAGATTGACTTTAGAAATAAAATTCAAACATTCCTCTTCTGTTTTCTTATTTTTAGAGCTAAATAAGTTTTTGTAGAAATCATGAATCTCCCTATTTATTTTTAAAGGGTCAGTTATTTCTTTATTATTACTTTGAATAAGTTTCCTGACATGTGTTTTACTTTTATTTCGTTTTTCCAATGAAAGAAAATACTTGTTACTTTTTTCTCCAAATTCATACCAGTTTACTTTTGATCGCACTATTTGCCCTTCTGTTATATTATCATATGTTTTTTCCAGTTTTAATGTAACCTCATTATGTTCCTTCACTAACACTTCCTTTTATGCCATTCGTTAATCGTTTCAATTTGTTTTATTTTATTTTCTAAAGATTGAAAATTTAATTTAAATGTTTTCGCTATTTCCTAATTTCATACTTAAGTATTTCCCAGCGTATCTGAGGGTCTAGTGTTTCCTCGTTTGAAAATTACTTTAGCACTTCCAATATTTTCTCATTCATTTCTTTTACATAATTTAGGTCTTTACTTAATGCATTGTTAAATTTCCAAAAGGACGGGCCTCTTTTACCAACATCAAAGGCTGAGATATTTAAAATCAGCCCCGAATGGTCAGTAGCAGGTGCTGGTATAACATCGGTGTTCTCAATTATAGGTTGCAGGCTATCGGATATAAAGAAATAATCTAAACGTCTATGCAGTGTTTCATGTCTGGAGCTTTTGGTGCCTTGTGCCTTACCTCTCCAAGTAAATCTTTTTAACTGTAGATTTCTTAATCTCCATATATCCACCAAGTCAAGTTCAGACTTTATTGCCTCAATTTCCTCTACCGAGCCTAATTTTATTGATGGATTCCCACCTACCGATTCTAGATCTAAATCAAAAATTACATTAAAGTCACCACCCCATATTATATTTGTCTCGGGAGGACATTCAAAAGTATTGATTTGACTAAAGAGATTTTTTAAATAAACTGCTATATTTTATTAAGCCTAACCCAATACTTTTTGCAGGGTGGTATACTCAGTAGCAATGTTGCAACTTTTAGATGAACTAGCAACATTTTGAACAGTGTCATGCAGAAGCACCGTTTTGAATTCGAATATTTACTGCTATGTTCTATTAAGCCTAACGCAAGATTTTTTCAGGGTATATCGGGTCCTTACTATGGAAACAGGACAGAAAGTAGTAAGGAAGCATTGGGTCGCCTATTTGGTCAACTTGGTAACGCCAGCAACGTAACACAAATACTTTTCCTCATCAAAGAGATAGTTACAATCTTCAACAGAAAAGACATGTACAAACACTACGATGTTTTTAAGGTGAGAAGAGTGTTACTGTAAGCCGTAGCTTACAACACCGAAAGTCTAGAAACTGAATCGTTAATAGTTACTTTTTAATTGTTATATTTCGGCTCCTGTTTTCTGTTCATTTGTGATATAACTGTAGTACTGTAGTATAACCAACAACAACAACAACGACGACAACACTTCTACTTACACTGTTACAAAATTACAAAAGTAGGAAATGGGTAGTGTTAAAGAGAAACGTACTAAAGAAAATTAGACTAACCAGCCAATCAGATCACAGCTTCTATGTTTTATGGCCTAAATGTCAATCGAATTGAACCTTCGAGTTTCTTTAAAACAAAACTACAAAAAGAGCATCCTGAGATAGAAGAGAAATACCATATGAATGTTCTGATATGCTTTTCATACTTTTTCGATAGAGGATGGCAAAGAAAGTGGATTACAAAAAACATATTCTAGAAATTTTATTTCAGTTAGTTAGTAATACGGTGAAGCGATTTCAAGTTGCTCTAAATTTCTCTTAAAAAGCAGTATTTTTCATCCACTCGAATCTTTGCATTCCTTCATAAAATATAGTCTCATTTTATTACAGTACACCTCGAAAGCATACTCTGTTAATCTGAGTAGTAAACTATTTGTTTCTGTATCGAACCAATGGCAATCAAGTCTGGGCCCTCCGTGTTATTTCAACGCAAAGAAAGTGATGAAATGATCATATTGTTTGGCCGCGCGAAATTTAATCTCGCTATATAATGACAATCTGGCAATTTTAACATAGACAAAACGAGACAGAATTGGAAAACAAACCCAAAGAGTCCATAAATGTTTTTCTATTCTGCATACACTTTTTAGGAGTTCCAGGAGATGTTCTTTGGCATTCTTAGTAAGTTGATTGGCAAGGACTACAAATTAATGTGGGAACGCTCGAAACAGGTAGGGTTTGTGGATTAAAAACCTGAGTGCTGTCTGCGAACAGGCTCATGGGAATAGTGGGAGGAGGAAGAAGAGCCAGCACGGTGAATTACGTCACTACAGATCTATCGTATCATTAGGCTCGGTTCAAACGTCAATTTTCTCATGTGCCGAACGCAATCAAAACGAAGGATAATAATTGGGCGGCTTTGTTTAATATCTAATTAGGTTCGGCACATGAGTGCAGCGGCATTTGAAACGGGCCTAAGATATTAAGTAATGCTCCTCCGGCTAAGAATGGTAGCCTAAACGGCAAAGGAATGTAAAAGGTACTCATTTTCTATTCTTCGTTTTCGTAAATTCATTGGTTGATAATTCAACAGAAGACCACCGAAGCAATGCAAGGGTTAGACGATAAACGCGAGTGGTTTATGGGAGTGTCGAGCATTGGCAATGCCCGAGTGGCTTTCTATCTAATGCGAAACACGGCTCTAAATCACATAAACCACGAGTGTTCATTGTCTAACACCTTAGAATATGGTCACATCCACGAAGGAATTTTGAAAGCTTTTATATTATGATTTCTCACTGTTTCGTCAACATCATTAGTCCCACATGACTGGGGAATAATGGTTATGAATGATCGTCGTTGAGTGCGCTACGGTTTTTGCCTCTGACTTGTGAATACCGCAAAATTGCTGCATGTTTGGTATGTTGTTTTTGAAAAGCAGTGGCGAGAAATGAATGAATTAACGGAGCCAGAGGCCTTCGAATGCGAATTGGCCATCGAAGAGCTTGTGAAACTGGTGAAACTTTAGGGTTTCGGACTATTTGAGTGGAGGAGAGGCCAGGAATTCTAAAGAAGAGGTACGGTTTCTTGAATCAGTGAAAACAAAGGATATCGAGTAGTACTCTAACGAAAAATGTGTTTGAACGCTCTTGAAGCACCGGCATATAAAGCAGACGAAGGTTCTGATCAGAAGAAGCCACGAGAAGTTGGGGGAGTCAAGTAATGCAGCCATATAACATCCCCAGGCTCGACAACACTAGTCGTTGAATATGGCAGTGCCCGACTATCGTGCAAGTTTCATTGAGTGCTAAGAGGTTAGTGCATGCGCTTTGTTCGAACAACGTCGGACGCGTGATTTGCTTCAGTGGATATAAATTTTGTAGGAGTCAAGGTTAATTGTTAGTTTTCTCAAAACCTGAGTGAGACAAAAATTATTAAAGTTATGTGGTTGCTCATTTTTTGTAGTATAAGGATTTAAAGAAACTATTAATTTGTTACTGAAAATGTGTTGTTTTTGATAAGTAATATTTAACCAAATCTTCGTTTTGTAAAATTGTGGGTACTACTTCATGTAGACTTTCTCAAAGTCCTTGTGTCTATACTTCATGTATAGCTGTGACAATAGCCTAAATTAGCCTAATTAGTGATTAGCTCTAAAACACCCAAAATTAGTGACTACCTCTAAACACCCTAAATTAGTGAGCACCCGTTGTTGACGGTTGGGGTGTTTTTAAATGTAGGGTCATGGTTGTATAAGGGTTTGGGACAGTTTGTGCAGCTACATGAAGTACTTGGGAACATTGTAATCAAAGCCATGACGGATTTAAACACCATTGTCTTGTATTTGATTAGTTTTAGTTTTACTCAATATGGATGTCAAGTGGGGAGGGCTTTGAAGCACAGGGAAAAAAGTGAGGTTAGTAATTAGTGTTCCCTAAGTAACGCCTTTGAAACAAAGGAGAACAAAATGTTACTTGGGGAATACTAATTACTAACTAGAAGTAATCAGGGATTAATGAAGTGCGTTCGAAATTGCTATTATGGAAACTTAAATTGCCATTAAAAAAGTTGTGTGGGGGAGGGAGGGAGGGAGGGAGGGGGGGGGGGGATTTCGGGTACATCTTAAATCAGGATTTAATAATTGCAGTATTGTGAGGTGCCAAAAGCACAAGTCGATTTCTAAGAGGTGTATGATTAGACAAATTTCAAATTTACTAACGTTTTAATGAAGTAACAATGTGATAATACAAAGTACTATTTCTTAGTTGGTTTATGATTTTTGGACAAAATAATTTCAACTAGAACATAATGACTTAGGTAAAATGACATACTTTTAAGCTTTATAAAGTAAAACGTTTTCTGTG
>JAOWCC010000487.1:0-111799 GCA_030867875.1 Actinernus sp. WN-2022
TATAGACCTTGAGTGTTTGTACCGTCGGCAATCACAGGCCCCGTTATCCTTCATGATTCATGATAGACTAGCAAGGCGAATACTATTGCCGTATCTCAGCCTGAAGCTCACCTCCATCAATTGCTCACTTTAAAACCGAGTTAAGACTGGGGCGAGTGAAGTGGGGCAAAGGCGACTGGTTCGTTACTCGGGACGTTTATCTTTCGATTACAGAATATATAGAGAAAGAAGTAGCAGTGAATGAATGACTTTTTTCTTGTTTCTCAACGACTTACGGCAATGTTGATAAATAGAGATGTTTACAGGCTAATACCTTTCCTGTTAAGTTATGAGGGATCTGCAGCTGTGCAAATGTCCATCCATAAGTGGTGTGGTTAGATATGTTCCACAGTGGAATTAGGGTGCTATTGGTATCCATGAATACCTGTAGCGATACCTTAGACTCATATCGCATATTGTACCAGAACTGAACACAAACATCATTCTCTGCACCGGCCCAGTCTCTCGAGAGCCTTGCTCGACCACTACTGCTGCTGTAGCTCTCTCGTACTGCCATGTATGTACCTGAGGATAAAATATGTGATATTGCATTTGAGAAATGAAAATTAGTTACTTTCCAACTACACTTCTAGCAGACTCTTATTTCCACGAAATTCTATAAGCGCAAACTGAAACTATAATCGCTGCATGATGAATTGCAGGAATTATTAACCCGGGCCAGATGTGCTCTGAAAGATTAAGACTTATAACCGAACTGAAGTTTGCCGTTATTTTCGTTATAGTCTGTAATTTGCAAACTAATGCAGAAAATTCAGTTGTGACTTACTATTGAGGGAAAGCTCATGAAAAACGTATGCCTTTTATAAAGTTGCATCTCCATTTTTCTCAATTGATATCAAGTGTCAAAGTCTGCGGTGTCCCTACTTACTACCAAAAATACACTGAATTGCAATGAGAGAGTAGATCAAAGTAAACAACGTGTTCTGACTGTAACGAGAGCACATTTTTGTGAGATTGCTCAGATTATAATTCGGTATAGGTTCAACCCACAACATTAAATTCAATGGGATGGTTGCAAGCCATTTAATGTTTCGGAGTCGTGTGTTTGATTAGCCTATTATTGATCATGAGCTATCCCAGTTAACGACTAACCTCTAGCTGTCATTGTAGAATGATCATATTCAGGTAGACCACTCTCACGGTTCTGGATATTCATAGGAACAATTAGTCTCCAAACTAACATAATACTTTCTCCGGTCCTGAATCCACATGGTCCATTATCAAAGCCACACAGCCCTGTTAGTTAAACATTGTAGGTCAAAATCTAGGTTTCTCCATATATAAAGTTGCTATTAAATGTCAACAAGTTATGAATTTTTCTTACGCACATTTCTACTATTTATAAATCTTATTTAGCGCTATTTTATATCAAGGTTAGCAAACAGAAGAAAGGATAAGAAAAAAAATTAAGAAAACGGAAATCTTCAAAGTTGGCTAAATCATGACGTTATCACAAAACAAGAGAAGTCACTAAACGCGATATTAGCTTAATATAATTATCTACGTATAGGGCTGAAGTATCGTCACATCAGAGGCCTATCTACGATGCCTAACAATTCACGACAAAGAGGATACTGTAAGTGATCATGACACAACCATTTTAGGATAACCTTATGGCACGTTCTTTTGGGACTATTCGGGAATGAGAATAACCGGAATAGACGGCAATCGTGTTCTTTTGGGATCTATTTATTTTTAGCCTCACTGTAGGCCGCGGGTACACTCTAGGTTGCATTGTTGAATACACTTAATATTTTGTTGTAGAAATACACTGCAGGCTGTGTTGTTGGGTACACTGTAGTGGGCCTTAGAGTAAAGTGGAGATTGTATCGCAGCAGTGTTCCATCCTGGATATGTAGACACGTATGCCGGTGGTAATCAACGGAGATATTTTTAGTTCGTTCGTGGGATGTTTAGTACAACCGTCTATATGTAGACTATCTTATGGGTCACCAGTACGTCAGACGAGCAGGCGCGTATCGTACTCGCTGTGAACGTGTTTGTTGCTCATTTCCTGGTGTCGTGATCATGCATCATCACCTCTGCCGCGCTCATAGGTGGTTTAGCTAATGATATCTGTCTCTCGTTCTCCAGTAGGGTCTTTGACTGTTTTTTACACATTGCCTGTTCCTGGTTCACCTAGACGGTCTTCGGTTCGTCCTTGCTCTAGGGTAGCTCCGTCAGTAGCCTGGTCATCAGGAGCTGGAATTGATCTGTGATCTGTGATAGTGTGATCTGCTAGCTTGGCTTACATCCTAACGACACGTACGGCTGTTTAGGCAAATACCACCTCATCTGCGTTGTCCTTGTCTTCTGATGCCGACACCGCTGTAGTCTATGTGGTTTCCACATTTTTACTCTACCTCCGGCCAGTCGTTCTCAATCGGGGAACTGCGTCTTCTGCGCCATCAGTAGTATCTCCTATGTCAAATGGGAGACAGTCGCAGGGCATGTTCCTGTTCTCTGTGTTCCATTAGCATTTTCGGAAATGACCTCATTTACTGGGCCTTTGTCACCCTAGAGCAAGGAGAAGCTACCCTAGAGCAAGGACGAGTCGAAGACCCTATAGGTGAACCAGAACCCTTGCGGCTTATAACTTTATATATCCTGTCTTTCCAGGATATTAGCGTTCCTAATCCATTGCGAGGCGTCATATTCCTTACGAGAACCCGCTGTCCAGATTGCAATACTGAGCTAAGTACATGGTGGTCATATCCCTCGTTAGCTCTTGCTGATATGTGCTTTCTGACGTGTTAACATGTATGCTTCCCTCGTGGTATTTTGCCATGTCGCCACATATTAAGAGTGTCTGCCGCTACCATCTGGTATTATTTGGGTGTCGAGGGTTCCGTCTAAATAGAAGACAGAATGGGGAGTAACCTGTTGACTCATGGCGCGTGCAATTGCAAGCATGTACAACCACCTTGCATACGTGATCCTTCCAGCGGCCATTCTGTGCCTCGGGTAGAGTTCGCAGAATAGTTAGCAGAGTCCGGTTGAAACGCTCTACCTGTCCGTTTCCTTGGGGGTGGTACGATATTCGCGAGTGGTTAATGCCACAAAGCTGTTCCAGTCTCAGAAATAATTGGTTCTCAAACTCTCCTCCTTGGTCGTGATAGATCTTAGCAGGATATCCAAAGCTTGGGATGAACTCGTTGAATGATTTCTCCACTACTCCTTTGGCTCTTTTGTTTCGAGTGGGGCCGGTATGTCTGCGCATAACGGGCGACATGGTCTGATATCACCAATCTGTATACATAGCCCACTGCTTCTTTCCAGGTGAAGAAAGTCGAGTGGTACGAGTTCAAACGGTACGGTTACCACTATAGGTTGGGGTGGAGCCTTGGTTTTGAGGGCAGGGTGCGTTTTCTTAACACAGCGACAGACTTCCCCGATAAAGTGCTCAATATCGTACTGCATGTGTGGCCAATAAAAGCGATACCTGGCTAGGTTCACAATTCTATCACTACCAAGTTAACCCATTCTTTTATGCAGTTCCCTGTATACCAAACTACGGGATTTTACGGGGAGCACTACTTGACCTCGTGGGTTCCGTATTTACACTCCATCCTGATCTAAGGCTAGCTTGCGCCACTTGTGAAAGAGTTCCAATCACCTTGTCCATCCTCTGTGCCTATCTGATGTCAATGGTCATAACTTGGATTAAGGTTATGGCATCAACCTCCATTTCTCTGATGTCCAAGTCAAGGATGGTGTGGTCGTTGGTGAGTGCCGAAACCAGTTAGCGCTTCCACGATCGTGAGACTGTGTTGCAATTACAACTGTCTTCAGGGTATCTGGTGTCGTCTCCTCGGTGTGTTTGCAGGGTCAAGCCTGTAACCGTGTTTGTACAGGACTCGGCCAAGAAATACTACTTCTCCCTTGGACATTCTTACATTTTCGTGGCTTGAGATTTACACCATGTTGCCTCAATCGCTTGAGAACTTGATGTATGTGTCCAATATGGTCCTCGAATGTGGTGCTGAAAACGACAATGTCATCTTAGTAGGGGAGGCATACATCATTGCGCCGGTCTCCCAGACAACCCTCCATGAAAGGCTGAAATGCCGCAGGTGCGTTAGCAAGCCCAAAGGGAATCCTCACCCGTTCGTATAATCCCCATGGCATAATGAAGGCTGTCAGTAGTTGACTTGATGGGGCCATATATACCTGGTGGTACGCCTTCCCTTGGTCCAATACCGAAAACCAGGAGTTTTCCCCAAGGCTGTCTATTGTTTCCTGGACACGCGGTATCGGGTGTCGATCTGAAACCGTCCTTTTGTTAATGTATTAATAAGCCATGCAGAGACGAAGAATAATATTATTTTTCCTAACGCAAACGGCAGGGGAACTATATGGTGACTTCCGGTTATTCATATGCTCTATGTAACGTTTTACTTCAGGATAAAGATTGAAAGAAATTGAAAAGTATATCAAAATCAGGAATAGTCGTTCAAAAGTCTAACCATTGTAACTAAATTCCCAGCCGAGCAAGTTTAGAGGCAGGAGGAGAAACAATACCGTTACTACGAAGCGCGGCCATGTCAAAGTAAAGCCCGATGTAGCGAAAGCAAATGCTTCAACAGATTGGGTATTTCTTCTTATTTATTGTACGCTTATCGAAACTGTTGACTACTTTCTGTCGCTTCTAGAATCAATGTGTTTACAAGGAAAAATTATTAGTACTACGGATGAGACTTTGCAAGTCGGCGGAAATCTGAAGTCTAATTGCGGAGTTTTGATTTCAATAAATTTTCTCACTATTCATGCCGCCGTTTCCTCTGATATTTTCAAATGACATCCTCGAATGATAAAGTAAGCCACATATTAAAAAATTTAGGGGGGAAAAGCCCGTAAAATATCAATATCGGAGTTGATTTGAAAGGTTTTATTCCCGGAGGGGGGGGGGGGGGGGGGGGGGGGTTTACTTACATGAAAAATGGGTATGTATGTATATGTGAGGCCAAGAGACTCAAACCCTGACCCTGTTTGACCCAAAATCCGAGCTCCAAAACCCTGATTGCCCCCTTTTAGGGGAAAAAACCCTGATTACCCATTCTTTAAATAAAAACAAATAGGCCCTGTGAAATAAATTGTTCGCCTAAAAAGGAATTAAAAACAAATTATAAATTGATATTAAAATACTTTTAATGCACTCAAATTAAACTCAAATCCTGACCCTGATCTGCCCAAATCAGGTCAAAACCCTGACCCTACCTGCCCAAACTGAGCTCAAAACCCTGACCCACCCCCGTAGCACATACATAATACGTCACAAACAGGAGTATACCCCCGGGGTTTTATTATTGTGCTAGTTTCGTGGGCATTTGTTACGGCTGAGTAATTCTACACTTCGCATGACACTCTGTCAATCAAACCTTGCAAATTTACTTCCGTTTTTTTCCCGATGAAAATTATATTTTTTCAAAAACGTTTTTTGTATCTGGAAGATTTGATCAAATACTACATTAAAAGCGGAAAAAAGTTTTTTAACAAATCTCTGCTTCTGAAGGTCTACAGTAACCTTAAGTCAGGCGATTTAGAAGCTCATTTGATGAGAGCAATCTCTATTATTAAACTGTTTCACTTGCATAAACGCCATAGCTTGCACTCGACTGAGTGATTACTGAGTCCAACCGAATATCACGAGTCATTTTGACAAGCCGCTCACAGATCTATAAAACTGACCAATGGTATTTCTCGTTGCTGGGCTGACGAGGAATTCGAAACTTACAAAAGAGTCGGCAGTCCCTACTTATAGCTCTAAACCCAGCCATGTTGAGCAATGTCTACCCGTGGTTAGCCATCTTGAACCATGTTGAACCATGTGTAGCCATTCTAAAAACATTGTGGAATAGAAGGAACTTGCTAGCAGTCTACGAGAAAAGTGATTAGCGGTTGGCATTCTGTCGGGAGAAAATCTAACATTTAGTTTCACCCATCCCTTGTATGGTATGGTATACAGTCAAACTCAGTTCTGTATTGAGTAACCTCGAGATACAGTAGAACCCCGCTAACTCGAACTCGGTTAACTCGAACTCCCCGCTATCTCGAACTCAAACTCATTTCCCCTATAATAATAATAACCATGTTTAGACAGGGTGCCCATATCTCCGAGGAGTTTTTCAATGGGGCCCTGCGTAACATAACTAATAAAGTAAAATAAAGTTTAGATAGGATAGTTACAACTAATTAATAACAATGAAAAGTAAAAATTGATACAAATGTATATACAATAAGAAATCTAAAAAGTTAAAAAGTTAAATGCGCTTTAAAATTGGCTAATGAGTTCGAATCTCGTATTTCGGATGGGAGGGAATTCTACTCGTCCAAAGCCTGATAGGTAAAACAATGCTTTCCCCAGTTTGTTCTTGCTTGGTGTTATGATTATGTACATCTTTATTTAATAAAATATTAAAATCAAAGTCAATTTGACTGTTCATAAGTTTGTAAACTAGTGTACATCTGTGTGCTCGCCGCCGTTGACTAAGCGTCTTCCAGCTCAAAGTCTGGAGGGCTTCTGTTGAGGACGAGAAAGAGGAGGCGTCTAAAATCACTTTAGCAGCCTTGTTCTGGACTACCCCTGGTTTTACAGTCATTTACTATCGGCTAACTCGAACCCCGATAACTCGAACTTCCCGCTAACTCGAACTAATTTTAATTTCCCTTGGCTAAAATTTGCCACGTTAACTCGAACTCTATTTCTAGAACACCATTCGGGAAGCTTCAGAGTGTCAGAACGTAGCTGATTGACCTGTCGCAATATTGGATCTGGTCACTATTGACATTCTGACCGCACAGGATAACCATTTTAATTGCCTAGTACTCAAACACAAACGTAGTATAATCCGAATTTAAATGCTTCTTGATTTACAGTATTTACATCGACCCCGATAACTCGAACCCCCACTAACTCGAACAATTTTTGGTTTCCCTTGGGAGTTCGAGTTAGCGGGGTTCTACTGGTATCTCTCATCCGAGTGCCAAAGAGTACGCCCTTTATTTATTTCTCGGACAGGATCGAAATCTAGGCTCCTGTATCCCAGTGCTTCCACCTCTTGGTCATTCAGGAAACATTTACCTGTACACTTTTCTCCAACCAACATGTTAATTTCACGTGAGGTGGCTAACAAATGCGCCAGACCCTTTATATTTCCTCACAACATACTCAACATATATACAATATGCGGTGACCGGGCCATGTTTCGTTTGGCAGTTCGTACTACAATATCTAACGGTGAAATAACCTTTGCACTACCCAAACTGACGCCCTACACTAGCGTTTTATCGCAGCCATTACATTGATGGGACCTTTCCCCTGTATCCTCGGCTACTCCCTGTCCCCGGGGAATAGCCGGCTGTCGTTTTCTGGGTCTTCCCATTTATCCCTCGTGTACTGGTACGCTGGGTGTCCGGAGCCCCTATAAGAGAAACAATGAAGGCAGCTTCCGGCCACCCCGTGGTTCCTGTAATCTTGGTAGCCCCATTCTCGTCTTCGTTGTTGGTATCCACGCCCTCTGCCTTGTCCTCGTGGTGGACAACGCCCGTAACCCCGTGGTCCCTTTCTCGGTATATACTTCATGGTAGTGTTTCGTTCCATATAGTCTCCCTGCATAATACTATAAAACAGTAGAGGGAATGATTATGCAGGGAGACTATATGGAACAAAACACTACCATGAAGTATATACCCCTTTCTCCTCATCTACTCTCTGCCTCAGAGTTGTGAGGTCCGATTTCCGCCAAAATCTGATGGTTTACGCTTGGTGCGTCTTTGTTAGGTTTACTGGGTTTCTCCGTCTTTTTCTCCGTGTGTTTCACAAACAGCAAGGATCTTTGTACCTCGCGCCCTTTCATGAGCACTCAAGTTGCTCTGTCTTTCCGCCTGATGGGAGGCAGAATAGCAGGCGAAAAACACGAAGGTCAAGCACACAACTCGACTTATAAGTGTGATTTAGCCATTTATATTTAAAAGTTATTCCAGAAGTTAATTAAATAAAAAAAATATTTTGCTAAAATGCAATGTAAGCAACACGGGGAAAAGCATGACAAACAAAATAAATCTGTATTTTCAGAATTTCACAAATTCATTTCTGAAAACCAGCCAAAACACAGCAAAGACAAGACAAAGGCACCTGAACGCATCTGGAAATAATTTTCCTGAATTAAAACAAGCTAAGCATACTGTCTGGAAAATATACCTGAACGTATGAACGTAATATACCTGAACGTACGAACGTATGGCGAAGTTGGCAAAGATTGTTCTGAAGATGGCAAATACGAAAACAAAATGCATGCTGTACAGGTATGTAACGCGTGTAAGAAATTATCGACACAAGTTCTTAAAATAGATACCTCTGACTCTATCACAGGAGCTCTTCTTTGTCGAATTGCTTGATCTCTGGCCACAGCTACTGCCATCAACAGTACAATTATAATCTGATTAAATAAAACATTGTTCATGCAGTATGTCATTTTGCAGTATAGTGTTTTAAAAAGCTGTCGAGCGCTTTTTACTCGCTGGTATTTTGTAGTGTTCTGTTTTAATTTGTTCTATGAGTCGTTTAAATCGCCGGAAAATTAACTGCAAACCAATAATACGTATCTTCAAGACATTCGGGGTGTGTAGTCGATTAGGAAAATTGAATAGAGGAATGTAATGTTCTCATGTGCGGTGCGAAATAAACGGTTCTGGTTTTACATACTGCATATGGGTGGTCGATGGGTATCATCCTCACATGCCTTGCTTGATGTGCACGTTGAGGACAGCGAAACACACGACCCGTCAAAGCACTGGTATCTACCCGAGCACTCGTTACCTAGGGTAGTAAGATTCAAACATGCAAGATCATTACACACACGTAGTGACTTCAATGTATCTTAACTTTTGTCAAAAAATCCAGATCAGAAACTCTATCTTTGTCAATCTCTTCTATTCCTTACCACAATTCTCTTCATCAGTTCCATCTTCGCAGTCATGTACTCCGTTGCAGAGGTCAGTGTACACGACACACTTTCCGTTGGAGCATATGAAGTAACTCGACGGGCAGACACAGTCCTTCTCGTCCGATCCATCAAGGCAGCTGTCATGGATACCGTTACATCTGCGGCTATTCTCTACACAGTAACCATTGTCACATTGGAATGTTTTCTTTGGACACTTGTATCCTAAAATGGTTATGGTAAAGATTAGTATTGAATCATTTGTATTTATTTGAGAGCTCTCTTCAAAGAACGTGTTAAAAGTATTCATAACAAATACCTCATTTGCGCCGTTAGAAAGAGTTGTACTTTATGATATGTTTCCGACTATGAATATTGAATATAAAAGCTCTAGTGTGGGAAAGAGCCGGGGTCATTGTAGTAAAACTTAATCTGCTTGAGCATCTCCTTAGATATTTTAGTAATGTGGCATTCACATCACCCAAAGAGGGATAAATGCATAAAAATAAAATTTTGTAATGTATACCCGCATTAGGGAAAGAAGGAACACAAAAAACAATTTACCAGATTAAGACACTTGTCTTTCAATGCAAACTGAATGAATCGCCAACGTTATGCAAGCACCGGACATGACATAAGGGTGCTTAGATCGATGGATATTACAGTATTTACTCCTTCCTAGGTAGCTAAACATTTGTCATTTTGAAAAACAATCACTGTTATGTATAAACGAACGGTATACTGCTTTTGAGTCTTTCGAGTCAATCCAAATCAAATGTATCCAAAAATATGTATTGTAACGCAACCTTACTGTTATCGGTAGTTATGGGCTCCTGTTATCAGACAGTCCTGACAAAAAAATATTTCATGAAACTGACTATATTACATGTACTTCCATGACCACTTTGATTCAATTAAAAATGTAGAGTGTTACATAAAAAGGGTAGGCTTTAACAGTTTCTTTCTCAGTTGCTAATTTTCATTTTTGATATCTGTCAAAGAATACACTTGTTGAAATACATGTATGTCCTTCAGCGACAGACGTGTTTAGTTGCGATAGCTTCGGAAATTTGCTGATTTTCGATTTCTTTCGTTCATATCAACTGCAGCTGTTTTTAAAATGACATGTCAAATGTTACCTGGATGAGCGATAGAAGGTTGGATAACGCATGCGTCAGTTGTTATGTCAATGTTTCTAATTGCGATTGAATCTTTTATCACTGAGGTTCCCTTGAATACAAGCTGTAAGTAAAAGAAGATCAGAATTGTCAATTTAAACGTATATCACTAGGCATGGAATAAAACAATAACGATAATGATAACAACTAGAAGTAATCATAGATTAGCAAAGTGCGTTCGTCATGTTATTTGTGTGAAAAAAGAATTGGCTTCCGGTGGTAACACAAATATCCTTCTGAGACTGCAAGATTGCTACTGTGGGCCTTGACTACTCTCTATCACTGTAAACTATCTCCCACAACATCTGTTGCAAAGAATCAAAGAACTGGGTGAAAGGGTCGAATTTCTTGACTTGTAGTGATATTTGGCATAAACACCGCGAGTTATATCATAAGCGGTATTTATGCCAAATATCACGTACAAATCAGGCTATTATTTGTTTATTATATGACGTAAGAAATTTACTGAAAGAACAATCAGATGTTCTCCCAGGGCTAGGTGCACCGCGTTTGTTTACTTCTTTGAGCTCGAGTGAAACTCCTGTCAGTTCTTGGCACTTGGAATGAGCGGCAGAAGAGCAATTCGGCGGTGAGGATGAAAGGATGTCACTGTGAATTTCAAAGAGCTCCACTGGCTGAGTACTCGAAGACGGAAACGAAGGTGGGTGACAGTTTTCTTTCTGATATGTACAACTTTCAAAGACATTTCTTTAGTTTTCTGTTCGTTTCTATGACTCAAATATGATTTAGAAGGTTTTCTGTTCTCAGAATACGTTAACACTGGCAGAGAAGCCGACATCTAAGTAATAATAATAATATTATTATTATTAATGAATAAAAATACCTATCAAAAGTTACTGAAAGTGTCTAAAAAATACAATACTCTATAAAGGGAATTGTTCAAGCAAGCAACCGTGAACGACAATCCTGCTGGTGTACGTTGGATCAAACTAGTGATCTAATCGGCTATCAAATAAAAAATACCTATGAAGAAGCAAAGACCGATACAACGTAGAATTTTGAATTTAGTGGTACAATATTTCGGCTGGCCACACCAGCCTTCTTCAGGTACAATGAAGAAAATTTACACCATTGTTTAAAGAAACATTAACATCAAGGAAAGGTACGTTAGTGGAAGAGTGTGAGCTCTATCTTTGCTACCGGTGAAACGCGCTCTATCAAATTTAACCTGACCTGTAACACCAAAAATATAATCTACATGATTCAATGTAACCGCTGCAATCTACAATATATAGGTGAGACTAAACGACGCTTAAAAGACAGATTTAACGAACACCGCCGGACGATAGATAACTCTAACAACAAATCTAAACCCACAACAGTTGCCGAACATTTTCTTAATTCTCCTAATCACACTGCTAACGACATGCAACTTATTCCTATCGAAAAAATATTTTCTAAGAGAGACTCTATACGTAAGGCCAGAGAAACGTTTTTAATCGCACAGGCGAAAACACTCGAACCTCATGGCCTTAACATCCGGGAAGAGTCATACTAGATATCTGTTTTCACCTTCTTAACATTTTTTCACGATCTATCATATTGTAATCTGTTTTATGACAGCTCAGTATCAAGTTCAAAAATACACGCCACTGTAAATTTTCTTCATTGTACCTGAAGAAGGCTGGTGTGGCCAGCCGAAATATTGTACCACTAAATTCAAAATTCTACGTTGTATCGGTCTTTGCTTCTTCATAGTTAACTATAAAGGGCACTAAATACTTATAAAAATGTTGGATTACTGAACAGCCAAGTCGTATTTAAAAACTAATCTATTTACAAAAGCATTCATGTATCGAGCGGTGTTAGTTCTAGGCTTATAACAATATTTCTTTTTTAACGTAACAACATATTGTTTAGCCTTAGGTAGGAGTACCTGATTGTGTGTTGTTGACCTTATTAAAGATTAATGAGTATTTTATCATACTTTTCTACTAGCTCAAATATGTTAATATTTTTGGTCGTGTATCTACGCTTATAGCATCTGTCTAAGAAGCACTGAATTGTGGTTAATTATGGTGTTGAAGCAGAGTAAACTGACAAACCGTATGTAATCTTAGGCATAACACTAGAATTAAATAAGTGATCTATCTCATGATTGTATTCTTCTTTCCTTAGAGTTCTAAGTACAAATAAAAACTTATTCGCCTCTTTAAGCTTATTCTTAACGTGCAAAGTAAATCTACTGTTGGACTGAAATGTAACACCTAGTAATGTTTACTTCGATATTCATCAATAGTCACTTCGACTTAGTGAATAATTGTTAATTATAATGATGATTATAACAATGATATCAAATGATGAAGATAGTGATTATGATGACAATAAAAGAGGTTCATTATATATACTAAATAAACTAAGAAATAAATTATATCTCCATTACTTTGAACTGGTTTTCAGCCTTGATAGGAGCCCTGGCGTGTAACCACGTGGTTCCATGATACCCAGACATACTCCATATTTGGTCATAGATATCTCCTACACTGTACACATCAAGCCTGGAGGAAGAGTTCGTTGGGAGAAGTAACGAAAACTCTACACACAAACTGATCCGTTTATAGGATAGTATCCAGGGCAGAGATGAAAACTCAAGGGATGACACACCCTCGCCGCTGAGTTGCACAAATCCTCCTGAAACTAACACGCAGAAACAACTATATAAGATATCAATTTTTAAACATAGAGCTGAACAGATAGTCCGTACTAGAAATAAGGTTTACACTAGACAAATTATCTATTTTATGTCAAAACCACGATATTGTTTTAGAGTTGACGTGATTTATAGCTCCAAATCTATAAAAATTGTACATAGTGCAGCTTTACACTACATTTTACGAAGAACATGCGAAACGAATGCTCTAATTGGCTAATAGCCAAGTGTTGTTAGCGCACAGATGCACATATTCTCCTTTTTGCTAATTATCGTATAAAACAAATAGATATCATTCTGCTGTCGGTCTGAATACAGTTTTCATAAGTGGAGAGAGACTACAGACTACATAAAAAAGGACTGCTATAATGAACTAAGAATCGATTAAGCTATGCTAATCGCCGTGGATAGCTAGTACCAGCTGATGTTTCGAGCGCTAGCCCATCGTCAGCGCTCGAAACATCAGCGGTTACTAGATTTCCATGGCGGTTAGCATACCTTAATAGTTCTTAGTTCATTATACCAGTGTTAATCTTCCCCGCCGATGCAGACCTACACTTGTCTAGCTATTATTAGAACTAGTTATCCATCGTACATACAAAACATCAATGGCAATCATTAAATGAAACAAAACTAAAGAGAGAAACGCGTTCTCTTCGCCCACTCTGCCCCAGCTATACTGCATTAAAAATTATTATCTGAACTCAGTTCAGCATGTAAACGAAATGAGTGTAAATACTGTATGTGTGTCAGTTACCAGACGTCCAGTTCCACCTCGTAGCATTCTCCACGACATTCCATCCATCTCCACACAATCCATCAGAAAAGGTGCAGCGGTATATCAAAGACGCTGATAAAAAAGACAGCAATCTTAAGTCACAGGTCAAATAATAATGAAAGTTAGTGGCGTTTGGCCGCTACTTGGCTGTTATAGACTCGCGGCATCGGTCTTCAGCTCTCGACGGCTTTGTTCCAGGAGAAAAATTGCTCGTAGATTTAGTTATCTCGTCTAATATCAATACCCTGTATATCTGCAACTTTTAATACCACATCAAAGTATCCCCGCTCCAAGGATGCGTACATACACAACCCTAACTCACGCCACGCATGGGTGGTTAACGACGTTTAGTACGCGCCAGGAAATACAACAGTTTAATGCAGAATAACAGGCCTGAACAATCTCCATGTGGCGGGCGAAATTAGCGCGGATTAAACAAAATTTAGATTGGAATAGCGTTAGACGTTTATGAGATACGTTGTTTTTTTATTTCAGAGCGCCGGGAAAACGGACTTTTCTCAGCTGCAACGCGCCATTTTTTACCGACCCGTATTTTGGTCGGGGGTGTGTCAGTACTGTTATCCAATCAGAAAGCGCGAGCCTAAATGACGTCATCACTGTCAAAGTTTACCATATCTCGAATGACAATTGTGAATAAGGACGTTGAAGGAGCGCTTAATTTCGGTTTCAGGAAGCTTGGTTTCAAAGAAATTAAAGAAAACAAACGTAAAGTGGTTGAAGGTTATCTTAGCGGAAGAGATGTGTTGATGGTTGCGCCTACTGGATCGGGAAAGAGTCTCGCATTCCAAATCTGACTATTTGTTATCGACTACTAGAAAGCGCCGGTCCGATCTACTACATAATCTACTACTTGTACTGGTAATATTGAAACAGTTTGCCTTCGTTCCTGCGATCACATTTTCTGAAAACGATTCCAGTAACACAAGTTTCTTTGCTGATCTTGGAACCAATGACAACTTCCAAATTTACGCACGCTTTTACTTTTGAAAAAGGTTTTATTCCATAATCTGGATTGTATATACTTTCTAAGCAGATGACGGATTCCTTAGACTTTGGGTGATATATTTAACGAGAGAAAATATTTGTTGGAGTAATTAATTCTGTCAACGTCATGTACATTTCGCGCCAGTTTTATGTAAATTAAATTAGATTTCCTGCAAGCGGAACAAGTCGACTACTCGCGACTTCGTTGCTCGCTGTCAAGTCTAGAATAGCGTGTACATACACAGGAAATTTATCCCGGACCTAAAACGGGACAGTTTAATGTGGGTTTAAATTTGATGTATAATAATAATTATTATTATAAGTAATAGCATGACATGAGGGAAATTACTGATTAAATTTCCCCGAGAGCCGAGGGAGGATTTGTAAAAGTCCCTCCGTCTTCCGAGGCTCGAGGGTAAATTTAATCACTAATTTTCCGAAATGTCATGCTATCACTTTGTAATAGTATTATCACAGAGGAACGGACAAATCTCTGAGAAGTTTAGTTTTCTCTGCATAAACTAAAGACGTCGCAGTTGAGTTGCTTTCTAAAACGTTTTGTTATTATGCTTGATAGAACGACCCTGGCTTCCCCTGGCGACATGCGTGTTGTTTTTGAGAAGAATAACACTAGAATACAATGTAATTATTTGGTTGACCAGGAACCCATTACCAGGAGCGTCCATCTTCCCCACTGTGTCTGTACCCCAGCACAGAGGTAGATGAGGCTATTTTTAGCATTGCGTTTCGCGCGAAAAAGAACAAAGGTAGGCTATTCTTAGCCAATCAGATAGCTAATGTTACTTCTCATTATCATTCTTCTCACTTTCAACGCGGGTATTCGAATTGCTGGTTTTCACTCAATCCCCAGAGATTCAAATGTTGGTGCCCCAACAAAAGAAGCTAACGAGGGATCTATTGTTTAAGGGCACCAACATGGCGGCGACCTCTTTTCGCGGGAATTTCGAATCTAAAAATAGCCTCATCTACCTCTGTGCTGGGGACCCAACCCATAACAGAGGAACGCTCCTGGTAATGGGCTCCTGGGTTGACTAAATATTCAAAGAGCATGCATGGGTTTAATTACGTCACGTTTATGGTTTTAAGTATCCCACATGCAAGAAGCGGGTTTGAGAAATGAAGAGAAGAACTTTCTTGAGCCACAAATTAGGTAGGATAAAGGGTTTAACAGGCATTGCGTCATAACCCGGTGTGTCAAAGGACAGTCCAATGTTCCCTCATGCCCTTCTGATGTTCCCTCTTGCATGTCAATGAGGGAAAATTAGAACAAGTATGCATGCTGATGAGGGAATTAGATATTAAATGTCCCTGAACAAACAAAGAAAACCGAGGGGATCATGGTATAATAATAATAATTAAACTCTTTATATAGAAAACTCCCGTCACCCTGAGTTGGCTTTCATGTCATATTTTTGAAAACGCCTTTTCAGCAACTATTTAACTGGTAATTCATTACCTTGCTTATTTGGCAATTAAACCCCTGTGTACATGAAGCGGATTGAGTGGTCGGTCCGATCGATAACTCGATCCGACTGACATTTTCGAATCATAACTAGTTTATATTTATATTATTTACATGAAGCGGATTGAAACTTTGTCAATCCGATCGACTTCAAATCAAGTCAATCCTAAAGTCAAGCCGTTAACATGAAGTTTGAGACAGATTGAGTTGAAAACGTTCGTGCAGCTTCATGTGAACACGTCAAATGGATTGAGTTTTAGATCGAATCGACCACTCAACCGCTCCATGTACACAGGGGCTTTAAAATGATCAACTGAATGTAAAGCAAAGGAGACAGGAAAGCAGTACTGCTCTTCACGTATTAAAGTTCTGTAAGTCATGTATGTTGAAATACATAATAATAATTATTATGCGCCGTCTCCCTATATCTATGGATCTCCACTAATATGCATCGAGTCTGAGGTCATTAATTATTTAAAAAATTTAAACACATTTGCAAATATGCAAGCAATTATGTCATTGCATCAAATTATATCATACAGGAAAAACATTACCTGAAACCTGAATAGACAAAATATGTCTTCTCCTCTTCCAAGAGAGGGAATCGCCAACAAATGAGTAGCTTATCTGAAGGAGAAATGAAACAAGTTTGAGAAATACGAGCCCAATAAAGTATACAAACGAAAAGGAAAATATTTGGCTTCATGTAGGGATGGAGAACAATGGACGAATGTACTACAGTATAATGTTAACAGCCTTATACATGTTTAAAAACAGTTTAAAACATTTTAAAAAGATCTAAAGGGTAAATCCTTTCTATAATGTATTATACAATCTACTATGAAATAGGTGTATATTCATCTGGTTCACTTTATCGCCTACACGCATCATTGTACTTAAGCAATAGACCACACATTCCATGTGTTTACTGGCGAAATAAAGCACGCGGGATGTTGGGAGAACACAATAAATGCTTTATTTCGTCAATAAACACATTGAAATGTGTGGTCTATTGCTTTTATTATGTAATTACGACACAACGCAAACGGGCGTGCCGATTTCTATGTGTTTACATTCACTTTATTGCCTACGGGCATAATTCAAAACAGATACATCCAGCAGTTGGGGAGCCATTACTTCGCGTTTTAACGACTTCAGATTTACAGACTTCAGTAAATGAACGTAATATGAACTAATCCGAAAATAGCTGATCTTGAAAAGTGAACGCAGGTAATAAGGAAAAATCGGTGTATTTCAGATAATTTACACACACTGGAAATCCATCCATTTACGGAGTTTGAATAAATATGTAAAAAGCTTGTAAAATGATGTACAATGCGAACATTTCTCTCGTAAACTGTGAATTCTGAGTGTGTAAGTTTACAGAAATTTGACAAGCAATTTTAAACATGTTTTGCCAACTTTTTGTCAAATTATCTAAATTTACAACTGTTTAAAATTTATACATTTACAGAGTTCAGAATGTACAAGAGAAATATTAACTTTTTACATTGTTCTTCAAAGTCTGAAAATGGTTCGATTTTTCAGTGATAGCAGATGTCATTCAATGAGTTTGAAAAGAAAACATGGAAGAACTCTATCAAACACGAGCTCCTAAGGAGAGGAATCGCTCACTTAATTAATTCATGAAATGACAATATAAACTAACTAAAATCCTACCCTGAAAAATAAAAAAAAAACTAACCGGTCAGTAAATAAGATCTTACCCACCTAGAGCTAGGGTTCTCAAGAAAAACTTCAAGAAAATGGTGACGTAAAGAAAATTTGAGAGATTTTCTGTAACTCGAACCCCGCTCCCGCCTACTAAGGCAAAGGTCGCAACCACTACACTAAACACCATCGTCGCCCAATTGGTGTCAAATTTGTACATTTTAAAACCATTTCTAATTTATGTTAGTTTATATGGTCATTTCATGAATTAATTAAGTGAGCAATTCCTCTCCTTAGGAACTCTTAATATTAAACTGTACAATAACTCGTGGTTGGATTAAATTAAAAGTCATTTTAATGTCGCGGCACTCCAACCTGTATTATTGTTAGCTCGAGTTACCTCCAAACTGTAGTTGCCTGGCTGCACAACTACATCTGTTGTATAATTAAATTGTTTTTCCTTGCACAGAAGCTCTAAATTACTATTCACTTCAGTTGTATCACCAAGTGCATGAAACTTGAGACTGGCAGGACACTGTGGGCAGTGGATTCCTTTACAACAGAACTTGTATGAAGCTGCAGCAAAGAGGAGTAATAATAATAATAATAATGGCCACATTTATATAGCGCCATATCAACCACAGTTTCATGGCGCTTTACATATGACTGACATATCCCGTCAGTTAATTATTTCGGACTGCTTCACGGCGCTAATAAGCTGCCACGCAGTTTACAATGTTGAGTGTGGTTAGTACAATGGCCAGGCTGCTGTACCGGGTGACAATCCCCTGCTCTTTTTCGAGTAGTACAACAGGTTCTTTCACGTCCCCTTCAAATACTGATTAGAAGTAGAAGGAGACAAGGCCAACGGCTTATAAACGTCCCTGCCCAAGGACGCGGCCGGGATTCGAACCCCCGACCTCCCGCACTCTAGACCGTGCTCTACCAACTGAGCTAACCAGTGAGGCGGTGTAGTAGTTAGTATTTAATTTGTCAGGATTGGAGGTCCAGATTTAATGACATATACTTTGAGCTCAGTAGTATATACAATGGGGGGGCTGGGCCACATCCTTATTTAAGCCCTTTTTCTCCCATCGTATATCCCTACTCCCACGAAAAATCGTCAAAAATGTGCCTTATATAAGCCCCCCTGATTCCCCCCCAGTAAGAACCACCCCTAACTACATTTAATACAACCATTAATAAACCCCTATTAGAGATATGTTATCATCATATTATGAGGTTGTATCACAGTTACTATATCAAAACATCCCGTATATTATGTCTAATATGCCGTACCGTTCTAATGTCGCAACCACTATGTCGAAATATCTGAAGTATATAAATACTATGACTAATATATTGTACCTTCCTATAGAAATCTTGACTAAGATCGTAGAGTATGCAGCTTCGAAGATCATTATGTGGCTCGTTTAGCACTTCCAGTTCACCATAGAGTACGACTGTATTTTGTTATACATTATTCGATGTCTACGAAAATTACGCATTTCACCATAGAGTGGTGGCTCGTTTAGCACTTCCAGTTCACCATAGAGTACGACTGTATTTTGTTATACATTATTCGATGTCTACGAAAATTACGCATTTCACCATAGAGTGTGACTATATTATTATACGTTATTCGATGTCTACGAAATCACCATAGAGTGTGACTGTATGTATTATGGCATCTCACCATAGAGTGTGACTGTATTTATTATACACTATTCGATGCCGGTAAAATAGGCACCCCGTTCGCCATAAGAAGCATTTCTTCCCCATTTCTGGTCACGATATAGATAGAAAAAATTCGAACTAGAACATATGATTTTAGTTCTAAGAAGAAAAAAAACGATAAAGAAAAAAAGCAAAACTGGACGTCTCCAGAACCTCTCTAGGAACCACTTTCTCCTTTTTCCTTACTTCTCCTTTTCGTTCCTAGAGAGGTTTTTGCTTATTACCGGGCCCGGCTTACTGTATTCGGTCTACTGTATTCGGTCTACTGTATTTGGTCCACTGTATTCGGTCTACTGTATTCGGTCCTATCTGGTTGAGGCACAACCGGCACCCGTGGGTCCCTTTTAAGATCCCTTGAGCTTCACCCAAGCACCCGACCCAGGATTGACACTGTTTGTACTGTATTCGTTCGTCTTCTGCCACATCGACAGACGCGCTACGACTTGTGTGATGTGGTGGAGCTTTTTCCATCACACAAGCCGATCTACCACACATGGCCCGTAGGATTCGAACCCCAGGTATATGATCGGCTCCACCTTTTCGGTCATATACCTAGCGCAGAACCATGAGGCCATGTGTGCTAGACAGTGACGTAGGCGAAAAATATTGTACTTATGTTTTAAGCAATTGTCGTATGTTAATTAGCGTCACCCACGCGTTGTCTCGAAATTTACATATAAACCAAAACAACACGGTAATTTATACGATTTTGCTTTTAGTGAAGTTTAAATAAGATCCATGCCGATTTCTTTCAAAGGAGATATTTATTCTTACCCCACTAGACTGCCAAGTTTTTCTCGCATTTCCTTTCGCACTTCGAAGCGAATTTGTTCTACTTTTTTTTCGTTTATTTGTCCTTGAGTCTCTCGGCGAATTTCATCCCTCATAATCTCATATTTATCTGCTTCAGCGAGGATGAGACTGTATTCAGAGTCAGATATGTTTTCATCGCGCAAGGCCTTCGATACTAGATCACGAATCGTATTAATTTTCGCTCTAGCCAACATAGTGGTTTTCTCATGTTTAGATACTTTTATTCCTAATTTTTTAGCTCCAATGGTCGTAGATGCTGAAATTAATCCACATAAGCCACCAATAACACCTAATGGTAAACCAATCACTATTCCAAACCCAGTTAAAGCTATTCCCAATCCAGACCCAGATAAAATTACAGATAGACCTCCTGTTACCACGGCAATGCCATGAACTATTCCTTGAGAACGAGCATATTTCTTACGCACACCTTCATAGTGTTTTTCTTGAGTTTCGATATCTGAAAGAGTATCTCGGACTGTTTGCAACCGAAAAGTATCTCCGCTAGCCCCGCTAGCCAGCGGCGGATAAATACCTGGTGCCGTTGGAAGTAGTTGAATCGAATCGCTTGCCATTACGTTATATCATAACTTACTCAATCTTCAATACGTATCGTATAGGTCGACCACGGAAGTCTATAATATTTCCTTCTTCGTCTCTAAGTGTCAGGCGAAGGCTGTTTCGTCTTGTCCCTAGAGATCGTATGGGCAAGGGAAGCCATTGATTGTAAGTAGATTCTGTAAACCTAAAGCCCTCGAGATTAAAGATAGCCAGTACGTTTGATTGCTTTCCATTAAGAATTGAGAAGCTAGGATCCACCACATCACAATAGATATATACATAGCGAAGAAGTTGTACCACCAGTTTGTATTCTCCTACTTTGAGTGACACATTATCCCCTTCTGGAGTACCCTTGATATTAAACGAATCGCAGAGATTCTTACTGAACAGGATTGGTTTCTTAATTTTTAGAATCCAAAACTTCCTATAATCGTGGTCTATGAATTCCAATAAACCAGCAGTAACCGCGGGTTTGAGGGCGTCCATCAAGATGTTTATATTGTAACTCCCCGGCTTAAGTTCATAAGGAATCCGTATCTCACCTGGGGTATTCCAAGTGAATGAAGCTTTCTCTGATAGGTTCCACCAACCGTTCTCAAAAGCGACCTCGATTAGAGAAATATTATGGATGTAAATAGGTTCTTGAAAGTAGACCGTATGATCAGTCGAGGTAGTGGTGACATTTAATATTACCATATTAAAGCCTGAAGTTTACTTCGATATGATATTAACATACGTTCTTTACTTCACGATATTAACATATGTCGTAACTTTAATACGTATCAATATCAAACAGATTAGTCAAGTGGATGAATCGAACGGATTGATTGGTCCGGCGCCAAGGATGAGAAACCATGCCTAGTCTCCAAGCGAGAGTTTATTTCGACGGTGATTGGGGTGACTATATCGCACCTCGCAATGCAAAGGCTTTCGCGTCCTTTAAGGAAAATTATCCTCACGCGGACTTCGATAAGTTCTCAGCTAGGACAACGGCATCCGACATACATGATGAGTCTACATACGAGACTAGAATCATGTTTTACGATGGTGGGCAGCATTGGAATATGAGTGGTCTCATACCAGTAGATGTCAGAAATCGTCTACACGAAGCGTTACGCGTGACAACGCAAAAACATGCGGTGGCCGCATTCGGCAGGGGTTTTCCACTTCCATTCAGAAGGACTGATTTTAAGTATCCAGTTCCAGCCGTTTCCTGGGCACACGTCGCTAAAGACATATACCCAATCGTACAAACTCTAAGGATCTACGTAGCAAAAGATCGACTATTTACGTATGAGCCGCGACATATCTTTCAAGAGCTAGGACTTGATCTTAGTGATAAAATAAAAAATAAAGATCCGAGCTATGCCCTGCGAGACAGTATTGCTAATGCTAACGATAGAATGGGAAAAACGAATAAGTGGTTCGATGTTGAACCAATGAAACTTTGGCAGCACCAATTATGTTTCGCTGTTTGGTGTGCTACGGCAGGCTGTGGCGTATCATTCGACGACCATCTTTCAGACAATGCGCCAATCATCGACAATATTCGGAGTTTTTATCGATTTCATGTATACTATACGATCAGGCGAGTACTGTTTGAATTGGGAGTCCCACTCCCCAGGGAAAGCATATTCAATAAGTTCAACAACGTTCCATGGAATTACGTCATATATGACAAGATCAGAAGAGAGTTCGGTGCTTATGAAATCGACTTTACCACACGTCGAAATGATATGAATGAGAAGCACTACAACTGGTTCGTTCCACAGAATGGGAAAGGATTGACAAAGGCCGGGATGGTCCGAATTAATGCGTCAATAATGGTATATTTGTTTTGTGTCTTATCATCCCAGGCTTCAACCGGCTCACCAATCGTAGGATCGAAGTCCTCAGCCGCCCAAAATAAATTCGATACGATGTTTGAAAATGCCATCATAGAATCGGCTTCAGACACTCTAGCCCAATACCGAGAATCTATTAAGGATATTAGTTCTCGTCTAGATCTAGCAGTTGCGAAGGATTGTCTGTCAATGCCTAGCTATATGATTATCTTTAAGGGCGTTACGTACGTAAACAGCCTACGAACGGCAAATAAACCTGGTATCAGTTTAGGAATAAACGATGACATCAATCTTGACGAAAAATCTCCACCACCAGCCCCTATGGAAGGCTCGAAACCAAAGACGAATAAACCTGCTACAGACAGCGGAGCCACGACTGATACGACCGCTACGATTGATACGATACCACACAGTCGACAAAGTCGTGGCGCATCGCCAACGAATCACGAAACCAATTTAGCAATCGTGGGTATTGTGGCCGGCGTAGCCTCATGGATGATATTTCGTTAGCGCTGACGTTTCGACGATTTATATTGCTCTACTAGGAATATGACCACAGCTACAATGAGTAGCCAGGCATTCTTGGCAAGGAAGCCGAAAACTTCTCCAGCTGTACGGAATATGAAACTCGCAATAGCGCCTATCGCCGCAGGTAGCACGTTAGCCAACTTTTTTCCAAGATCCTTCAAAGCCTCACCAACTCCCTTAGCAACGGAAGCCAAGCCTTTTGTCAATATACTAACGACAGTACCAATTACGGCACCAGCGACAGCTAACACTCCAATCACCGTAAATCCATGTTTCTTGAAGATGGCTTTTATGCGGTCTCGTAACGACATACGATCTTTGATGGCTTCTATTTCTTCCTCGATCTCCTGTTTCTGATCCTCTAGTGCTGCTACTTTATTCTTTGCCACTTCATATTCTGGAGTTCCCTTAGTTAATGAATCCATCTTTTTTATTTCCTCGGCCTTTTGTTTATCTTTTTCGGTGGCCATATCCTCTTTCATACTAATCTCCTTTTCCGCAGTAGGTCCAAGAGCGTTTTTAAGCGTTTTCGGTAATACGTTGGGAGTGTCTACGGCATCCGACAGTAAGTATGATCCAGCATTTTTACGATTGAGTTTTATCACGACCCTATCATAGTCATCCAAACTAGCAGTGAACTTCGTTAGATCTGCTTTTGAAAACTTTATAGTTATTTGGTCCTGTGCATTTTCAGTCCGTCTTTTCAGTCTTTCAAATAGCGTTTCCGCAGTACTACTGCCTGCCGTCAATGGCGTTTCCACATCATCACCTTGATTGACTAATTCTATATACTCAGCTGAACTGGTTCCCCAGTTACTACGATTTTTCCATAACCTATCGCGTATGCTTTTCGTCGTATTTTTGAAGCTATGCTTAGCTCTATTCCACCAATCCATTTCTGCCTCGCCATCATCAGGTCTAATCTCCGCCCATTCTTCGGCAGTAAGATTATTCACATCGGCTCTACCTTCTTCAGATATAGGATCGAAGTCTAAAGTTTCTTCCATATTGAACACTTCATATGTGATATACTATTAGTATTGGTGATATATTCAATTGTGGAACAAACATGATATCAACGAAGCTCCATCCTGACTATTCTCCTAGAGAAGGTAGATCTCTTAAAGCCAGTCGTGTGTTCCATCGTGTAACTTTCACTCCTTCATCAGCCAATCCGGGGGAAACTTTAATTGTTAATGTTCCTACGTTAGGCGAAAATAGACTTCTAGTACCTGGTAGTCTAGCCCTTAGTGCCAATATCACTCTATCCGGGGGTCATGCCGACAACTATTTGGTGGCCAATGTTGGACGTTGCATAGTCTCAAAGCGAGTCGTATGGATGGGAACTACTAGATTAGAAGATCTAAGTCAACCCGATCTACTACAGGTATATAGCGATCTATACCTATCTGATGTAGAACGAGAGAATAGCGTAGAGCGGGGCATTCAATCTGCTAATGTGAACAAACTTCGTTCAAAGGCCAGTAACGCATCTACGTCTAATGCGGCTGATAATGCGACACTAGCGGCATACGGTAGCGTATATAAGATACCTATTGATCATGAAGTTATCACAACCCATGGCGTCTTTTATCCACATGCGATTCGAGATAAGATGTCATTTCATTTGACACTGGCACCGGCCATAGACGTCATAGTCGGATCCGACAGTACGAAAGTAGGAACGTACAAACTATCGAACATTGAACTAGAATATGAAGTCATCGAAAGTCTCGATCTTGCGTCGCAGGCCAATAGTACCTACGCCAGCGGTAAAGCCTTTCTGTATAACCACTATGAGTACTTCAAAACCGTCTCGATCGATCTAGGAACCGACACACTCGTATCTGAAAGCATAAACGTACTTCGTCTCTCTCTCAATGGCATCCTTCTTCTATTTGTGGATCCTCATGTGGCAGGCACTAGAGATAGTGAGAAATTCGTAAATCCAGGAATCACCAAGGTCGAGGTACACGTCAATGGCATTCCTAACGCTCTATATTCTTTTGGGATGCTACCAAAGGATTTATGGAAGTCAGCGAAGAATTGGTTTGTCCCGCGTTTCGGAGAGGCTGCCGCCGCTACATCCCTGACGCATAAGAAGTTCTTTGAGAACAAGTTTGCCGCACTCATCGATTGCCGCACTTCTCAAACCAGTATAGTTCATGGAGATGGTTTAGCCCAACAAGATGCTGGAGCATCCATTCGCCTTAGGATTCATCGCAGCGGAGGCTCAGGTAAGGTGAACATGCACATATTCGTGCTTTCTGATGCACAAGCAACTATTGAACAGGGAATGCTACAGAATGTTTATCACTAATGTACTCTTGACGTATTCATTAATGTACTCATTACCATGGACACATTGACAGAACAAATTCCCTTTAACGCACTCATAATTGGCCCCACAAACTGCGGAAAGACTCAGTTCATAGTTGATCAATTGAGAGGTCCATTTCGTTTTAAGTTTGAATATATCGTATTGATTTGTCCCACCTATGCTAACAATAAAACCTATAAAGGCGTTGGTAAGGGAGATCCTCGCTTCATTGTCCTAGCGCCTTCTCAGAACGATATTGATGCAACCCTAGGCGACTGTGCATGTTTTTTCGAAGGAACAAATACACTTATTATCCTTGATGATTGTGCGGCAAGCAAGGATGTTAAGGGAAGGACCAATAAGATATCCGATTTAGCCTTTTCTGCACGCCACATTGGTATTTCGATTTGGGCCTCATCACAAACACAAAAGAGTATATGTAAGAACTTTCGCGAGAATTGCGCAATCGTTGTGGCATTTCGCATCGCAAGCGCACCGGGATTAAAGGATCTATTCGATGACTACGGCGCTAGCATATCCTTAGATGATAAGAAGCTATTCATTTCAGAACTTGAGACTAAGTTCGCACATATATGTTTCTGTTTGCGACATCCATTTTCCACATTATTAGAGATACCTTCACCTATGGTATGTCACAATACGTTGAAGTAAGATGGATAAAGATTTGGATGATGAATTAATGAACATACTAGCTGAATCCGGCAAAATAGATGTGACAGGTCCTCCACCAAGGGCCGAATGCGGCTACCGCAGTAGCGGCAGCAAAGCTGCCATCGGAGCTACCTGCAAAAATTGCCATGCAGTACACTGCGCTACCACCGATGAAGATCGTAGCATAAAAATCAGCGAACATAGGGAATCTCCTTCTATTCTAGCCGTGACTGGTACGACAAAAGAATATCTAGGGAATAATTTTTCTCTTGGGGACATTTCTAAGTTACCTGATAAAGACATAGAACGCCTATATCGTAGATACCAAGCCGTCTTAGCGAAGCAAATAAATGACTGCTTAGTGGATAGAGCACTAAGTGTAGCAACTTGTGTAGTCGCATATGTGAGGACTCTAGATTCTCGACAACAACGAAGGCTGTTGAAAGCTCTAAAGGAAGACCGCCTAGTCCGAAACGAGATATCTGCACTGGCTGGCCGATTGGCCTACAAAGCAGGTCCACTTGTAGCACTAACTAGTGCCCTTTGTCACGTTGTTAACCATTCTATGCCCACTAAACAGGACTCCGAGGCGCAAGTATTGCCGAGCGAAAATGAAGTTGATGAAGTACTTGAGGTATATTCAAATTTAAAAGAATCTTAACGTATTGAAGTTACCTCAACTACTAAGTAATTACTCTTAACAAGATGGAAATCGATACCCATTCCGAAGATCGAAATGATCCCATCACGAAAGAACCAGTAAAACCCCCACCAAATCCAAAACGAGTTGCTGCAGGCAAACTCATAGCGCAAAGAAGGAAAGAAAATATCGCCAATGTGGCGGCAACGCAGGCGCAGGTAGACAGTCATACCGATAAGCCAAGTTTGATATCAACTAATACCACACTTGCTGTAATTGGGGTAAGCATAGCATTTGTGGGTTTGTACTATCAGTATAAGCAATACAAACAAACGCAACGAGTTAACCACAGCTCCGCTGAAGCCACAGACAGCTCAGCTGCCGCTACCAAAGAAACCCCAAAAGGTCGTATCCTAAAAACTCAAGGCATGATATAGCATTTGAAGCCACGCCGTAGACACATATTATCGGCGATGTAAACGTCGTTCCAATAAGATGGTTAACGAACTTATGAATACAATACAGGAAGCTACTATATTGACTGGACTTGCGGCAGGTATCAGTTGGGTCGGAAAAAAAGCAATCAAAGAGCCTTTGACTAACGATCCTTCATCTAGTATTTTGAACTTCGTGAAGTGGATAGCGGTTCTATCTGGTGGCCTTGCAGCTAAGAAATACCTAAAGGACAAAGGGTATTGGAAGCCTGTTGAGTAACAGGGGCGACTCTACCTCGCCTTCGAAGCTATGGCATCAATAATATTTATGGGATTTGTCTTCGCCATAACTAGTGCTGCCGCTAGTATTGCCGCACACGAAATAGAAAAAGCAACTAGCGGGCCTAATGCTGCTGCCGCAGAGATGGTAAGACATGATAAGGCCCAGGAGAAGGCAAATGCCGCTATGGCAACCTATGAGAAAAATCGAGAAAAACGACTAGAAGCACAAGCCACCTGGAACCACTGGAAAGAAAATAACGCACACGTTGGACTTAAAGATAGAATCGATGCAATGCGAAAACTCCATATATATCACATATTGCAAATGAAACTGGAAAAGCCTAAACTCTCAGATTATTATCGACCATCTAATTCGAGGAAAACTGCCGAATTGGTGGCCTTAGGTGGTAGTGTATTCGCGACTGGATACGTTGCCACTCGATTCTTATAAGAATTGGTTATAGCTATGCTTTAAAAAACGAGCTTTTTTACGTTTAACGTAATTACTAGATCACTTACTAGATTACTAGAGTATTACTAGAGTATTACTAGAGTATTACTAGAGTATTACTATAAGATTACTAAACGAATCTACATAAAATTAAAATAAAAAAATAAAAAAAAGAAGGATAAGAACTTGTCAGCTAGATAAGTCTTTATCTTTTTTTTGTCTTCGTATTGGAGTCTAGTCGTTATGCATAGATATCAAATGCGTTGAGGTTCAGATGGATTCTCGTCTTGCGAATATCTTCTATGGTCCAGAGGGTTATTGGAAAGGACTAGCAGCTATTAAGCATCTTGCCAATTCGGCAAACGTATCTGAAGATGTGACTCGGATGTGGCTAGAAAAACAAGCTATATGGCAGATCTATTTACCACCCCCCAAATACGTTCCACGACCTAAATTCAATGTATCTACACCAAATGAGGTCCATCAAGCCGATTTGATATTTCTACCTCACGATCGACCTGGACGTGGAAGAAAGCTATATAAGTATGCGCTGACGATCGTGGATGTAGCATCCAGATACAAAGAAGCCGAACCATTAGCCACTAAAGAATCTAAAGAAGTTGCTGCGGCATTCGAACGAATATATAAGCGAAGTCCACTAACATGGCCAAAACTTTTACAAGTCGATCCAGGACGTGAATTTATGGGTGCAATGTCTTCGCTACTAGATAAACATGAAGTTTCTGTACGTCGTGGTCGTGTGGATATTCACCGGGATCAAGCAATCGTCGAACGATTTAATCGTACTTTAGCTGAGAGATTGTTTGGATACCAATATGCTCAGGAGATGGTACTTACTTCACAGGGAAAGGATGATAGATCTGTCGAATGGGTGTCTCGTCTACCTGCGGTCGTAAAAGCTTTAAACAACGAAGCTACGCGTTTGACAGGAAAACAACCATCCATAGCAATTACCAAAAACGAAATCGAATCGAACCCAGCAGAACCCGTGCCGGTTCGGGACGAACGGATACGTCTAGTTGGGCTCAAAGAGGAAAGACTTCCATTCGATGTCAGTGTTCGATATCTATATGCTCCTGGTGAGCTAGAAGGTGGACGAAAGCGTGCTACCGATCCTATATGGAGTTTGAAAACGTATAGCATTTCGCGTAGTATGGTTTCTTCGGGTCAGCCAGTCCTATATTATTTGTACGCCCCACAAGTTTCGAATGTTGCTCCGCAGGTTTCGAAGAAACAGCCAACGCGTGGATTCGTGCGTGAAGAGATACAAGTCGTACCACTTGATACCGAACTACCTCCGAATGGGATCCTAAGCTAGTTCGTCTTGGAACAAACATATATCTTTATGGCCATGGGCTAATGTATCGATTCCATTTTTGGAAATCCAACGTTTTGTGTCCAGGGGCGAAAGTGAGATTTTATTAACTCGCAGACCATAGATCTGGTGCCCAATGCTTCGCAGCATATTCATTCCATGCCTTAAGGTCTTCCTATCGAAAAGAGACTCCTTATACTGCTCGTGTCGCATGTGCTTCTTCACGACATACTTCCGTACTCCTTTAGCCTTGCGAATCTCCTTAGTGTCTGGGGTGCCAGACTCGATTAGTTTAATTTAAGCTACTTCTGGCATCCCAGCACTCTAATTTTAGCAAACTGTTTTTCACTGTAAATTCCTATTTGTTAAAAGAGTGTAAATAAATTGTTGTTGTTGTTGTTGCATACGATCGAATACATCTTAGGTCGAAGTCCAACGTACTCTACGATAGCGACGCCTGCACACTCATCCTTCATCTTTCCAAGAACCTTTTTATTGGTAGTGTCGTATAGCGGATGGTTTTTTGGGTAATCACTCGTATCGTATAGGTCTGCATTTTTGGTCATGTCGTCGTAGACGTCTTCAGTCTGGATCTCAAGCAATAGCGAATCTGTGTCTGTGTAGAGCAGTTCGCATTTATTACCATATTGAGGCTGAAGTTGGTTGTAATAGAAATCGTACATCAGGTGTTTGGATAGGTCTAGGATGCTCATACCAACGTAAATTGGGCGGTTAAGTACGAGCCTGCTTTTATGCATGTGTAAGGCTACGAGACCATCATCAAAGATATTTGATCTAGCAAATGTTGGGCTTGATATCAGCCGTCTAAGCTTGTCCTCCTCTCTTGCACGCACCAGCTTAACATCTACGCGCTTACGCAGATTCTCCATTGTCTTACCAAATACTGAGTTGTTCATCAGTTTGTAGAGGTCTTTCTCGAAATTGCTCGTAGCCAGTTTACGAAGGTCCGTATTCATACGTATATATGGCTCCATCCAAGGACTTTGGTCGAATCTGAGTGCTCGGTGCACCTTTTTCAATTTCATACCAAGAGAAAGATATAATTGTAGATTTCTATAGTGTAGGACGTAGCGTTCTTTGTCGAATAGATTGGGCACAAGCTTTTCAACTTCGATTGGAAATGCTCTTTCACCTAGTAGTCCGCATTGGTACTCTGACATCCATTTTTTCTGTACTTTCATACGCTCTGGGGCTAGTGGATACGAGTTGTGAGCGTCGTGGAGTTCTAGAGGATACTCAAGGTCTACCTCAAGGATATAACCTTTGTCCGCATCTTTCTCGATATCGAGGATACTCAAGGTTCGTAGCTTTTCTACGTCGCACCACTCAAATCCTCCTGTTGGTAGCGCTTGGCTCATAGCCCATCCGTATAGGTTGTTTGCATCCAGATACTGTATGTACGTAGTGGGCTTGATTGGGTCGTATTCTGCCGCATATGGATTGTTGGCCTTTGCATGGCGTCGACTGACCATCGAAATGCCGCCTCGCATCCCTTTCTCGATGAAAAGATGCATATCGTAGTCTGTGAGCAGCTCAAGCTCTACACCAGTCTTCTTTAGCAATGCATCCCACGATAGACCAGGGCTCGTATAGTAGTGAGCTGGGTCCAATCCATAATTTTGCATACATGTCGCTCGAAAGCCTTCAAACACATCTGCGAGTAAAAGTACATTAGTTCTAAGATATAGGTCGTGGTAGTCTCCCATAGTTTGACAATCGAATGCAGCCCAAACCTTCTGTGCGTGAGTATAGTCCTCATCTGAGATTCCTTCATCAGAAAGCTTGCTATGAAAAGCATCGCGCGGCGGTAGCTCATCCTGAAACCTCTCCCAACTGTCCATGTATTCGTATGGGTAGACGCCCTTGCGCCCAAGAAGATGTGCATTGAGGGGTGTATGCGAAACGGTTATCGGAAGGCGAGACGGGTCGAGTTGCTTTATGCTCCCTTCTCCACACTGGGGGCAAGTCCCCACTAGCTTCCAAGCCTCGTTAATGACAACCAGCTCATCCTTATCGCATCGTTTACATTTGCCCGCTGCTTCTATAGTACTACAAACCAATTTGTCTAGCGACCCCAAGAGAAATTGCGCGCTATCAATGAACCGGAGGTTACCAAGTGAGAATGAAATGTACTTTTCCATGTTATTGGGTATGCAATTTATCTGCCCCTCTACTTTGGAAATAGACTGCATTAAGAGATGAGAATCGTATCCCCGCAAATTATGGAAGACTACTGGTATTATGGTCTTCTTTGGGTCTATCCGCAGGAGTAGATTACAAGCATTGTGTGCTGCTCCACGGTACTTTCCTGTAATGTGACAGTGATCGCGAACCGAGTCCCCATTAAGAGATTTCTGACAAATGTGGCAAATGTTTGCACCGCGGTGGGCTATAATGTCCTCTCGAGCCATGTGTAGGACTTTACATTTAGATAGGGCTGCCTTAACTTTCTGTTCTTCTTGTCGTTTTGCCTCCAGGAACATTTCCGTAGCGTTGGGCCCTCTATAGACGACTGGAGTCTCCGTATGGCCATCACATCTCACCACAATGTAGCCGAATCCGCAAGCCTCATGTAGTTGAGTTTTCTGGGTGTTGCTCTTATTTGGATCAAGCTCTTGTACTTCGATCTTGGTTGTCAGCGCCTCGAAATCGGCGTAAATGACGTAGGGAACCTTTAGCTGTTTGTGCCAGTGCTGAAAGGATAGCTTGTTCTTACCCTCTTCAGGCATCTCAACTCTAACTGCTGTTTGTCCTATACCTTTGCATTCTGGGATGTGTTTTTCGAGTAGATCTTTTCGGCAGTATCCATGTAAACACCTCTTGCAGAAGTGCTTCCTTTCGCGGTGCTTGCTCTGATCGTAGAGAAGCCGATTCAAATCCTTGATCCAAGTATAGTGATACTTTCCAGATTTCTCTATTAGCAATAGGTTGATGCGTTGGATTGCCCCACATTGCTTGCTAATCCTATAGACAATTACACCTTTCTCCCATCCGAAGACATTGATCGCAAGGTTGTTTTGCTTCTCAACTCTGCAAATCTGTAATATGGGTGTTGGTGCATCAATTTCTGTAAAATCTAGGCCGTCTTCTATAGGATACTTAGATGGTCTGTATGCGTGTCCTCCGTGTATAACTGGAAATAATGATGACCGAAGAGCCCATCGTAGGCAGTTATCATCCTTATTTTGAACATTAATTACAGCCTTCTTGTTTTGGACTTCTTTAGGAAGTGAAATGTATGAGCCTCCTCGTAGTGGTTGGTATCGCGCTATGTCGAGCCAAAGCAGAACTACTCGGTCTACCACCCATCCTGAGCCTCTATGTATCCATTTCTCTAGTTGTTCTTGGATCGCAGGAAAAGACTTGTCTAGCGCGGAATTGATTTCGTTGGACTGCAATAGAACCTCCTGGTAATGACGAAATACTACGTCGATGGATTCTTTGCTACCATCAAGGTTGTACTTCATTAGATCTACTCTCAGGGCGAGCTGGAACTTCACGCCTTTTAGATCGACAATCTCTTCCTCTAGTTTTTCGTGGATTATGTGGCGTACACCATCTAAGAATGCCATTGGGTCTGCACCAAGTTCGTGGCCCTCTGGAACGTCCATCTGCCAGCCTCGTAAGAAATTACCAATGGCCCATTTAGTTCGTTTGAATACTAGCGGGACAATCTTTTTGGGAATTAAACGTCTTTCTATCGTTTCGGGGATCGGTTCATCAAGTATGTTGCGCGCCTGTTCGTATACATCTAGTACGTCTCTCTGATAATTAACGTATGCCATATTTACTACGATTATAATACTAGTATATCTATTCTCTAATAGGTATATTCTTTGTAACGAGTTCGGTCAATACGTCGTCGAAATCCTTTCTAGCCCTCCTACCTATACGCATCAGTTCCCTAATAGGTAAATTCTTCGTAGCAAGTTCAGTCGATACAGCGTTGAAATCCTTTCTAGACCTCTTACCTTTACGCACCATTTTTTTCTGTGCGTTTACATTACCACACTGGCGACAAAGTCGCGTCTCTGCTTGAGTCCCAACTCCACACGAACGACAGGGGTATGGCTCAAACGATCCTTCTCTGATCTGGTGGCGATGTTGCTTACAACACTCAAATAAACAACTCTTACCACAAATAGTTCTCCTACCAACCGTTAACCATCGGCACTGATTTTGTCCTCGCATTTTGTGGCTGATAGTATAATGGTACCATTTCTCTAATAGGGATTATTAATGGTTGCATAAAATTGGCCGTTTTTTTTATTGGGGTAGTTCTTAGGAAGGGAATAATGGGGGTTATATGAGGTCTGAATATTCGTTCTCTAGTTCGTACTGGAAGAAGTACTCAACGAGACACTTAACGATACCGTAATGACCATTGTCGTAGGCATAACGTAGTGCGTGGTCGGCGTCCGTATCATAATAAAAGGGATAAAAGTACTCAATAATAAATTTAACGACGTCAAGAAAGCCATTTCTAGTGGCCTTGAATAGCATACCACCAACATCCTCATATAATTCGGGAATAATGGGGGTTATATGAGGTCTGAATATTCGTTCTCTAGTTCGTACTGGAAGAAGTACTCAACGAGACACTTAACGATACCGTAATGACCATTGTCGTAGACATAACGTAGTGCGTGGTCGGCGTCCGTATCATAATAAAAGGGATAAAAGTACTCAATAATAAATTTAACGACGTCAAGAAAGCCATTTCTAGTGGCCTTGAATAGCATACCACCAACGTCCTCATATAATTCATCATAATCATATTTTGGGATCTGGGAGTGCTTAAAGAGAAACTTGACGATATCGATATTACCATTTTCGCATGCGTAGCAAAATGCACAGGTAATGTGTATGGCTAGTATATTGAACTGGAAGCGCTTAATTAGCCACTTAACGATACCAAAATTATTATTCATACATGCATTGATTAGTACGTCCCCAAAATAGATATGCTCGGTTTCATCGTCGTCGTCTTCATCGTAGTAGTATGCCCTAAGATTACCATTATCAGCATGGCTATATCCTACTACGATACCATATTCGCAATCGTATACGTCATCCTCGGAAATATCGAAGATCTTAACCAAATTGTCTCTCTCATCATCGTTACAAACGGCGCTAAAACCATAAAGGACTACTCGTCTACGGAATTCTTTGTCTACGTTTTCGTAACGTGCTATAGATGCGGCATCATTTAGATGTTTCGAAGTCGAAGCAATAGCGGCAAATGACGTGGGACCTGCATACTCTACGATCTTAGTCAAGATTTCTATAGGAAGGTACAATATATTAGTCATAGTATTTATATACTTCAGATATTTCGACATAGTGGTTGCGACATTAGAACGGTACGGCATATTAGACATAATATACGGGATGTTTTGATATAGTAACTGTGATACAACCTCATAATATGATGATAACATATCTCTAATAGGGGTTTATTAATGGTTGTATTAAATGTAGTGAGGGGTGGTTCTTACTGGGGGGGAATCAGGGGGGCTTATATAAGGCACATTTTTGACGATTTTTCGTGGGAGTAGGGATATACGATGGGAGAAAAAGGGCTTAAATAAGGATGTGGCCCAGCCCCCCCCCCCCCCCCCCCCATTGTATATACTACTAGCTCTTTGTCGAATGATTTTCAAAGTGCAAGCATTTCTTACTGGTTTATTTATTCAGTAAACAGATTTATCTTGCTTTACAGTCGTTTTAGAACTGAGACATTCATGTTTAAATTTGCTATCAGCCATTGAAAAATCACATATAATACTCCTACACAGAGACACTGAAAATCGGTATCCATTGTGAAACTGACAATTAAAATTGAGCTTCTGACAATAGTCCTGTTCATATTCGAAAATGACGGTGAATAGGTGGCTACTAACATACGATAATTTTGGGAACGGTGACGTGCCCTAATATAAATTACCGGCACTCACGCGAGCCCAAATTTAAGAGTGCCGGTCCCAAACTGAATGTCGTGTGAATGGGGCTTGAGTCTTACTTTTAAGTTAAATATTCATACCAGCGAGAAGGTGTAAAACCCGAAATTCCAACAATATGCACAGTTGCGAATACCCACTTCAGGGCGTAGGGAGGGGGGAAGTTACATCCCCTCTGCCTAATCCCAGAAGAGAGATTGACATTAGTCATCAATGAAAATATCCCAGAATTCATCAGGATCTCTATGGCCCACTTGGTATGTTGCATATTTAACTTCAGAATGAGACTAACACTGAACAAATGAGTCCTCGCGTACAGCGGTAATTTAGAAATTGCTGAAACTTTATATTTTCACATCCAAGGTCCTATAATGTGACTTTAAATAACAAAGTATAAATATTGTTCCAGTTGATAGATTGGGATATAATGCTCATTTTCAATGGGTGTACTGTGAAGTAAGCTGTGTTTATTTGCGAGAAATGAGCTCTTTATACACAGATCTAGATTTAAATTTGACATTCCATTCTCCCATACATATATCTTCAGCATCTATATTATCATCTTCAATTTTATCATCACTTCCCACTTAGATGGAAGTGCATCCACGACTTCCACAAGTGCAACAAAATGAGGCTGGGGTGAGCTTCGACTTTCAAATTTCCTTCGGCCCAGCCGAAGACTGGAACTAATTGCGAGGACTGGAAACCCCGTCTAGTCCGAATTGGAGGCTTTGAAACGGCTTCTCACTTCTCATTAAAGTTTTTAAAGTGCTATGGCATTCATCCATTGTTAGACCTTTTAAAAAACAAATGAGCAAAAGCTCTTGGTAACGTTTTTAAGGATCCCTCGTGCTTTTCAGGCGATGGATAGCCTATTTCACCTGAATATTCACCCAGTTCGACACATTTTCCACACTATCGTCCACCTTGGTGTCCAGTGTGACTCGCCGGTTATATTTTGCTTCGTTTCTAAGCGAGAACGACCGAAAATTCGATGCGTGAAACCGTGAAACTGGTCTGTTGTACTATCTATCTGTTGGATGTATAAATAAGGCAGTGATATGAAGGTACTACATTCGGCTTACCAAGAATGACAAGCGTTGAGCCAAGATCAATGCGCGGTTTTATCTCGTTCAAGATCGTAAAGTGGAGATCCCTGTAACCTGTAAGAGTAAACAACAGAACAAGGCATATCTATATCAGTAATCAGGTAAAGAGGTAGTATTATAATGACTTGTTTGAAACATTTGAATTAGGTTATGGTAGGTTCTTACAGTGGCCCATAAGTGTCACGGCACAAACAAAAAGCCACGACGGAAGTGATCGGCTCACGACGGAAGTGATATAGATGTATCCCATAATTCATTAGAAAACAAGATGGTGGATCGAGGTGAGCAAGCCAGATGAACAAAAGCTATCGATTCATATTTGTATTTTACAGAGGATACGAATACGAATAAATGTGCATCTTTTTACGAAAAGTTATAATACTGACATGAGTTCCAATACTCTTAAAGGTACACTGAAACGCTGTAATCTGTGCAGACGCAATTTAATTAAATACAATATATTATCTCTGTCATTCGCGATGCAATTATTGAAGTACAACGATGGTTCAGGATCTATTAAACAATTAGACTACATTAGCTCGAAGTTCCTATCGGCTGATTATTGACGAGGAGCGTATAAACTCTGAACTCTGAATTTCTAACGAGACCTGAAACAACCATGGGGGCTGATTAAAGCCAGGTCCCGGCTAATCCACAGATCGAACTGGAATTTAGCGTGTTGGTTTTTGTGGAGGGAGGAAAGCCGGAGAACCCGGAGAAAAACCATCGGAGCAAGGGCGAGATACCAACAAACTCAACTCACATATGGCGCCGCGTCCGGGAATCGAACCTGGGCCACAGAGGTGAGAGGCGAAGCGCTTAACCACTGCGCTACCCGGGCTCCAAGTCATCTATTAGCCATACAAACTGAAAGCAAGTAGTCTAATTGCCCATCCCATTGTTCAATCTTAAACGATTAACGTCCGTCGGAAAGTCGTGGACCGCAAACTGACCAATCATAGCTCACGAAGTTAATCGTCTGATTGAGCACTTAATAATAGGATTTCCGAAGGCACAGTATAGACTCTTCAAAGTCCTGATCGACACCGTAGACCACAAACAACTTGTACGCAAACTTAATCGTTCTGGTATGGCAGCTTGAGTCCTAGATTGGTTAAGGAACCACCTCTCTTGTCGTGAGCAGCGAGTGACCGTCCATGGCGCCATGTCTGATATGCTCCCAGTAACGTCCGGTGTATATCATGCCCCTCATGTTCCTGATCCATGGTAGTGGCCTCCAATCGTCCATCTATTGATCCTTTGTCGAAGTTACAATGTTTGTTGATGACTCCAAATGCCTTTCGACAGTGTAATATAAAGCCGACGCCTCACTTCTCCAGGCTGAGGTCTGTCGAACTTGTTATGAGTCGATCATTGATGAATCAATACGTAACTAATTCACATACATTATTATTCAGACAGCATAAACTAGTACTATTGTTACATCTCTCTTTCTTTAAAAGATATAATAAAGAAGTGATGGAAATCAGTTTTTTCTTAAACAATATTATAACCAATATCTTGAGATTATCCTGTTCATTGTGTCACGACAACAACAACAATAAAAAAGCTATTATTATTCTAACAGTTCTCCTGTAAGTATTAAATGAATGATACTTATGTATTAAGTCATTTAAGTAGGTTGTTGCTTTAGAAGCTTTAGAATTGTGCTAGTACCTACAGCTATAACACGCTGTACTACTCTGTATCCATGTCTTGCATCCCAATAAAGCAGGTAGTTTCTCATCAATGCTCTGAAATTGTACACTGTACAACTGGTCCCTTGTGTTTACACTGAATGTTATTTTGTCCCTGGGGAAGTAGTTTGTGACCGTCATATGTCTCTAGTCTAGCTTTAGATTTATCTAGCCTATTCAGCTGAAAATGTTCCAAGTTAAAGTAGTTTTCGATAGGACGTCGGCTCAGATTCAACTTAAGATAAAGACTGTCTCTGGATTTGCCATTTAACTCGAAATGGACACAAAATATATAACTAGGATTGATTCATACTCTTTGTAACAACTAAACCAAGTCTACTTACTAGTATTTCGGCTCTAATATTCCTGTTTTTATAGTAATATACAAGCTCCACGCTCTACATCTTCTGCATTTAAAATAGCCTGCGAGCCGGCTCTCCTGTGGGTTTATTCGGAAAAGTTTATTCTCGTATTCGGGGTTCCTGTGGCACGCGGACACGCTAGGGCCGAGTGACAGCCACTCGCTACTTGTGTCCTTACGGATTATAATATGTACATGCCTGCTGATAGACTCGCCATGGAGGAACTCAAAAATTATAATTGGGCTTGATTCATATTCACTTTAGCTAGTAAACCAAGTTCACTTACTATTATTCCCGTTCTTAAACCAGTTTTTAAAGCCTGACATTCTGTATTCTGCATTCAAAATATCACCTAACGGTGGTGCGCCGGTGAAATAAACAATTCGAACGCTTACATGCATGAACTTAGAAACTCTTAAATTACAAACGGCTGTAGTTTTCATCGATTATGGAACAAAAGTACGAATATTTACCTTAAATGGGCGAATAATAATCCTGAAGAATCCATCGTATGAAGGTAGCGTAGCCAACTGCACACAACTTGAAAAGTCCTAACATTAGCCAAACTCCGCTCAGCAAACCGTTGGTGAATAACTGATAAGTGGTGGTATTTCACAATGCACGCAACAAACGTAGTCCACGATCCGACTGGTTGAAATTAATGATTAAGCAAACACCCAGGTCACACCATTCGGGGCAAACACCCAGGTCACACCATTCCGGGGAATTCTCGGGAATATTCAGACAGTTATTTTTGTTACGTAGACCCCCGAGAATTCCCAACAATTCCCCAGACATGATTATTATTTATTTCATCAGTTCAAATTTATTCCCTCAAATCCCAGGAATTCCTAGATCACTCAAAAATCAAACATCGAACTTGGGAAATTTTCAGGAATTCTTGATAATTCTCGAGAATTCCCGAGAATTGACGCTTTCTTGGCAAAACACGGGTACGCAACGTGCCTGGATAGGATAATATTACACTGAGCCCAGTATCTAGCTTAACTTCATGATTCTTGTCGTTGATTATCATTGTTTCGAGCCAGTCATCATCGTTATCGTAAGCTACTGATGCCAGGAAGTAGTCTTCCGTCTCGATTTCCTCGATTACTGGGTGCAATTTTTATTTTGGCCTGGCTTTCATTTGCACATTTTCTCAGAATGCTTTTTCTGTTTACATGCATTGCAAATCTTACCATATGCAGCACATTTATTTTTCTCATGTTTTCAAACTGTGCTTTGGTCTGGCTCCACCGGCCGCCAAGTATTTTTTCACACTGTGCACGTGTTTGTCGCCATCTTCGTTTAGCGACTTGATCTTTACCGACCTCTGTAGTCTGCTTCTTTCCGAGATATGCTTTTCTTAAGTTCAGTCACGAAGGCATCAATTGTTTCGGCCGTTCCTTGTTATCTGGTAAGGAACTGGTGTCTGATGAACGTCAGGTTCTTTCTTGGCCCACAGTATTGTTTGAATTTCTGCTTATTTATATTGTGTTCCTTTCTTCTTCACTGAATTCGAACGTAATATATACCGCTCTCGCCTCTTAGCCTGCTCATGTGCAGAAATGTCGCGCATTTGACCTTCCCTGACTTCTCAGAGATTCTACTCGCTGTGAGGAAGAACTCGAACTCTTGTATCCAGTTCTTCCAATTCACGGATATATTTCCTTCGAAGGACAATGAATTGAGTGCTGCAGATCTCAATTGATTCATTTTCGCCTAAAACCGTGGATTAAATTCCGCTTATCTGACACCCGGTGTTATGAGTCGGCTACTAGCTGATGAATCAAGTCTCCAGTTATACGCCAACTAATCAACATAAATTATAAGCATAAATTAGTATCATTGTTACCAAACTGACGCAAGAATTGGAAATAATTAAACGGAGGGCCTGCCCTTTCGAACAGACATCTTATACACATCCAGAGTCTAAAGCTTTTAAAAAGGAAAATAAATACATATTTTATTTGTTATAGCAGGCTGATTATTGTAGCTTACAGCTGATGTGGGCCTGCTCACTACATTGACTGTTTTGGACACAAAAAGATCGACTCATATGTTGCTTTTAAGGCCTGTTCAAACGGATACAACATCGTCCAACATGTTGGATCCAACATTGTTGCACGATGTTGCACGATGTTGGTCGGGGGTGTTCAAACGGATCCAACATCAATCCAACATGTTGGATAGTACGGTGATATTGCAAAGGATTCCGGTGCTGTTTACGCCCGCCTTCGTCTTCGCGATTTCTCGACCGGGTTGGGCTTATATATTCACGGCCTGTTACTTTGGCTTTTATGTATGAGATAGTTATATCTAGTCTTTCTTCCATCTCTTTGTAGGCCCTTTCTCTCTTGTTCCTGAGGTGTTAATCTTTGCTTGAAACGTCCCAAAGGCAAACTCTCTCTTCTAACAGCCGGATCCTTCGGCGTCTGACCACTTTCTGGTCTTGCACTTTCTTTTCTTTCCCTGTCTTTACAGCCTTCCTTTTTCCATTTGTAGGAGTTTTGCTCCTGTTTCCCTGCTCAAAATATTCTGAAAGTACTTCACTCTCCGCCATCATGGTGCAAACTGAAATGATCGCCTAATCGTCTGTTAGTAAACAAAATCAAATCTCCATGGATACAGCGCGAATGACGAATGAAGTGCGCGTGCGCGAGTCCAACATTGTTGGGAAAGCCGTTCAAACGGATCCAACATGTTGGGACATGCCTCATCGATCACGATAACAAAAGAAATGTTGGACGATGTTGGATGAAAAGTTTGACTAGTTTCAAACTTCATGCAACATCGTCCAACAGGGTGTTCAAACGGTCCAACATGTTGCATCCAACAATGTTGCATGATGTTGTGCCAACATGTTGCATCCGTTTAAACGGGCCTTTAACCGTATGTTTTTGGTTCGACTAACTTGATCCTATTTAAATATGAATCTAGGTTCGACTGAAAAATAACTTGTCACGTATGATATTCCTAACACCAGGACCCTATGCTACCAAAAGAGCTTTTGCACAATAGTTACTCGTAAATCAGCTACTAGCTATCACAACTATTTTTGACATTGAGAACCCAAGGTCATGGAAGTCATATGTCTGAAATGCTACTGAGCAAGATAGTTAACTGCACCTCTCAAATAGTGCTCTTAATTTGAATCTAGTTGTATTCAAAATGACTATTAACTCTGCGAATGCGTTTGTATGGGATATAGTAACAAGTCAAGAATCTGTTGTATTTTTGCATAATACTTTTCATCAATCGTACTTTTTATGTATTTATTTTCCTGTCATAGGAAAGTAACGCTGTGTTGGTTCTCCTGGTGTTAATGGGCTTTTTGTGTCATTTTGCTGTATTATGTTAGGTATATATTTGGCATGGTGTGCCTGAAGTGAACAAATAAGCAGGTAAGCAGGTAAGCAGATAAGCAGGTAAGCAGGTAAGCAGTTAAGCAGTTAAGCAGTTAAGCAGTTAAGCAGTTAAGCAGTTAAGCAGTTAAGCAGTTACGCAGGTAAGCAAGTAAGCAGGTAAGCAGGTAAGCAAGTAAGTAAATTTTAAAAATACACAAGTAAACCAGTGAACACATAAGTAATGAATGAATGAATAAATAAATAAAAAATACTCGAAATAAATACAGTCGAAAGCAGATATGTGTTCCTCGTAGATAAATTCCTGTCTGACTGTTTTATTTCATTGTTTATATTATTTTAGTTTCTTCTTCTCACCTGGTTTCCTCCAGTAAACCATGTCCATCGGGAATGGATACAACATGCCAGTGGGCTGTTCAGGGTATCTCACTTCGACTAGAAGGCCGCCACCCACACCTCCAGGCCTTTGATATACCTCCATGTGATATGTGTGACATTTGCTCAGACCAACCAATCTGTTTCGCAGACGGCTTCTGATGAATGCAACACCGATCAATTCTAAACATTACTTCTAACATCTTTAAAAAGATAGAAATTTGTTTTCCTATATCGGCAGAAACGCCCATTCACAACCACTAAGAAATGATTGCAAATACCTCCCTTGACGTTATGTAATTAGCATTTTGGATATTGAAACCTCTTTAACTCAGCGGCACAGCATTCAAAGCAACAAAAAAATTACCGTTCTACTATTCACTTTACTATTTAACCGCCTCCCGGTTAGCTCAGTGGTTAAGCTCCGGTGTATTGTGTGGGAGGTCACGGGTTCAAACCCCGGCCGGACCAACACTCAGGGTCTTAAAATAACTGAGTAGAAGGTGCTACCTTTGTTATTGAACTGCAAATGGTTAGGCCTTCATGTTTTCTCGAATAAAGACGATAAATTGTAGGCCCTCGGAGACCTCCATAGAAGGGCTTAAAGCCTGTTGAGGTTCTCCGTCCACCTTCGAGTGGTAAAACAGAATAAATGACTAAATGACTTAAAACACTTAATTTAGAATTGATACCTAAAATAAAATAATAAGGTTCATGGGTACTTTAAGCTTTCTCTTGTTATTGTAAACGGATGGCCCTGACATTATTGGTCGGAACTGGTTAAACAACATGGACACGAGTCAACCTTTCCAAGATGGACACCATATTTTATTTCCCCACACCACCCAATGCATGATGGTACATTATTACTAACCAACATGCTGGGACATGATATCTAACAGGGCATGCTGGGACATCGTGTAACATCACCCTTTTGAACAAATTTAAATCACAAACAACAGTTGGTAAGAGCAACTATAACTAGATATTAAATATATCTTAACAACGGTGTTTCTGTCTCTTCCTATCTCTGCACCCGTGCCTCTGTATTACAGATTTAGGCGATTTCGTGGCCTCCCGATTCTCCCAGACCGTGTCATTACTTGTTTGGTTGGCTTCGGTTCTGTTTGACTGGTGATTTGCCTTGAAGGCGGATCCACTTGTGGTAAATCTGACACCTTCCCATGAGTAGTTCTATGTGTATTAAGGTTGACATGGACTTGGGTTGACATGGACTTTGGCTCAGGAGGGCCATCATCTGGTACCTCTGAACTTTCTGCCCTATAACTGGCGGCTTGCCTTGATAAATAAGTATTTGCCTGAGGAGGAGGCTCTGCAGCCAATATGATCTGCGCTCGATTTTTGCGTAGATTTCCTTGAGGGGTATAGCCCATGTAAGACCTTGGCAAGGTCATCTTCTCAACTACGCCAGGCGGAGTGTTTGTGCTGGGAATTAGGCTTTGAATAAACCCACTGACCAGGCTCTATTACAGAGTGTGGCATCCTAGATAGTCCCTTGTCATAATATTATTTGGCTCTTGCCCGGCGTACACCTAGCTCTGCCTTAACAACATTTGGACGAGCCAATTCAGGCTGAAATAGAGTTTGTCATGGATAGGATACCTCTGTAGTCTGGCAACGCCGCATGAATATCACTAGATACGTTTGATTTTCTTTACCCCAGCTTCTGCTTTCCCGTTGCCCTGACTCCAATAGGGAGAGGATGTGATATGCGCAAAACCATATTCTGAAACAAAGTTCTTGTATTCGGAGCTGATATATTGCGGGCCATTGTCACGGTAACTAATCTATCGGGTATGCAGAAGCTTGCGAAGTGAGCTTTAGTGGCCTCCACTACTGTTCCAGTAAGTGTGTTGGGAAACATATCATGAATTTCTACCCAATCACTATAGTGACATGTAGTGACCAGATGCCACTTTCCCTCCCACATGAGGATATTTTGGCTGACTAGTGACCATGGTGTGTCTGGAATGTCGTGGCTAAGCATGGGTTCTATCGATGCCTGGTTGGAATATTGAGCGTAAACTGAACATGACCAACACTTTTTTTTTAATGTCCGTAGCCATGCCAGGCAAGAGGAGGCTCACCTTGGCACTTCGAATTCATGATTCTGCTCCAAAATGTGTTTTATGTATTCTGTCAAGCACTGCCGACCTCATTGCGCTTGGGATTATGGCCTGCTGTCCTTTACACACAATACCATTGGCCACGGACAGTTCATCCCTGTACGTGTAGTAAGGTCGTACTAAGGGATCCCCGCCCTCCTTAGAAGTAGGCCAGCTAGTTATGCTTAGGAGTGACAACTTTTGTATGACTGGACCAAAGCCGTTGGCTCTTGTAGATCCCTTAGTGTGGCTTCAGATATTCCTGCATTGTCCAATGACATTGTTTTTAGTTCTACTCTGAAGATCTGTTCACCTGATAGATTGGCTGTTGAAAGTTGTATACGTAGTACTGGAGCTCTTGAGAGTGTGTCAGCTAAGACTTGCTGATTTCCTTCCTGTTTCCTGTCTCATACCGCAAAGGACCATCGCTGGAGTCTCATATGCATCGCCTGTAGTCGCCTTGGTGCTTTGTTAAGAGGCTTCTTGAAAATGCTTTCAAGCGGTTGGTGATCTGTTAATTAATACTATAATATCCGACGATCCATACAACAAGCTATCCCACTTATCAAAGCTCAAGCAGATAGCAAGACATTCCTTTTCGATTACCGCATACCTTTGCTCTGGATGTTAGAGTGTTAGAGAAAAATGCCACAGGCAGATATTTCTGAAGGAGAGCCACACCAACACCAACCCCTGATGCATCCACCAAATCAACAATCAATCAATCAACAACGTGTCAAACTTCTAGCTGGCCACAAGTGGCCTACTAATCGGAGACACTGGATATAAATATAAGCATTTTTTTTTATTGACGCAATATTATTGAACAAAAATCCTATGACTAAATAATGTAATATTAAGTTAAAATTGTAAAAATCCTAATAATAAAAATATTATAACAATCCAAGAGCCCATAACTAAGAGCGTGAATCTCCCATACTAGCCCTTTGCTACGGCATTTTCACAAGTTAGGCTATTTTTAGAATATCGCTTTCCCGCGCACGGCACATCCCTACCAATCACAAGCGTTCGATATGACGTCAAACAACAAAGTGAGCTGTACTGTTTCCATTCTCCAGCAATGGAGGATACGAAAAGCGACAATGAAGAGTCATTCAAGAGAAGTAGTAGCAGTTCAGAAAGAGAGTTCTGATTTTAACTCCAGCTCCGCAGAGAGTGAAAGTGAAGACGAAAGAAACGCTCCATTGCCAAAAGGTAAAAGCAGGCAAACAACGGCTAGTAATATCCGTGGCAGAAGTACGGAATCAAAATACATAAGCGAAGAGAAATTTGAAGACTTTCGCACCTGGATCTACTCTCCAACAAATGCTCAAGAAATTGCCTCCGATATCAGGTTGAAGTTACCAGAATCTGCCTGCATAAAAGCGTTTGCTGATCGTCAAAAGGTCGTGAAGCACTTTAGAGCGAGTCGCAAACTCAAAACTTTGATTTGCTCATCGTGGGGTTCTGTCGACGATTCTCGACTTGTGCGAAGAGCATTTTACAAGTGGGAAAAAGTATCGAAAAGCCATGTTCTCGGTCTCATGAATGAATTTTTTTATCAAATTTCCACGTTGGAAAAGCCACCCAAGAGCGTGCTGTGCTTGATCGACTGCTGAAAAATCAAGATTTCAGTCCAGATGCAGTACACAGCATTGTGAGTGTAATACACGAAATAGTGTATTAGTCAATTCATAGTATTGCGAGGAGCAAAGAGGAAGCTGAAGTTGAACTTCAAGCACCCGGACCTTCTTCCAGGCAAAATGTACTTTTCCCAGAGCCAGAGGATACTTTATAATACCGCTACTGTGGGGCTGCTCTCCACAGAATGATTTCTCTTAGAAACGAGACATTACATGAGAAAAAAGGCAGAGCAAAACTAGCAAAGAAGCGTAGGGGACAAATGGAGCATGAGTTAAAAGTGCTAGATTGTCTTGTAATGAAGAAAAAGACTTCTCTTCGGCCAACTCTATTACATTTGGATGAGGGAAATTTGAAATTCTCTCAATCAGATCTTCTAGACTACTTGAGAGCAGTCGACAACGAGGTACGGGAATTTATGACTGATGCAAATATGTCAAAGTACTCAAAAAAACTTATATAAATGTGTCAGACAACAGTGAAAAACAATGAAATACTGAAGAAACAATTCAAGAAAACTGTGGCTTCACTAGCATCTGATGAGAGTTTTGACTCCGAAACTGTCGTTGAGGTTCACAAGCAACTGGTCTCAAAGTTAACAAATACAAGAATAAATGAATATTGGAATGCAAAGGTAGAGAGATATTTACAAAAAAAAGGAAAAGTTGTTGACGCTGACGAGATGCTGCGGGATAAACTGAAATCTTATGCACTGGCAGCAAGTAGGAAATGACAGCTTGTAAACCTTAAAATATATCAAGTTAGCATGCTTACTTATGCACCTATCAATGTTAAGGAGGGGGGAAGGGCCGGGCATATGTGGATTTGACCGGTAAAGTATGCCTGTGGTGGAGAATTTTGATCGTCATTAGTAAATTAAACCACAAGAGTGACATTTATTTGATCTATAAATTGGAGTGGCATTTGATATGTATTGATCAATGAGAGTCCCTGGGGTGGGGAATGATTAAAAAAATATTCTGAGTTAAAATCCCCCACATACGCCCAGCTCCCTCCCTCTCCAGCTTAACATTGATATATGCATTTGTTTGGTGTATGCCCAGTGTGCCAACAGATTGTACAGTAAGCAGCAATGATCATGGAACTGAAAAGATGGCATTTTTCACCTGAAACCCAACTGAATCAAAATCTTGCTAAATTAGGTGGCAACATCCCTTTGCTAGTGAAATGTCTCTGCCTGCCAGTTTCTGTTGACAATCGTGGACATTATAACAATTTGCTTGTGGTCTGACATATGCACTGATATTCTTCTGTGGTCATTATCAGTTCAAAAAAGAAAACTATGCCAGAGACCAAGCTGGAGGAGAATAATGACTCCTGAAGAACTGATAATGTGCATAGACAAATTTCAGTGTACATTTAGTATCAAGATGCTCAATAAGCTTATTGTTAGAATATATTGTGTTCTTTATTAAATGTCAAACACTCCTCAAAGAAGAGTCAATGCTAACATTCATCTTGTAAAACACCTATATATTGTATGTCACTCCCTAAATTGTTGCAACTGATGGGATAAATCTCTTATCCCACAGAATTACGTATGCACAAGCATAATTTTAACTGTAACATGTACCCTTTCAATCTCCAAGTCTTCTGTTGATGAGTGAAATGTAGGTTCTTGTTCATTCATAAGTACAGTAAATAGTTAAAAAGCAGACAGTTCCATGTGCTAATTCAAGAAAATACAGTATTGAAATCTTCAATAACTGAATTTCCTACTATATGGCTTTGGTTGTGTATTTCAGTTTAAACAATGGAATAAATATATTATTTGTGAAACAACATTATATACCTATTTACAATGTATATGCATGACAAACTGTTCAATTTACTAACAAGTAATGACACTGAAGAGGGCAATGTTCAGTGTAAGTTCCCAGGCATTCACAAAATGTATTTAATCCAGGTCAATGTGCCCTGGTTTACAGTAATGTGTTGTTTAATTAAAACGTCAAAATATGCTGTTACTATTTCCCTGGGACTGTTTGCCATTACAATTAACCCACCACTGTTGGCAAAGCAAATTAATGCCTGTGACTGTCAATTAGAGCACAATGTCCAGAAGCCTTAACAACAAGGCCAACTGACCTACCACTACTAATGATTACTCCATAGTGGTCAACATTGTTCACTGTCACATAACTTACAATATGGTCTACTAAAGCACTGAAGTTATATGCATTAGTGAAATAAAATGGCTGGTCTGCAGACTGAACTTGGCATTCATTACCTAGTAGGCATATATAACATCATCGACATCCAGTAGCACTGCAGTGTCACTGAACAGCTGATCATAGTAGTAATTGCCTTCACATAAACTATTAACAAAGCAGTCTGCCCAAACACTTGGCAGTTGATTCCAAAGGAGAGAAATATCAAGTTTATTGCTAAAGCAATATGCACCACATTTAACTGATCATTGCTCCCCTGCCTATCTAGCTCCAATTGTTGACTGAGACACATTTTCTGGAAACTGGAAAAGGCAGACAGAGTTTAGCTTGGAAGCCCTTATAGTCATGCATTTGCCTTCCTGCTCTCCATCCAGAGTAAGTACTACATCTCTATACCCATGTTCTGCAAACTTGTTATGAGTTTGGTCCTTTCTATTTATCAGCTTTCCTAAAGCTGGCCCATATGTCAGCCCTGAAAGGTTACCACCACTGGAATACTTCAGCACACTAAATATTGATTCTAGTGCACTACCACTGATTCGCAGTGGACTGATAAAATATTTGCCATTTTGGGAGATGTTCTTGAAGAACCATTTACAGAAGGAGATGAAACCCTTGACTACAATGCGAAGGAGATCCCAAGTCTGCAAATAAAAATATAACAAAAGAATAATACTTATTATTTAACTTTTTTTTAATATGTTTGTTTTTTATGGAGCTGAGCTGATATTCCTGTCATAATCAACCATTCACTAGACTGTAAATTTCTGTAAATCTGTACGGTATACTGCAGGTGCAATAAACAATTATGCTAAAGTCCAGTCAATTTTGAAAAGGACATCTGCATCTTCTGAAATAAGCCCCCCCCCCCCCTACTCTCAAAAGGTAGCTTGAACGAATATAGGCTCAGGGCTTATTTTCTGAATTTAAAGGTATATATTTAGAGTATTACCTGCCAAGCTAGAAACCCCTTCTGCCTTGCGTTGTTGGAATTATCTTGATAAACTATAACAAAAGATATGAACAAACAATAATTAATGGCTGAACAATGGAATATCTATATCCAAGCATGCCATTACATTCTACAAAAAAAACATTTATTTGAGTAATCCAAGGTTGTCTTTACAGTCCCTATTGCCTCCTCCACCCCCTAGGGAGCTAGCTGTGCATTCATGCTTCCTTTATCATAATTATAGAAGACATAGCTGTACATTTTACTTTCAATGAATGATATAAATCAATCGCCATATTACCTGTCTCTTTGTGGTTGTGACACCACTGTTCAAAGAATCTCATTCCCTTTCTGATGTTCAGAAGGACAGAACTGGACATATTATTGACACGGCTACGGCTCAGCATCCCTTTTTCAAAGATTGCGTTGCAGGCCTCCAGGTATTGGGCAGTTGCCTTGGCTGAGTCTTGGTTAGCCTGTAAAGTAATGTATTGGATGGCTGCAATCATATAATGTTGCTAAAATGAAAAGAAAAAAGATTAGTGAAATAATTAAATTGGACTGCTATAAATAGAGCAGATTTTGTATTAGCGGGAAAACCTACGGCATGTGCGTAACCGTGCCATACTCTAACTCTGTGATTTGATTGGATCAGCAGGACAAAAACAATAGGAAACCATTTCAACGTCACGGCATGCCATACGGTGACCGTGCTGTAGTTTATTCCACTCATACAAAATCTGCTCTAGAGTACATGTAAGTGACTGTAAGTGACTCTTGATAAAATAAAGAGACTTCTACATATAAGTATCCAATGTTTTCTATATACTCCCTTCAAGATGCCAATATGCAAGTTAGGTTTGGAAATTGTTTGGAAATTAAGTTAAATAGGTGGAAATTTATTTGATTTTAAAAGAACCAACAATAGTTACCTGCATTATCTTTGCAGGCATCACATTCAGTCGGGTCCACTGGTCTCTGAAAACATATGCATACTTCAGTCCAGGTACCTTGCGGCTAAAACCATTCTCGGCTCTGATCATTTCCTCTGCAAAGACCTTCTGGACAGTGCTCCAGCCAAACTGGACACTATCCAGAGAAAATTATTTTGCACCTTGAGTCCTTGAACTATAAAGGGCTGCAATCATGTTTTTCAACTGAAATAAAAAAAGGCACAAAAAACAAAACAATTCAAAACTAAATTAAATCAATGCATGCATGTATGCAACAACAAATGCAAACTAATACTAATACTAATACCCTGGCATAATGTCCTCACAAACAGAGGGCGGTTCACATTAAAGGCTGAAAATATGCTTAAGGATTATATAATTTTCTGCTGAATACATAGAAACATTATTTTCAAGAAACAATATCATGTTTTTGCAAATCTAACTGGTGACTTGGACAGATCATCACAAACACAGGAGGACCATGAGGATCTTCGGGGTTTACAAAAGAAGCTTTGACTTCAAACTCGTCCTGTGGAGTGCTGGCATTGTCATCACTGGGAAGCTGAGCCCTCTGATAGCCTAAACTAATCTTAAGGAGAGCTAGGTTAGAAGAGGCTCCATCACACAGCAATATCGCTACTCTGAAACCATAGCTGGAAAAGGCTTTTAGTGTTAGCATAACAAATTTCTGAAGCGTGTTGCTGTCAATGGATCTTGCCACTGGAAAATGAGGGCCAACAAGATTAAAACTAGAGGTAAGGTCCCTCCACAGGAATTGAACTTCGTATGTTGCCTTCTGTGTACCAGGCTCCAGTGCAGCACTGTACACGTCATGCAAAACCTGAAGTACCCCCTCGTCCATGCCAAACCCCAGCATTCCACCTCCTTTCAGATTGCATGCAACCTTCATCTGGATCTAAAACTAATATTTTTTTAACTCATATTTTATGACAGCTCTAAAATCATCACCAAATCTAGGATCAAATCAATTGAGTGGTTTTCACTGACCAATAAAATAATTAGTACAGTATTTATCTGATTATCACTTTAATACACGTTTTGTTTCATCATCAATGAAAATTACTCTTAATGTATCAACATTTATAACCCCTGGCAATTAGTACTCTGACACTATTGGACACTATTTTCACATCACGTCACGGCAGCCATCTTGGATAAACATAAACAAAAGATTGCTCATTAGCATCTCTTGTTTAGTCATCCAACATAGTCACCATGTTATTGTCTTTTAATTCTCAAGGGGATGATTGCATGCAAACCAGCAATAATTATTGGTACTTTTGATTTTTTTTTCAGATTTTCCAGTTTATCCTACCTTCACCTCATCCCACATCATGACACCAAGCCCAAAATTAAAGGTTGAGGAAAACCCTCAGCTTCCCGTTGCCTTTTGAATGTTTCATAGAGCTGGTACTGATTCTGTAGATACTGGTCATCTATTCCGGCTTCCTCGGCACCATCCTTTATCACTTTTTCAATGTTTTTGAGCAGGGAAGCTGAAGAATGTTGAGGGACTTGAGGGCAGCATATGCCGAAGGGGATCGGATGTAAACTGCAAGAGGTGGAACAAATATTCCTTATTAGTACTAGATGAAGTGAATAAAAAGTAAAATGCAATGTTATATGGAAGGATAGGCATCACACCATTTGCTTGCTTGGAAAAACCAAAAGCACCTCTTACAGGCATATACCAGAGGGGTATACTTATACGAGTTATTTGTCTATAAAGATATAACCCGTTATGCAAATATATGTAAAACACAAGGAGCTGTTTTAGAAGCGATTTCTAAATACAGTGAGACAGGTTTGAAAACTGAGGCAATGCCAAGGTAATTTTTCAACCCCGTCTCACTGTATTTCGATAATCGCTTCTAAAATAAGCTCCGAGTGTTTTACATGTATGCATGGCTTCTCAAACTGAACAGTAGCGATCCAAAAGTCTTGAAATGCGAGCTGTATCTGGAAACAATTTTTAAACACTCGTCAAGGCCATGATTTCAATTGTGTTCGCCTTATGAATTATTAATGAGTTTGAGAATAAAATATTTTTAAAAGTTAATAATCTCTTGTAATATATAATGCAACCTACCAACTCTTATTGTCGTTAGAGACCACTGGTTACCTTTTTTGCCATTTACTGAAATGGAAGATGAAGCATTTAATGTCATGCATATTTTGAACGATTGTACGTGTATGCAAAGGAACTGAAAATGGAATATGGTGGAAAACAAACTGGACGTTAGTATGGGCAGTCTTCTATTTGTCTAAAAACAGGAGAAATACAAAAAACAAATATTGGAATAATCTTTAACTAGCGTTCCTAGCTTTTATATTTTTCAAACAGAAAGAAAGAAAAGTAACTTATTTTTCTGATGGAAAGAGAGAAAATAAACTAAGTTCCAGCTTGCTCACCATTTTTTCTGTGATCTTTGTAGAAGGTCTCCTTTTCTTTGCTCCATACCTCCTTGAGGCAGTTTCCAGCTTTCACCCCTCTTTTACTATACTTGTTTCCCTCTATTGTGATCTTGTTCAGCTCTTTTTGACCCTCTTGTGAAGACTCGATTGCCTGTATTAGAGTGCACAACTAGTTGGATTGGTCTGCAGGCAGTTCCACTTTGGTTCTCTTATACAGATTTTCCACTCTTTTCGAGAGGAGAGGGCACTGGAGCCGTTGGTTTTGCTGGAGAACGCTTTTGCTTTGTGGCGACAAATACTGGAATGGGTAATTGCTGGAAGGTTTTCGTCTTTCATATTTCTTGACCGGATCAGCGTTCTTCTTTCGATCGACGGCTTTTTAAACGTAACGCTGAGCGATTAAACACTCGCCGCACATTCTTTCTAACAACGGATTTTCAGGATCCCGACGATTCTGGGCCGCGGGAACGTACCACAGCTTACAACTTTTGGCGTGAACTGTCAGGACTGGACCATTGATTATTCGGACAGGCTTGGGAAAGTAGGCAAGATCGTCTTTTATACTACCCAAGACTTGCAGTCCAGGGCAGAGTGTGTGGCCGATTGTTAGCTCTTTCCTTACCAACGCAATGACTTCTTCTTCGCACCCACGACTTAGTGTTAAATCGCCAGTGTTAACGATTGCGTTCTCGTAAATAGTGCACTGTAACTGCCAGTTATCATTTTGCGTATAATACCAACTGAGCTGGTCTATAAGGACCGGCATTTGGATGATAACAGTGGTCTTCAGAACGGCGCACTGCTAATCCAAAATAAGGCCTTGGCGTGATATCTTGATCTGCAAACGGCGGCGACGCGTTGTTGTTCAGTGACAAAACTTCTGTGTTGAACTTGAAGCCAGCACAGTCCAGAATAGAGGCCCATTTCCTTAGCAACTGTTCTTCGGTGCTTTTTCTCTGATTCAGGAGTTTGTTAAGCTCATTCGCTTGTGCCTGCTGTTGTTGCTTCGACTCGATTGACTTACGCAAAGCATCCCTTACCGACTTGGGGGATGGGCGCTTGGTTCAGCTGAAAACTGCCGCTTCATGACCACCCTTTCAGGCCATATTTACCTTACTTTCACAAGAATTCAAAACTTAAAGAAGAACACTCAAAAATGAGCGTAAATGTTGAAGATTCTCGAGGAAAGAAGCTCAATATTGTGCGTATAAATTCGAAGTCGCGATGCAAGATAGTCCAAACATAACACGTAATATATGGAGTCCTGATAATATTTGTAAGTGTAGAGGGTCCCAATGGACTCATGGGAGAAATCTGAGGGTAAAATTCGAATGGACAAAGGAAGGACACACTCAAAGAACGGAGTGTTGGAACCTGCCCGCTTTCGAAGCTTCTAGCGGCCGCCATTTTTGTGCGGACCTTTTAGGAAACGATTTTCGCGGGAAAGATTTTCTAAAAATAGCCTAATTTGAGAAAATGCCGTAGCATCCTATAAGGGCCAATTCACGCTCTTAGTTATGGGCTCTTGAACAATCCTAATTCTAATAATCAAACCGTAATAATAATATAATAATAAATATTCCTAAATGATTACAAATTACGAATGTGAATAACCTTATAAATACATATTACAGATAACTTAATATCTACTAATTTAAATTAAAAGCGCCGCGGTCATCTACCTACTTTCACTGATATATTACAATGTATGTACAGTAAATATATTTATATATTTCCCAAACTGGACTGTATTTACCCTAGGTATAAAGAAGTCTGAATTTCTCAGGTTATACTCAGAAGGGCAGTTACAGAACATATTCACAATATTTGTTGGTAATAGATTGTTCTTAACCTTAAACATGAAAATAGCAATGTCTTGTAGCCTTTTATTGTACAGACTTGTCAATCGAGCACGTAATAGGAGCTCACTGTAAGGTAGGCTCCAGTCACAAAAAAACTGCTCTAGAACCCGCTCGTTTACCCGCTGGAGCTCTCTGCTGTCAGAGGCTCTACAGAAGTGCCAAACAAGGCCACAGTATGTTAGATATGGTAGGATTGCAGCCTTGTATATCTTTAGCTTAGCTTCGACTGGGATGAGTTTCCGCAACCTCATCAGGACCCCAACACGCATACTCGCTTTCTTGCAGGCTGTTGATATGTGCTCAGTGAAATACAGGTTCCTGTCGATAGTCACGCCCAGCAGCTTAAGTTCCCCTGTTTGCTTAATTGTACAGTTATCAATTTCAATGTCCAACTGTTGAGAGTTCTTAGACATTATCACTAGACATTAGTTCTTAGACGTTATCACTATACCAGCTGGTAAGGTTACGGGCAGCTGTGGATCAATTTTAGTAGAGCAATACAGGTGCATTGATAATGAGGTTCTTAGATTTGTCAAAAGCTTCGTCATGCGCATTGGTCCACTGAAAAACTGCGTCTTTGTGGGTTAGCTCTCTCAGGGGTTTTAAAACATCACTTAACTTTGGACAGAACCTAGCCAAGACGTTAAGCATACCCAAGTATCTTTGCACAGCTTGTGCATCTGTAGGTTTTGGCATGCTAGTTATCGCCAACCCATGAAAGTGACACATTTTGTTTTCAACCTCCACTTTTTGGGAATAAGTTTCAGCTTCACCTGTTGCACGGAGTAAGAAATTGTACATATTCTCACCGTGATCTTTTTCTGTTTGCTCCTCAGATTCTCCACAACCATAAATTAGGATGTCATATGCAGTCTTTCAAATGCCCTTCAGGCCTGCTAGGGATTCTTGTTGCCGGACCACTGGATACTCCATATGGTAGTCTAAGCCAACGGTACCTTCCGAAAGGTGCGTGGAAGGTGGTATCTAAGCTCGATTCATTATCTAAAGGTATATTAGTGAAACCAGACATGGCATCAGCTACTGAAAAACACTTTGCACCACTAAGCTGGGATAGGATGTCCTCAAAACGAGGAATTGGGTGCTCGGGGACCCTGATTGCCTTATTGATAGTATTTGAAGGTTCTAAGCAAATCCAAAATTTGTCCTTTGCTTCTCTGACTTTCATGTTACTGTACCAAGAAGTAGGCTCATACTGTCGGCATATTTTTCCTTCGCTCTCCATTTTGTTTACCGATATAACTCAGTCTTTCTGCCTTCCGGTTAGTTCAGTGGTTAAGTACGGTCTGCAGTGGAGGAGGTAGGGTCTCAAAGTAACTGAGTAGCAGGTGCTTCCTTTACAGAATGCAGCAATATACGTAAACGGTTAGACCTTCATATCTTCTCGGATAGGGACATAAACCCGCAGGAATAAGTCAATAGAAGATCCCGTCAGTTGAGATACTTTCAACATTTTGCAATAAACGTGATCGACAAGATTCAATTGCAATATTCTTTTCCGCGTGTCACACAAGGGCTGCCTATGATTAAATCCGGCTATATCCCATGTTTGCTTTTGCCGTCTTACAGGAAAACCTGAACTTCAACAGTATCGTGTTGTGGGAGCTTTTCAAACAGCCTTAGAACAAAACACATCCAGAGGGGTGATTAAACATATAATGCATGTTCTCTTCAATCCACGAATTCTCCATTGGGAGGCTATGTTTAATGATTCCATTCTTGTCTCAAAGAATATCTTGCCTAATGGAGATATTATAACGTGGCAGCATAGTAATTTTACTACTAATTTTTCACTTACAGTGATTCAGCCTTGATGATAATCTCGTCTGCAGTCCCCTCGTCATCTATACCAGACTCCTTTGTTATTCCCAACCACAATTCACATTCGTAGAAACACCCGGCTTCAATAAAATGTTCTCCTTGTTTAGTTGCCTGAAAATATAATGAAAATCGACCTTTATAAATAATCTTTATACCATTATCAGCTTGTGAAAACTCTCAAGCAATTAATAAAGCTTTCATAGAAAATATACATTTAATTTCTAAAAATGTCACGATAAAAGACGAGGTGAGATAGGAGAACACCGTAAAAGTTATGAAACAGAGGGCGTTTATCATTTGTAACAAGAAAACAGTTGCCCACTCGTGAGGGATTGCATAACGGAACGGGCTTTCTGGAAGCATGGAGGATGGAGTTCACCCTGCACTGATACAAACCCTCTTTCTATGAATATGGATAAATCGTGATTATCATGCTAACTAGATACATGCGTCTAACTAAGCTCTCTCAACTCCAGCCTCGATGTCACCAAAGGCTTGGTTACCTTTCAAAATGGCGGCCAAGAACTACGAATTGGACTATTGCCTCCCAATTTTGATCTGAATTAGTGCTAACGCTCGAAATTTCAGCTGCTACACGCCTCCTATGGCGGTTAGCATACCTTTGTAGTATTTGATGCGCATGGTTGGGGCCAGGAATAGGATGAAGATTGTAGAGGGTCACGGATTGCGGTCTCTCGTATTTTAGCTCGAGCTCGGAAAATAGCAGTTCTGCTTGAAAGAGCCGTAGTATATAAAACACGTACAAGCGTTGTTGGTATGGGAATGTGCAGTATGACCTATCTGTTACGGTAAAGCCCGGCCCTCTGCTATATCAACTATAACTGCCGGTCGGGTTTGAATTTCGAATTCATGTATTAAAACTGTGCGCTGAGTGAAGCGATTACAGAACTGGGAACAGGATCCGGAGAGTTCAATATTTTGTTGGTTGTTTGTTTTCCAAATATTTCCTCTTTTGAAACATTGCACCGCTTCTTGATTCTGTTTTTTTTTAATATGATCCAAGCAAATATCCTGAGAATCCCTAAATTTGAAGATTTTAGCGCAATCATTTAAGTCAAATCCAATAGTTTTTAGCGTTTAGATCAAAGCCTTTGGACCAAATAAATCAACGCCCGAGGTGATTTGTTACACAAACACACTGCTACCCTGCTAGCAGAGGTTTTTCGTCCAGCCGAATTTCTCCGCCGCGCCGTTCGGAATTTGACAAATCTTTATCTTTATCCTCGACTGGTTTTAGGAATGTTATTGTTTAATTTGCGTTCTAGAATTAGCGATTATTGATAATTGAAGAGCAAAACCCACTTACTGATTATTGGTAATTCTAGAGCGAGGATATGTTGTTCAAAATAAACATTCTTAAGACTCGGCGCGTTAACAATCTTCGTATCAACTTTATTTTGTTCACACTTCATGAGTTGTCTTTCTTACTGAACATCGCCGTCATGGTTGATAGCGGGCCGAGTCGGCGATCAGCGGCGTTCAGTAAGAAAGACAACTTGAACAGAAATAGGCTTTTGAAATAATGTTTAAACTAATGTACTGAACCACCCGTTAATGAGCACAAATGCGATTTCGCGGGAAATGCAATCTTATTTTTGGTATAATACTACTTACTTTAATCGACTTTTAGTTGATTATATACCATTGTTTATCTCCCTGTCAACGCAGATCAAAACTAGTTTTTTACAGATACCAGTCATCCATTAGACTGTTTGTGCGCATTAATGTATTTTAAATCAATAACTCGTTTTAGTATATACCACGCGAGTGAATATCACTTTACGCGCGCTCTGATTGGATACTCAAACACTCAAACAGTGAATATGATTTCATATTCACCTCCGAGCGAAGCAGCGATCACCTCCGGCGAGTTTTTGTAAATGAAATAACTATTTGGTGCTGGCTATTCACTAATGTGTGGTATATACTGAAACAATTATTCACCTCAGTGTTGGTGAGTAGTGGTAGATATTTACCACCACTATTCACCGACATTGAGATGAATAATTGTTAGGTATATTCAGTAATGCGCACTGACAATAATTCAACCAAATGTCTACTTACGATAATATAGCCTTCAAGCTTCACAGTGTAGTTGATATACAACGGTGCAACAAACCATGGATATACATAACTCTCTTCGGGTGTGGTCTGGAAAGTCGGACTAAGCTTCAATATATAAGTATTTTCAGTCCGTATGAAGCCTTTCCACTGGCTGTAGATTGTGCCGTGAGAATCTTTCCACGAGTCTGCAATAAGAGGGAAGTAACAAATACATTAATGTTATAAAAATGTACAGTGATTTCTTTAAATTATATTTTTAGCAAGAGTGTATTGCATCATGCTCTATGTGGTTCCCGAAAAGATCGATAACTCAAATGGAGGTTTTGGGGGTTAAAAAAGGATTGATCCTAGTAGTAGAGTTAATGTTCTCTCTGTTTCCACTCGAAAACAAATCCCACAATGTGTTTTTGGCAAATTAACCCAGTAATACAGATATATTTTTTAGGAAACTGATGATATTCAGCCGAACCGGAACCGGATATTACTTACTTATCGTTTAATATGTTGAATACTTCATCTTGGGGTCATGCGGAATTATATCACTAGTGCCGATATATACACGACGAACACGGAATGTATTTGGCAAACTGATCGATAAAATGTAAGTTGCAAATCACCCTCTATAAAGCACTTCTATCAATGGTTTTCACACTTGTTGTTGAGGTCATTTAATTTCATTTAGTATTCGATGAGTTCCTTTCGATATTCGCCATGTTTGTTTGAAAAGTGTTTGTAAAGTGGCATGTTTGTAAAGTCTGTGGTGATTTCCATGATTTTTCCATGATTTTTCCTTGTTTTCATTCAGGGTTTTTCCATACCATGGAAATAAGTTGTTTTTTTCAGTATAGGGTTGATTTGTTTGTATTTTAGTCTGGAATAGGGTTTGAATTTGGCATTAATGTACGAGACCGCACATGTTTCTTTCTTTCTCCTGTTGGTGGTTGATCAGTGCAACTCCATATAGACTTGGAGCTGTGCTATTACAGAGGATTGGCCGCGAGAATCGGCCAGTAGCGTATGCATCACATGGACTTACAGAAGTCGAGAAGAGGTATGCTCAGATTGAACGTGAAATCCTTGCTGTAACTGTTTGGATTGCAGAAGATGCATACCTACACACATGGTCGCCATATTACAGTAGTAACCTATAACAAGCCACTGCTTGTCTGTATTAACTAAGTCAACAACAGTATATTCGCCTCCCGGTTAGCTCAGTGGTTAAGCTACGGTCTGTTGAGCGGAAGGTCGTGGGTTCAAACCAACACTCAGGGTCTTAAAATTACTGAGTAGAAGGTGCTGCCTAATTGTGAAATAACAGCAAATGGTTAGACCTTCACGACTTCTCGGATAAGGACGTAAAATCGTATGTCTCCCGTCGGCCTCAAGTTTATCAGTCTCACCACACTGTCACAAGGCCTGGCCTGGCCTGGCCTGGCCTTGCCTTGCCTTGCTTTGGTTTGCTTTGTCGGAAAAGAAGATGATGGGCTCCAAAAGGTTTTGCTGCAATCAACAATGGTTGGAAAGACACTGTCGATGAGCTGAAGAAATGGCATCTGAGGAATGAGTTATCATGTGCACAAGGCATGTTGTGGCGTGGTCGTCGCGTGTTTGTACCCTTTATATTGAGGAAGAAAGCATTAACCTTGAAATGGCTCATGCATCTCAACAGATAATAGTCAGACCCAAACAAAGGCTTCGGGCGACGTTGTTTTGGCCAAGTATGGACGCTGATGTTGAAGAATTTTGTCAGAACTCAGTAACTTGCACACGTTTGCAGCCACTGGCGATGGATACTCCATTGCAATCATCGCCCTTACCGGAGCATTGCCGGGAGAAGTGTGGCATAGGTTTCGTTGGTCCCTTTCCAGGGCAAATCTACATATTCACACTTGTTGACTACAAGAATGAATGGCCTTAGGCAATCAACTTAACGAGTGAGCATAACAATTGCAGTTTGCAATTTCAATTAACTATTATACGTCACATCTAACGTTAACCAATTTGTAGATTTTTGCTGTCCACTTTCATATATTATGTACATTATTCATAAGTGGCTACGATTAGCCCTAGGTTATTCTAGGTAGCCTTCACCATATCTCATGTATAATTGGTCTTTATTTTTTTCTCTACTTATTGTAATTCATATTCGGTGTAAAATAAAATGTTGTTGTTGTTGTAACATCGCAGCAAGTTAAATCATCGAGGTGCTTATTACACAGATATATTTTCTCAATGGACGCCACTTTACCTCACACGAGCAGCAGAAATAGATAGAATCCCTTGGATGGATTCCTTATTTTACCAGGTATCTTAAAAGTTTACAGATCCACTCCACATGCAGGCACTGGGATGACACCAGCAACGTTGATGCTTAATCGAGAGATGGTGACCAAGCTTCATGTAGTAGAACAGGAAGAAGAGTTTGACCTCGAGAAATAAAATAAAGATATCAGAAGAAGATGTGCGAGTATAAAAAGAGCTCAGCAGCATGAGTTGTCGGTTGGAGATGTTGTGTTTATGGCAAATATGAATGAATCCAAGTTGGATGCATAGTAATCAGAAGACAGATATGTCATAGTGCGAAGGAAAGGAATTCATACTTTTGAAATGGTGTATGCTGATCCAGGAAGAGTCTTTTTTCGTAATCCAAAGTTCATGAGAAAGGCACCAGCAAAGAGTAATGTGCAGTCTGGTATTGCAGTCAATCCTACATCTGATCTACCTACATATGTTGACACAGCTCCCACTGTCAGCTGTGACCTCAGAAACATTGAAAACACATCTGGCAAAATGAGGCAGGAAAACATGGAACTGCGGCGCCCTATGCGTGAGTCGAATCCAAACAAGAACTCAAATTATGTATATTACTGGGTACCAGACAACGTTAGTTTAGTTAGGATAGTTTAGTTACGTTTTATGTATCACAAGTACATTCAGTTAAAACTGTTAAGCCAGTACTGGCTGGTAGAAATTGCTATGTTCTAGGTCAAGGAGTGATGTACTGTACTACGGTCTTGTGACTTACAAGTTTATATTACGTTACATAGTTGCATGGTTGCTTAGCGATGTGTGGTTAACAAGCAAGAGGCTTCAGGAGTAAAACATGTTCTGAATTGAGTCCTGCAGTTAATCCAATTGAATCTAATTGAATCTTAACTGTGCATACTACACGGGTTATCAGTTGCCCAATGGATGTTATGAATCGTCCTACAGATGTTACACATTCCCCTATGGTACTCCCTTTTAAATTAACGTCACCACAAGAAAGGTCACATCGAAATTAGTATGTTCACCAAATTTGAAGATGTTTGGGTAAATAAGAACTGAATAGCGAGCTTAGTAACAAATATAAACATTTTTTTATTGGAAAATACAAAATCTTACCAAAAGCAAATATATATGTCCTGCATATCGACAGTGACGTGTTGACCCCTGGTAACCGCACCACCACCGTGTCTGTCTGGAACCATACCTCGCACCGTGCCGTATACTCCCTTATACCAATAGCTTGTGTTACATTGCAAGTAATAGAAGAGCCAGTAGCACCATTTGATACCTCTATACTAGGCATAATATGGCTGCTATTGCTACTTGTTTCATCCTCTCTGAGAAAAACTGACACAGTATGGATGAAAACGCCTCTTTTGAGATGAACTTCAAACCAGGGATTTATTTCCTGCAAAATATCACGAGTAGATCAGAGCTGTTGAGAGTTTATTCAAAACAGTAAAGACATCAGTTACAATACAAACATCACTCTATTGATTTCATAATCATCAATAAAATTTGGCTTAAGTAGACAAAAGTCTCTTGTACCGTTCTGGAAGAAAAACAGGTTTTTGGATCGTCGGTTAATGCAGACAGTGGAGATGAATGATTAGTCACGCTTGATCCACGCGTCCTGTTAGAATATTCAACGTGCACTGAAAAATAATTGTAACGAAACCGTTAAGTATATAAGCATAGCTAACTATCGTATTTCCTAGATTATAGTGGTTTTCGATTGAGTGTTAAAAGTAATTGCTTTGGTTTTGCATTTGCTTAGCTTTTCTATTGTCTGTGAAAAATGTTTGTAATTATCAGCCAATCAAGTTCTAAACTAAAACCAAACGCAATCACGCAATCAATTTTTGTTAGAGCAGTTTTCAGTTAAGTGTAGTAAAACCAGTAAAACCGAAACAAAAGTAATTACATTGCCAATCACAGGAGCAAGTGAAAACACAATATATTTTTAATGAGCCAATCACGGAAATGAAGTAATTTACAATTGGTTTTAGTTGAACCAATCACGAGGCAAAGTAAACGCAATCGTCGATACTGTCGCTAAAACAAAACCCGATTGCGTGATTGCGTGTGGTTTTAGTGTAGAACTTGATTGGCTAATAAATAGAAAACATTTCTCACAGCCAATAGAAAAGTTAAGCAAACGCAAAACCAAACCAATCACTTATTATTTTCGACATTCGATTGAAAACCGCTCTATTGACGATTAGGTTTACTTTTCCTCGTAATTGGTAAAACCAGTAAGTAAAACCAAACGTGAATTACTTCAGTTCGTGATTGGCTCATTGCGTTTTTACTTGCTCGTGATTGGCTCATTGTGTTTTTACTTGCTCAGGATTGGCTTATTGCGTTTTCTCTTGCTCCCGTGATTGGCTCGGTAATTACTTTTGTTTTGGTCTTACGGCACTCAATCGAAAACCGCTCAAAACGCCTCCAAAAGCGAATATAAAATTTAAAATAACCCTCCCTCAAATAACCGCCCTCCCTCCCCCAAGAAAACCAACAGCACAGTTGGAGAGTCTCGAGACAAGAACTAAAGTTTGAGCAAAACAAGGGGAAGTAGTAATTTCCTGTCACAACGCCATACCTTATTAAATAATATACCATCCATATCGTTAATTATGTTGACTTAATATTGAACTTCAAAATAACAAGTTTTATAAAAATAGCCCAAAGGAAACTCTCGCGCTGATTGGCTGAAAGCCGTGTTTATATGAGAGTCTATAGACATGGAAATTCGCTGCCATCTCGCTGTTGTGTTGGCACGCGATTGTGAACGAAACGCCAAGGAAGAATGTTTTCACCAAACATTGACTTTCAATGTGATTTTAATCAGTAAAACTGACAGAGATAGTTTAACCGTTTCAGTTAAGTTCAGTTTCATTTTATTTACACTTCAGAAGCAAGTTATACAGGATAGTTTGACAAGTAGTATTATAATTAGATAATTACAAGATTACATATGAAGAATAAATTAGATAATGTGCAGTGGTTAGAGGAGCAATAAGCTTTCAAGCTGACCACCGCCACATGAAAAGTTGAAAAGTTAAACTCTATCCGGTGTCAAGGCTGCGAGTGTTTTTTTTTACAACGTCTTCACAACCGACATGAAGTCAAATTTATTAACCATCCCGGACGAGATTTTGTATTCGCGGATTCAGGAAACAAAACCACTTTTCTTTTAATTCAATTATTTTGTATGTAAAACATACGACTAATAAGCGTTAGTATACGGACGATAATGTTCTTCTGAGAAATGAACCATCCACTCATAGAACTCATACGAAACTACATCTGGGTATTGAGTGGCGTATTTTCCATATCCTAACTAGTGAAAAAATCGATGGCGTCACATTTGCCGCCTTTTGAACTACACAGATGGTGGCAGGTTTGTAAAAATCACAGAGGAAGATGTAAACAGCATAAATGAGCTGCAGACAATGAATATTCCGAGCACAAAAAGCCAAATACGATCTAAAACGTAACTCTCTAAAGATTTTCTCGACTGCAACTAAGAAACAAGAAAACCCGATGAAACTCCCCAGAACAGCTTAGATGGATAACGAAGAAGTTTGTACTGACAGTAAGTAAAACTGATGAATAGATAACAGCTCTTAGAGCAGTTTAATTGTCTATATAATAAAAAGAAAATTACACGGTGGTTTGAAGATATGAAGTTTATCCTAGAGAGTCGAAAACATTTCATGAGTTCTCACCACCGAATAATATCCTCTATTTAGTAAGACCAATTGGTATCATTCACCCTGCTTGGTCCTAGGTAATTCAGATAAGGTTTTTAGGTTTCTCCTTACCATTTTATGAACATGTACACCAAAAGAAAATCCGAATTTTGGAAACTTACGTGCAACAGTTGTGAAATCAAACTTCTTGATTTTTCACAGAACAATGTCAAAAGCGAGTTTTTCCCTCTTACCTTGCACTCTTAGCCTCATCTCACTGGAAGGAAGGTCCCAACAGCTAGATCTTTCCATTGATTTTGGCGAAAATATAGGTTCATTCAACTATAAAAACCTGCTTCAAACTATAAATAAAAGTGCAACGGGGACGTCGTGTAGTCATTCAGTGACAAAGACACCCAGTTCAAGTCCTCTAAGGCCTTATGCTTTTTTGCTTAAATTTCCGGCAAAAAATGTCTTAAATTTTGAGTTATTCTTTTTGGGGAATGCTGTAAGGAGATTTTCAAAATAGCGCCATTCACGCGCTGTGCAAATTCACCGTCGTCGATTTCTGACGACTGTTATTGTTAGGAGAATTAATATTCTGATCGTGCGTGCATAAGATTTATTTCTCGTGTTTTTCCTGTTCGTTATTTTATAAAAGCAATATAACACGCTTTAATTTCCGTGTCTTTGTTCTCTTATATAAACACTCTTGATATGTTGGGAGAACGCAGAAAAACTTGAAAATCACTCTCCAAGCAGTTCTATCACATTTGACATGTTATGCCAACTCAAACTGACAGTTCTGCCATCTCTAAGTTGTGTTTTGAATTTTCGAATTATAAACCAATTGGCAATGACCAAAGGTAATATTGCCCCTTAAAACAAGATGAGAGGGCTTGTGCCAGAATCTCCACCTCTCTTGGTGTAGGGTATTACCCAGCATGTAATTAGAAGTGGGTGTATGAAATATAGGTCTCAGCTATGCAGCATTTAATTCTATTGTTTGAATCAAACAACGAGAGCTTTAGAGCTGAAAACAGCCACTGCAAAGGTGCATGTATGTATGTTCTTCTATTTGTCTGGTCGTCTGTCCGTCCGTCTGCCTGCCTGTCTGTACGTATTTGTCTTTTTCTCATACCTCACCTGATGGATACCCACATGCTGCTCCAAGTAAACTTCTTCGATCTCTTTGAGTACGAGAGCTTTTCATGCAATCAAATAGTGACGTTTCGTTACCAACACAATCTTCAATCACCATTACAGCAATTTCAGAAATGCCAGAATGTAGGACCACTGGGAAACCTAAAAGGTAGCCTTTACCGCGAAGGCCCAGCATTCGGCATGCCACTGTCACTACATTTATTGCTGCTTTCCTATGATTCCAGTCGTAATATACATATTCCCAGCGTCCCGCGACATTGACCTCTACTCGACCTTGATTTGGTGCTACTCCATGGGTGAGACGTATTTCTGAAAATAAAAATAGCACGAACATGATCATGTACGAATCTAGGCTAGTAATAGATGCCAGACTCAAGCATGTTAAGGCATGGTTTATTCAGCAATTCTGTTATACACTCTAAATTCGCTAACTTTGTCATTTTTCAATGAAATACCATAGAAATCGGTAATTAGGCAGCAATCATAGGTATCAACATTTTAAGTTAGGTATTCTCGTGTTTTGGTGGTCACGTGATCTTAAGGCTGATAAAACAAAGAATTCAAAATGGGCCGGTCACAGTGCATTTTTAAAGTAACGATTCCTGGCTTATCTGATTACACTTCTGGTTGTCCGTAAATCTCTGTCTGGAATGGTTGACATTTTCCCATTGTAGGTGAGAAAATTGGGAAAAACTGGTTCCAAGAACAGGTCACGTGACCTGTTTTCTCTATTTTCGCCTTAACAATCTATCAGGGTCAACCATTCCAAGCAGATCTTTAGAATCAACCAGAAGTGTAATCACATAAGCAAGAAACCGTTACTTTAAAAATGCAGTGTAACCGGCCCATTTTGAAATGAAATTTCCAGATTTTGTAATCACGTGGCTGATCACGTGATAGACATTTTACAACAAAATCTGTTGAAACGACTCAGAACGCCGAGCTTTATAGTGATATCCACTATTTTTGTAGAATTCGGGCAAACATAAGCCACTCTATTCAATAAAATAGCTTTAGCCTCGATTTCATGCTCAAACCATGCCTTAACATGCTTGAGGATGATTAAAATAGAACTAAGTACAATTAAATCTACATACGACTCCGGGTTCTTCACTGATCTATAACAATCCCTAAGTTCACTGACTTGAAGCCAAGGTTGCATTCAAAGCACATAGATCATTGTTTCAATGAAGAAATGGACAGAATATCACTCTAGCTATAAGCATACAGAGGTCATCCAGTATCTGAGTACTATATACTGTAGTAAGTTGCAAAAGTAATAATTATCAAACTCGTTAATAATCCATGAAGGAAAAACAAAGGAAATTAATGTTTGAGTTGTTTCGCCACTTGGACTTCAACACTCGCGTTTAAATAAAGAGTAGTTGTAAATCTAATACAGATTCATCCTATTTTACATAAACATTTCCTTTGATTTTCTTGGCTTAATCAGGTCAAAATAGCTGAGAAACACTACTCTGTACATCTAGACTCAATCCCCAGAGATTCAAAGGGCATGGCTGACATGTACTAGTCCTGGACTCAGTTTACCGACTGGCGGCCATGTTTTATTACGAGGAGAAGTCCTCGTACCATTGGTGAACGTAGCATACATAGACAACTAGCGCGCGGTGCAATAAGGGTACAACACAGGAAGTCCAATACACGACATTCCTACCCTACTAAATGTCAATGTTCTAAACGACAACAATATGCTAAACTAAAGAAAACAACTGTTCATAAGTCCATAACTGTGGGAGGTCTTCGCAACCTTGTGGACCGTCGCAGTGGCACCACCTCCGGTGTACTACATGTTGGTTCCTCGTGAACTGCCTCCTGTGTCCTCACTGGTGTCTTACTGGCCGAGGTTGGCTGACTTGAATCATTGCTGACCTGGGTATCACTAGACGAGACTGGAGGCACCGTGTACAGAGGCACTGGGATGGCTGGTGCTGCTGCGCCAAGAATCACTGGAGGAACTTCTTGATTTGCAGTGTGGTTGTCCATGTACCGCTTACGAAGTTGGTCTTGATGTTTCCTCACAAAACCACCTTTTGTAAGTTCAACAATGAAAGATACAGGACCAGTCTGTGAAACAATTAATCCTGGTAGCCATCTATCGCCTTTACCAAAGTTGATAGCATAGACAAGATCTCCAACTGCAAGGATACGCTGAACAGCCTTTTTGTCATGCTGTTCTTTCTGCTTTAGTTGCCTAACTTCTACTCTAGATTGTAAGTTTGGCCGCAGGTTGTCCAAAGGAGTTTTTAGTTGGCGTCCCATCAAAAGCTTTGAAGGCGTCTCTTCTGTTGTTGTATGTTGAGTTACACGATACTTAAACAAAACACGTGTAAGTCTGGCATTAAGAGTACCTTTCTTGTTGCGATTAAGGCCTGACTTGACGATTCCCACTGCCTTCTCTGCGAGTCCATTAGAGGCAGGATGATAAGGAGCGACCTTGATGTGTCTTATACCATTTTGAGTCATGAACTGTTCAAATTCGACACTTGTGAAATTTGATCCATTATCAGAAACTACTGTGTCTGGTAGACCGTGAGTGGCAAACGATTGCATCAACTTTTCGATTGTTGCAGCTGATGTTGACACTTCGGTGACGTGTGCGTCAATCCACTTAGAGTGAGCGTCAATGACCACAAGTATCATCTTGTTGCCTTGTAGTGGACCTGCGTAATCGATGTGTATGCGGCTCCATTGACGATTGGGAAACTCCCAAGGGTGGAGTGGTGCAGGCCCAGGGGGTGGCCTTAAACTCTGACAGTTGACACATGTCATTACCACCTGCTCTATGTCCTGGTCTATGTTTGGCCAGTAAACATATCTGCGTGCAAAAGATTTCATCTTCACAATTCCGACATGTGCATCATGGAGCATGTCAAGTACACGCGATTTCAACGAGGCTGGAATTACGACGCGGTTGTTCAAAAGAATACACCCCTGTTTCAAACTATACTCGTTCCTACGAAGAAAGTATGGCTGTAGCTCGGCGTTGTCCACATGATTTGGCCATCCCAGTGTTACAAACTGAAGGACCTTCGACAATACTTTGTCGGTCTTGGTGTGAGAAGCAACCAATTCTGCATCGACTGGGGTTGCACTTAAAAATTACATAAGGTGTACTATCTCTGCCGGTATAGGGACGTTGTCGGGTGCTTTGTCGAGTGGGAGCCGGCTCAGAGCATCAGCGTTGGCTAGTTGAACTCCAGGCTTATATTTGAACACATAATCGTATGCTGACAATGTAAGGGCCCAGCGTTGTACTCGACCATATGCCATTGTTGGAAGGCTCTTGCGCTCACTGAAGAGGGACTCAAGTGGCTTATGATCATTGTTTATAACGAAATGATGCCCATAGAGGTAGGAATGGAACTTTTTCACACCCCAAACTACCGCTAGTGCCTCTTTCTCTACTTGTGAATAGGCTTTCTCTGCCGGAGACAAAGTTCTGGAGGCACAACTGATTGGTCTCTCCATTCCATCAATCACATGGGAGATGACTGCCCCTAAACCATAGGTACTGGCATCGCACGACAAAATGATGTCCTTTGAGCTGTCAAAATGCACCCACAAGTTGGATGACCGTAGGAGTTGCTTTGATCTTGCGAAGGCTTGCTGTTGTGGTTTCTCCCACTCAAACCTGGCATTCTTTTGAAGAAGTTGATGTAGTGGGGCGAGCTCAGAAGATAGATTAGGCAGGAACCTACCATAATAATTCAAAAGTCCAAGATAACTTTTGAGCTCAGTGACATTTGTTGGGGCAGGAGCCTCAGAGATTGCACGGAGTTTGTCTTCAACTGGGTGCAGTCCATTGGAGTCGATCCTGAATCCGAGATGAACACACACTTCTCTCTTTTTAGACACACACCCGCATCTGACAGCTTCTTCAAAAGAGCCTCGAGGTTTGACAAATGCTCCTGGTCGTCTTTGCCAGACACCAATATGTCATCTTGGTAAGCACAGGTAAACGTCAAACCTTGGACCAAGTTATCCATTACGCGTTGGAAAATGGAAGGTGATGACGTCACACCAAAAGGAAGACGTGTGAATTGAAATAAACCTCGCTGTGTGTTTATGGTTGTGAATTTCCTTGAACCTTCATCAAGAACCACTTGTAGAAATGCCTGGCTGAGATCGAGCTTTGAGAATTTCTGCCCGCCAGACAGTGTGGCGTAGAGATCCTCAACTCGAGACAGGGGGTACTGATCAGTAACAATATCTCGGTTTACCGTTGACTTGTAATCACTGCAGATACGGATGCTGCCATCAGACTTTAACACCGGCACTATCGGTGCAGCCCAGTCCGAGAACTGCACAGGTTCTATAATTCCATCATGCTGTAGGCGTTGCAATTCTGTGTCAACCTTGTCCTTCATAGAGTAATTAAGGAACCTGACGTGGTTTGAAAAACTTGGGAATTGCATCCTCGTGAACATAGATTTTTCCTTTTGTGCCTTTTATTTCCCCCAGTTCATTCTTCCAAAGGTCAGAATACTTGTCTGTGATGCTAGAAAAAGTATCTGACTGTTCGACCACATGGTGGATTTCACTCCAATTCAACTTTATTTTGTCCAGCCAATTTCGTCCCATCAGGTTTGGGCCATTGCTGTCAACAACTAGAATTGGTAGTTTATTCAACTGCTTGTGATACTGAACCTCTACATCCATAGATCCCAGTACGGGGATTTCCTCACCGGTATAAGTGCGTAGACGTGCTCGATGAGTGTTCAGCTCTTTTCCAGAGAACAGTAAATCATATGACTGTTTTGAGATCAAGCTTACGGAAGCTCCGGTATCAATCTCCATCTTTATGTCCTGTCCATCTACACATAATTCAACCTTGTATGCAGAATTGTGGTTACCAACTGAAAATATGTTGTATGTTTCTTCTGAAAGGTTATCATCCTCAGCTACCTGATTAACACCTTGCTCTCTCTGCTGTTGAGAAGGTTTAGACTTACAAACCTTTGCAATGTGGCCCCTTTTTCCGCAGTGGTAACAATCAGATTCTTTGAATGAGCAGCTCGCCTGATCATGTTGTCCACCGCAGCGATAACATAACCTGCTTCGGTATGGCTGTTCTCGGCTTTGTTTACGTCGTGCTGGTTCCTTGGGGACATTCATCTCTTTGTCTCTTCCGAATGCTTTAACTTTGTTGACTTCTCCCGAGTTGTTAGAGTTTCTTTGAATGTCCTTGGCACTAGTTGCAGCTTGCTCCATTGTTGTTGCAATTTCAAAGGCTTTAGTGAAGGTTAACTTTTCGTAGTCAACAGCCAACAGACGTTTCTGGATAGTTTCATCGTTTATTCCCACTACCAAACGATCACGTAACATTTCCTGAAGGGCTGATCCAAATTCACAATGTTCGCTGAGTTTGCGAAGATTGGCGACAAAACCGGCGACTGATTGGCCTTGTGTTAGTTCGCATGAGTAGAAACGACAACGCTGAACGATTGGTGAAGGCTTGGGATTGTAGTGCTGCTCGAGTAATGCGATTATGGCATCGTAAGACTTGTCGGAGGGTTTCTCTGGTGAAACTAAACTACGTAGAAGGCCATATGTTTGGGATCCGACTGCGCTCAACAATATGGCTCTCTTTTTTGCCCCATCCTCTATGTCATTCGCTAGGTAATACTGGGTGAGTCTCTCAGCGTACTGTGTCCAGTTTTCGATTTCTGGTTTGTATTCGTCGACTCTGCCGTAAACTGCTATCGCGGAATTTTAGTGTTGTGGATCGATAAAACGGTATAAACTTGCAGGTTACTCCGGAGAACTCCTTTCTCTTTTCTTTTATGCGTTTTCCAAAACAAGAAAGTGTCTTCATCGTCGCCAAATGACATGTACTAGTCCTGGCGGCCATGTTTTATTATGAGGAGAAGTCCTCGTACCATTGGTGAACGTAGCATACATAGACAACTAGCGCGCGGTGCAATAAGGGTACAACATAGGAACTCCAATACACGACATTGGCGGCCATGTTGGTGCCCCAACAAAAGAAGCTAACGAGGAATCTATTGTTTAAGGGCACCAACATGGCGGCTATGACGTCAAGTAAAAGCCAGAAATAGTCCGGCTAAAGAACAAAGCAGTCCAACAGCTAGGAATGCAGAAAGGTGCTAATTGTGGTATTGTTTCAATCGTCCACCTCATTGGCTTAGACATCAAAATATATCAAAAGCTGAAGAATAATATTATGTTCTCTCATTTTTTAAACAGATTTGATTTGCATCTAATGAAAACTCTCATAACTTTAAATATGACGAAAATTCAACGTGTGAATATCTTAAAATTGAAAGCTTTCTTGGTTATTGTTTTGGACTCTTCTGATTGGACGAAATGTTTTCACACAAAAGGAAAGTAGTTTTAAAACACAGTTTCAGTGGATTTGATTTAAGAAATTGACTATTTAATAATTGATGTGTGCACAATATGAAAAACACAATCTTGTTATGTGCCAAAACCTATTGCTGCTGAACAATATAATCTTGCCTAGTTTTTACACACATTGATACAGTAATAATATAATAATAATAAAGTCTTTATCTAAAGAGGGTAGCACTAAATAGCAAAGCTAACAAACTTGTGGCCCTCAATAACTGACAATACAAACTAGTTATATAAAAAGCTAAATTACAAAACTATATATAAGATATAAACGAGATAAATACACAACTTCATTAAAATATTATTATACTATATATATATACTTTGTACAATACCTTAAAATATTTATAATAAAATAGAAAATGACAGACTGCCAACTATACAATAAAATGATTTAGAGATTGTTGCTGCCTAAAAACATAACTCCATATAGAACTCTTAAAGGAACTGATAGATCCTTTCTGTCTTAACGATAATGGTAGACGGTTCCAAAGCTGGCATGTTGTAACATTAAATTCCTTCCTCCCTCAGTCTGTTTATTAAATCTAGGACATACTAAGTTAAAATTATAGTATATTGTATGTCGCCCATGTAAATCACTGTTCAATTTGAGTAGATTTGTCAGATATAAAGGCAAATTTGATGAGCCATATAGTATGGCTCGAGTTTGTAAATCTTATAAAACAGCCACTCATTTTGTTTCTAGAGCGGTTTTCAGTTGAGTGTAGTGAAACCAAACGCAAATTACCCACAGCCAGCCAATCATAGCAGCGAGTAATCACAGGTAACTCATAAATGGCTTCCTTGTGAGCCAATGACAAACCAAAGCAAAACCAAGTCCAATTTGCGTTTGGTTTTACTTTGGATTCTGATTGGTTGGTTTACTTTCTCGGCCAATAGGAGAGCTTAGTAAACGCAAAACCAAAACACTTCCGACACTCAATTAAAATTCGCTCTATTACAAACTAAAACATCTAGTGTCTATCCAAGTTAGTGAATTATCGTGCACTTTGTCATATATACAGGTAGATCAGGCTTGGCTTTAGGCCTTTAGCCATCTGAATAATGTCAACAAGATGAGAAACCAATGTTATCGATAAATCGGAGCCAATTTTGATTAATTTGACATACTATTTCAAACACCCATTTCAGTGTTTGATCAGGGGTTCCAAATACCAAGAAACAATGATTCCGGAAGGCCGTAGCTAGGCCTGAGGGATTTATTGTTTTTGACGTTTGGAACCCCTGATCAACCATGCAAATGAGTGTTTGAAATCGCTTTTCATACGAATGACAATAACTGTATTCTCTTAGGTCATTAGGAAGTATTGTTTACTAATATTTTGTTGCATACTTTTATTGATCCCAATGATTAAAATTCCTAATTTCTCTTTTATTAAATACAATTTTCTGCTGTGTCCGCATCAGAAGACATGGAACAATGTAGGCATTGTATGTGAGTGGTTTAAGCAAACTATTTGCTATAACAGTAACAAAAATCTGCTATTATATATTCAGGGTGAAAGGAACCTGGGGCCAAGTGTTTCCATGGCAACGTCATAAATTCCACAGTGATGTGTATTTTTTTATATTACATATGTGTAAAGTTTCCGTTGTTTGACCCACTATTTGCCGAGATTTTCTTCATTTTGCTATTTGTTTCCAGGCTGTGTCCATCAAATGACATCACAGTTCATCTCATTTGCATACTACAATAACCTGAATATTTGGAACGAGATGAGATATTGACAAATGCTGAAAAATGCCACCCTTCCACATTTCGAAAGGATTTTCAAATGAGATCAACTTAATTTACGATTAGTAGGCACTTTAAACTTCTTTTCGTAAAGCCATATCCCTGTTACTTGGTCTTGATCAGACTGTCTTTTGATTGGATATCACGATTCATGCACGTGACAAAAGTCAGTGCCATACAGCCTTTACCAGGTATGGAACCTCATGCACGTGACGAAATGCGTCTCCATTGGCTGTTGCCATCATTAATTATTCATGATCGGAGAAATATATTTACAGGACATTCAGTCTCCTCATTGTCTGAAACATAAGATTTAAAAGTGTTGAAGTTTCGATTTGATCGGTACATAACTTACTTTAACTGGATACAATATCCCTTTGCACATGTGTACATGGCGAAAAATAAACTTTTATTTGTTATATATATTAAGATTGTGAAGTACAGTGAATGTAACATGTTTGTCTTTGTTCTGCTGTTTTCTTTGATTTGGGAAAGGAGGCGGAGGATGTTGATGTTTCGATTTGATCGTTACATTATTAGCTAGACAGGTAGCCTGCTTGCAGGCTCTTCAGTGGTGATTTTCCTTATGGGGTTCTTGTGGTGGGAGATTTTTGTTCAGAACTGACTTATAATTATAATAATAGTATTTAGAATCACGTGTTCTTTTCGACCCTGGGAGAGCCAGGTTTTTCTTTCTTTCTTTGTAGTTGTTATTCCTAAATAATCTTACTCACTTTACCAAAAATGACTTTGGTTAATTGCCAGTGTGATAATTCAGGGAAATTTCACATGCTAATACTTGTTTTGGTGGCTGCATATTCATTTATAGAACTGTTACCGAATATAGATGTGTTTGCTCAGAGCATGCAATGCAGCCATATATACTGCAGCCATGCATATATCGTGATTAAGTCGTTATACTTGACCATTTCTGAGGTGTTCAAAGCACACAAGAATAGAGGGAAGTTAAAGGAGTCCTTTTTTCCCAAGTATGGACACCGTTATGAGAACTCAATTCAAGGATGAGTTTGAGACAGTACAGAAAGACAGAGAGAGGATCAGTGTTATCCTCATAAAATGTATGGTGTAGCATCCTGCCTTGAATGGGATAGATCTTCACTGTCATTTTGGGAGGACCATTTCAGCTTTGGCTTGCCATTTTGGCAAGAAGATGGGCCAAAACAAAACAAAAGTACAGGACTTTCTATGTGTATCAACGTCCAGAAATTCAGGACAATGAACAACTGTATTGTGGGGTTAGGGTTCTTTGTATTTCAGGGTATTGTTTTGCTGTAGTTCATTGTTGTTGATACACCTAGAAAGAGCCAACAGTACTGTTATGGGCCCTTATGGGCTGTTTTGGTCTCCTTTACGAGTGCTGTTTTGGACAGATGCCATCAGGTCAAAATGAAACTCGGTGGATTAAGTACTATTTGGTCTTTCTGAAACAAGTACTGGTTTAATTAGCTCCAACGTAGGCCAACACAAACCAAAGTACTGTTATGACCCCTTAAGGGCTCGGTTTTGGCCTAATTTGTTAGTGCTGCATTGGGAAGACGTCAGGCAAACATTTATGTCAGATAAAACCAGCACTTGTTATAGAAAGACACAACAGACAGATAATCCCCCGAAATATTTGATCTGTCCAGAACAGTACTAATATACATACAGGAGGCGATAACAGCCCTAAAGAGGCCTAAACTGAGTACTTTGTTTTGTTTTTACCTACACTGGGGCCAAACTACAATTCACCGAATTATGTTTCCTCGATATTGTCTTAGGTCCGGTTGTTGTAAGCAAGGGTATAAGAGCTATACACCTTCATTATTCCAATCTGGCTGCTCTTATTTGCATAATGCCAAAAAAACTCAGGATATTAGGCGAAGTGAATGCCGTCTTTATTAGAGCATGCAAAAGTAAGTAATACTGAGCAGTTTGAGAGTTTGGTCTTTCATTGTTGCAAAGTTATTGACATTTAAATAGTGTAAATTACAAAAACGAAGCTAGTAGGTATAACTGGCTCAAACCCATACAAAACTCTATATATTGAAATCTCGATAACCATAGTTACTGTAGTCCAAGTACCATTTTATCCCGGGCATTTTATGCTATCTCCCCAAACTGATTCAGAGTACTGCTAATCTTGGCATACTATTTAACGTGGTAGCATTCAACTGTTATTTACTGCTTCCTATACTACTCAAACAAGATTTGCCATTTTGGAATAGGGTGTATAACCCGTGTTAGTATATACAACACAGGAACCTACATAGATAATGCAATTTGATTGGCTCGATAGCTATATCGGAATAATGAGCAATTACCACCTACAAAACTCGGGATAATTTTGAAACAAAATGGCAGGCGTAAATTCACGTTTCGCGATTGTTTCCGATGCGGAAATTTTAGAAATTCAACAAAATGGAGTGCTCAAAAGCAGGTTTCCGTGTTGTATATGTTGTGGGGCAAGTTTGATGACTGGGGCAAATATTTTTGAACTGGGGCAAATATATTTACCTGTGAGATTATGTTCACTGACCGGTTAGGGTCTTTTTTATATTGGGGTAAGCTATTGTATTTTGATAAATACAGACAAACTCACATGTTTACCTGTGAACTCTAGTCACCAATAATATTAGCTCTAAAAACCCGTTGTTTACCTGAGTATGAGATTATGTTCACTGACCGGTTAGGGTCTTTCTTATATTGGGGTAAGCTATCGTATTTTGATAAATACAGACAAACTCACATGTTTACCTGTGAACTCTGGTCACCAATAATATTAGCTCTAAAAACCCGTTGTTTACACGGTGCCTTCCTACTCGAAAAAAGCCCCTCAACAGCCATCAAAGGGGAGCCAAAAGTGCCCTAATTTGTGAGTGCCAAAATGGCCCTATTATAAATTATAAGTCTGGGAGCCATATGATGGTCAAAATTTTGGCCGAAACTGCTCTTTTCCATTTACTGTGAATGCTTTACCCTATGGGAGAAGATATAATGCGACTTCACTGGGTTAGTGTTTCTAGTTACGACTCGAATTTAGCCGTATAATCTTTAAATTAAAGGGGGTAGCAGCTATCGACCTTTCAAGCCCGATTTCGAGCCTGAGTTAACTATACGTTCATGCGTGGATGGAAAACCAAAGATTATCAAGTTTTGACGAATCTCGAGTGTGCTCGCAACGGAAACCTGAAGTATGAAAGATACCATTGGAATACTAGCTATGGAGAAAGAATAGCGTTTGACGGCTCGTGATTCTGGTTTATGTTTTACTTATGTTTTACTTGTAGGGGACTTTGAGTCCTAAAATGTTTGCTTCCTGTGGCGTTACGCCCAAATGTTGTAAATAAATAAATAAAATACTTATCTACCCTATGATCTGGTAGAGGGAGGGTTCTACCAGGGGATCACGGATCACTACCTGCTTTGTCAGCATGTGTTACAGATTCACTGGGGTTTATAGGAGATGGTAGCATTGATCCGGGGGGGGGGGGGGTACTTACATGAAAAATGGGTATGTATGTGAGGCCAAGAGGCTCAAACCCTGACCCTGTTTGACCCAATCCGAGCTCCAAAACCCTGATTGCCCCCTTTTTGGGAAAAAAAAATCCTGATTGCCCTTTCTTTAAATTGTTTTAAAAACACGGTCGGATCAAAATACGGAACATTTCAAGTCGGGACGTAGCATTGGGTAAACAAATCAGCAGATGAAGTACATAGATAAGTACTGAAGTACGAATTAGCGGCGTCACGATGTATGCGAACCCCAGTGCTTGCATGTAGGCAGGCGATAAAAATGCGGCAACAGAATGTCTTTTTTGACAGTAGCTAAAAAACATTGAACCCTAACTGCCTAAAAAATACTGAACCCCGACCCTGACTGCACCCAAAATATACTCAAATCCTCACCCTGATCTGCCCAAATCAGGTCAAAACCCTGACCCTACCTGCCCAAACTGAGCTCAAAACCCTGACCCACCCGTCACAAACAGGAGTACCCCCCCCCCCCCCGGGGCATTGATGCGGGAGGTTTTGTGTGATCCAAATACTGGGGACGATAAAAAGATTCAACACCTATTGGCCAACACCAACGAAACAACTTTACACAAGGCAAATATGTTTGATGGTCTGGCGATGTTCTGTATGTCTAGGAAAGAACTGATGCATCACTTCTCACTGAAGAACAAGTAAACCAAACAAGATAAGAGAAAGGAATTCTTGGTATATACTTCATGGTAGTATTTCGTTCCATATAGTCCCCTGCATAATACTGTAAAACAGTAGAGAAAATGATTATGAGGGAGACTATGGAACGAAACACTACCATGAAGTAGTTTTCTGGAAACTACCCACCCACCCTTCCCTTGGATATGCATCGTTTTATTAATAATTAATCGCTAAAGGTTAGAGTAAAGTGTGGGGGAGGGGTGTGGGTTCCCAGAAACCGTGATCGATCCGATCTTTGCATAGGGTGCAAGCCATGGTGAATCATCCCGATTGTGTATTTCTAGAACTGGCGGAGACGAATCGGCGCTGAAAGATAGTCCATAGCAGTACATTGTGAAAGAGATGTGTGGAATCCTGCTGGCAAAACAGGAACCTTAGACAACCCAAGCCATCAACCATTACGGATTGGACTTAGGAGGCTGTGAAATGAGCGACACCGGAAATTCTGTACAGATGGCCGAATGTCTCCTGTGGTGGAATGTGCTGAGGAACGAGAAAAACTACGAAGCCAAGAAGATATTGACAAGATCAATTTGAGCTCATTGAAAAACACGCGAGTTTGAATTAATCCAAAATTGCACTCGATACCGTATGATTACTTAATCATATACTTAGTTCAACAAATTTACTTGAATCTTCGGACAATCTTCTGGAAATATCGGAAAAAATCAAAATACCATTTGTATAAGTAATGCTGCAGCTCTGAAATGTTAATGTTTAGTACTATAAAATGGATTTAAAGTGTCAGACATGTTTTTGCGGTAACCACAGCGCAGAAAAAACTGTTTAAACATTCGGAAATGTCCGGAAAAATAATCTACCAAAACATGACTGTGAACAAGTTTACGTACTTCGATTTCACTCTGAAGTTTTTAGATATAGTTACATTCCTGATTTTGAGTGCAATTACAACCAAAACAGTGCAATTGGGAATTTGTTGCACTGCTCCCATCCAATCAGAATTGAGAAATGTTGTTGAGTATATGATTATATTAAATATGGTTATTGACCCGGTCAAATATTGAACCTTGAATTCAGGAGCAATTCAATTATATTTATCAGACACGCTTTCAACTGATGAATATAAAATATCTCCCTAGGCTTTGAATTACTCTATTGTTCAATCGGTATATATTTTAGATAAAGCGCTATGAATAACAAAGAAAACTGTGTCAAATGTTTATTATCCAGTGAAGGTCCTCAATTAACGTATCCGGTTACAACTTCTCCGCCGAGCAGTCTTAACTTCGATTACCTCTTCAGATACAAAACTTTATATGTGATGGTATGAATATTAAAGTAACTTTTTAAATGATAATTTCCTTTAACATACCCTCTCTACAAATAACTCCAGCATCCTCTCGATGTGTGCAATTATTGATTCCCCATCCGCTAAACGAACACTGAGTAATACTACTCTCTGTACCATTACACGACACATCGTTCATCCATATGTCACCCGATCCCGCTCCAAAATGTGCACAACAGGGAGCCGAAGTAGCATTAGCGAATCCAAGATGGCGACACACAACGTTTGCATCAGTAACTGTCCACCCATCACCGCAGATCGTACCCCATTGTTCGTTATGATAGACCTCTACACGTCCTTCTTTGGAACTAGAACCGCCAGCCAGTCGAACTTTTTAAACAAAAATAAGATCTTACACTGTGTTGAAGCAACCAAAGTATTAATATTTTATTATTTAATTGTCGTTTCTATTAATTGATAATTATTTTCGTGACGAAATACAGCTACCAACCTTAGGACAAACTAGGACTACAAGACTTTATGTATGATTGTATAATAAGCACAGTAACTTTTAATGAGAAGTTCCTCTGACATACCCTCTCTACAAATAACTCCAGCATCCTCTCCGTGAACGCAATTATGGATTCCCCATCCGAGAAACGAACATAGAGTGATATTACTCTCTGTATCATTACACGACACATCGTCCATCCATATGGTACCCGATCCTGCTCCAAAATATGCGCAACAAGGGGCGAAAATGGCACCAGGGAATCCAAGATGGCGGCACATAACGTTTGCTTCAGTAAGTGTCCAGTCATCATCGCAGACCGTACCCCATTGTCCGTTATGGTAGATTTCTACACGTCCTAGATTTGGACTAGAACCGCCAGCCAGTCGAACTTCTAAATAAAGAAATATAATATATTCATTGTATTTGTATGGAAGCAAATTTATTATTAAGATTAAGGTAACTGACGCACCTTGTTTTCTAGAGTAAAAATTTGAATACTTGTAGCCTATACAAAATTACAATTGTACAATATACTTTTAAAAATACGGAGAAATTGGATCCCTTGACCCCTGCCTCTCTTAACGTTTCGCTCCACTGTAGGTTATTGGTCAGAAACGCTCGCAGCCTGAAACAAAACTGATTTAAAACGAAAGTAGGAAATATTTCTTTACATTTATTCGCATTTATTCGCCATATTCTTCTGCTCCTGCGCTTCCAGTCCGCATTAGCCAATCAGCGTCGTGGCGGCGAAGCATACTTCAGAAATAAAGGTTGGACAATAAAAGGACATTTTTCATGAGCCATGAGTTATTGGCTTGAGCTTTTTTCGGTCTACAGTCGACTAACAGGAACGGTTGGCTTGGACAAATAATCCTTTACATGCTACAGACTCGGGTTGCCGTCGTGTACGTGATGTATCTTATTTGTTATGACGCTATGCACGCGATAGAGCAGTTTTCGATTGAGAGTCGAAAGCAACAAGTGATTGCTTTGGTTTTTCGTTTCCTTAGCTTTTCTATTGGCTGTGAGAAATGTTTTCCACTTATCAGCCAATCAAGTTCTAAACTAAAACCAAACGCAATCACACAATCAGATTATGTTTTAGCGACAGTCTCGATGACTGCGTTTACTTTGAATTACTTCAGTTCGTGATTGGCTCATTGTGTTTACACTTGCTCTTGTGATTGGCTATGTAATTACTTTGGTTTTGGTTTTACTACACTCAACTAAAAATCGCTCTAACAGTATTTAGTTTTCATTTATTGATTTACGTCAGTGTCAAACAACTTACCTGTACGATACTTCTGTGCTATCACAGTTGTCGTGAACACCAAATATAGTGTCGTGATGAACCCGTTACGCCACCTCATAATCCTGAGCAGGTTCTATGAAAATTGGAAAAATTGTTTTTATTTCTTACCAGGAAGAAAAGCGGGATCTAAGAATTTAACAGTATTTGATTGACTTAGAGAAGGTTACGTCAAACCTCTTCACATAGACATAACTAACTCGTCAAAATTCAAACTTTCCTTTATCCTTTTGAAGCTACATGTAATGTCGTCATTAAAAAGCTACAAAACGTAAACACAGTTAACAGCTACTCTCAAAAAAATTTTTTAATGTATATTTCAAACCGCATTAAAAAGATAACTGATATTATTCTATAAATCATATATTTCAGCCAATTAGATCTCAGCTTTACTATGAACTACAGGGTCCGGCTGTTCAAAGGGTGAATAACTTTTGTGTTCATGATAAATCTTCTCTTAAATTTGTTATTTATAGGATAATGTGGTTATTTCATGGTTTTCTAATGAATACCGGCGAAATTTTAACTCGAAATTCATATTATTTTGGTTTACATCTCGCCAAAAGTCTCGTTGTATACCAAATAATACACATTTCTCGTGAAATATTCGCGCGTATTCCATAGAAAACCAAGAAATATCCAGTAAGTCTGTTAGCATTTCTGAAACGCGGGGGGAGGGGGTAGTACCGTCTAAGCAAAAATCTAACAAAACCAAAAATTATTTCCTTTTCCAAAAGCAAAAGTCAACAAGAAAAATCATGGTTCTGTTAAACTGATTTACAGCAAAATGCAAGTAAGTATAGCTAGTTAACTACGTGAGCTATGATTGAGGGTCTGAATGGGGGGGTCTACATGTCAGTTGTCAGTTAAATTTTTGGCCATTTGTCAGTTGTCAGTTAGGCCTAGTTAATCATTACTAGAGAAAATTACTATGTTTGTCCCACAAAAACCAAATTTGTCAGTTGTCAGTTATGTTTCGGTTGTCAGTTGTCAGTAAAAAAATCGTCATTTGTCAGTTGTCAGTTATTTTGAAGGCCGTTTGTCAGTAGTCAGTTAACCCCATTCAGACCCTCATGATTGGTTAGTTTGCGGTCCATAAATCCAGTACGGACCTCAAACTTGAAGTAAAGCTGCTTTTGTATACTTTTGAGACCTATAACAAACATGTTACTAAAATCGCTTACTCGGTCCGTACCGTAAATTATGGATCCTCGTGATGCACGCATGCGCAGGAACGAGTTATTGGGAAATGTTCCAGAATCTTTCCGGTCTTTTTCATCAGCAGTTATCGCGGTACATCGTATGGAACATCTTTTACCCATTCTGATTGGCAGTCAAGATCCATTGATGTTAACATGGCCGTGCGAACAAATTTTCTGACTGTATAGATGAACGACTATCGGGTTTAATTAAACTTATGTACTTGTAAGCTCACGTTTTCGAAATAAATTCTAAGTAAACCAATCCAGTCCAGATTAAAGCATCTTATTCCGTTCTAATTTGTGCTCTCTTTGTGAACTATTACTTTCAGCTGTAAATCCGGCGCTCTGTAATTCATCTAGTTTTAGCGGAAGATTAAAATCAATGTTAAGTCAGATCTGCTGTCTTTCTGTTTCATGAACATGTTTCAAGTTAATCAATTTACTCAACAACTACGGCTTCGGACCATTTTCAAGACCTCTGGGAAAGTTTTTCTGCTCTATACGGACCTCCCGGCCGGTAAATAACATGTATGTATGCCTCCCAGTGGAGCATAAATCCAGTTGAAAAAGAATAGTCAGCCTGTGATTGGACAGCTAGGAACTGCCCAGTGCACAGTAGGGAAGAGCACCTGGAGGTTAAGAACATCATATAGCTAACGTTTAAGAGCCCATGGACTGGGTCAACCAAATGGTGTGAGATACAAAATGTAGGCCAAGGAAGAAATCAGGACTGTGCATTTGCATAAGTCCTTGGGATCTCTGCCCACGAGAGAAGAGATCGCAGCGGAAATGGTTGGAGAAAAATACTTCACTAAGTTGGATGCTGTCAATGTTTCTTAAATTAAGTTGGATAGATAGAAAACCAGCAAAGTTGAGCACCTTTAATACACCATTTGGCTGGTACTACTTCACGCGTATACCCATGCCGTGGGTCTGACCTCAGCCACGGAGGTTTTCCACAGGATGGTGCAGCAGACTCTAATAGGACTTGGAAAAGTACGAAATGTTATTGACATTATCTGGGGAAGCACAGTGGAGGAGGATAATGCCAAGGTGTCAGCAGTGCTGGAATGCCCGAAGAAGGCAACTATGCGACTCGACTTAGGTAAGTGTCTGTTTCGGCAGACTGAGATTGAAAACTGTCAGAAACCGGTATCTACAATCTTCACCGGAGAAAGTCAAGGCAGGTAAGAAAATGCCAAAGCTCAAAGACAAAGAAGGATTAAGAAGTACATGTACCTAAAACAACATTGAAGGGAGGAGAAGGGTTAAATTTAAAGAATGGTCTGTAAAGGCGAGCAGTGTCCCAATTCATTTTGTCTGTGATTGTAGGTATAGCCAAAATATTTATCCATACAACACAACAACAAAATGCTTACCAAGTAGAATGATTGACCTCAAAAAAGATTAACCTTTATAAAAACTCTGCGGACCGGATCAGAATACAGAAAACAATGTAATAATAGACAGTTTGGCTAGGAACATATTTGGAGATTCAAGAATATGTGCCTCGATCGTCAAGCATTAAAGCATAATTGTATACAATACAATACAACTTTATTAGCATTCCCATATACATAAATGGTATTGCTTTACAAGTAAATGAGTAGTATAGTCGGAGTCAAAATGATACCCGTTTTTCTTGCACAACAAAACTCAAAAAGTTGTAATGTTATGGACGCCTTTTTTCTTGCACAAGGGGCGTCATAAAGCGAATTCAGAAATCCACTTCATGACGCCCCTTGTGCAAGAAAAAAGGCGTCCATACCATTACAACTTTTTGAGTTTTCTTGCACAAGAAAAAAGGGTATCAGTTTTGACTCCGACTATACTACTAGGGGTAACTAAGGGTCATTCAAAGTGTCACTAGACATTCTTGTACATAAAATCCAACTTGATAATCCTATTAGAGATATGATTACATATAGTTATATCGCCGCAACATCCTTACACATAAAAATCCAAAACTCGAGTATCTGTTAAAGCTATCCTAACACATAGTTATACCGAAGAGAGATATATCGCCCCTCAACATCCTTACGCATAAAAATCCAAATTCGAGTATCTGTTAAAGCTATCCTAACACATAGTTATATCGAAGGGAGAATGGTGAGACCACGTAGTGAACCACTTCCACGGAGTCTAGCTCGAGAGGCAGGTGCCATTCTAGAGGAGAGAGATGGAATGCTCGAGGGAGTGGAGATAGGTCGCCGTACTATCCGATGGCGCTTCTTCCAAGGTGTGGCAGGAGATTTGACCCCTAGGATCATGGAAAAGTTAGTTGCAAAGGTAAACACCAGCTTCTACCTACGATACAGCTACACCTATCGCATTCGCAATGTCAATGACGGACGCGTGATTCTATTCTCCAAGACTGTCCCAGGCTCTCCATGGGTGAACATCCTAGAATATGCAGAAGAGTGGATCAATAGCAAGGAGACAGCTCGTTTGAATCCCGACAACATCAATCGACCAAATACCCAATGGGCCTTCGTTCGTTGGATCTACGTAGATGTAAAAGTTGTGATCGATCGTCAGCTTCTGTTGGGAACAGGTCCACTGCCCCAATGGCTTCGCCAGAAAAAAGGAATGTTTGCCCTTGATCGATATGGCGACAACCTATGTCTGTGGCGCTGCCTTGCCGTATACAAAGGAGCCCGTGCAGACAAGTGCAACACCTCGGCTCGAAAACTTGCCCAGGACTTCTATCGCCTGACAGCGCTCACACAAGACGTTCCCAGAACTTCCTTAGACCAGCTGGAGGAAGTCGAGTTGCACTTTGGAATCGGTATTCGGGTGTATGAACCCACGGAGGATGGCGCTTGGCATCTGACGCGACATGCAGCTCACTACAAACATACGATGACGATTGGGATACACGAAGGACATGCCTTCTACATCAAGAACATCGACAAGATAGGGAGTGTCTACGTATGCAACGATTGTAAGCAACGGTTCACAAAAGCCTCGAACCTTCACCGCCATGCAGATCGTTGCAGGCGTGGCGAAACGAAGATTGTTTGCCCCGGAAAAGTAATTACAGTACCCCAGTCGGCATACGAAAAAGCCTTCTGGCCAGAGAGCACAGCCAGCAAAGTCGCTTTATGCTGGTTGGAACGCGAAACCGAAAGGATTGGACAACACATTCATCATGCAGCTTGTGGGCATGGTGGAGAGCATTGGATCGAAGGAGCGCCGGTCGACGGCTACGAACCTCTTTCGAAAACCATCTTCCAATTTCATGGATGCTATTTCCATGGCTGCCCGAAATGCTTCCCTAGGGAAAGGAGGCTCTATCTCAAGACCTGCGAAAGAACGGCAAAGCTACAAGGAGCTGGTTATACAGTAGTGGAAGCTTGGGGCTGCTCCACAAAGAAGAAAAACAAACCGCCCCCCACACCAACACAAACTGTCTACCCACACTTCATAGTTTACGATTTCGAAGCCTATCTCGATACAACGAAAGGAAGACAACCAACGGACCGATTGACCATCGAAAACGTCCATGTCCCAATATCGGTATCAATTGCCGACACGTACAATCGAAAGCCGACCCACATCTGTCGACGCAATCCAAAAGAACTCATCGAAGCCTTCGTTGAAGAACTCCAGCAAAGAGCAGAGACAATCCAAGTAGCTATGGCAAGATGGTACAGGCTAGATACACTCAAATTCTCCTTCGACACCCTACCAAAGAAACAACAAGCGAAGATCGACGAATGGATCGGTCAAGTTCCAGTATTGGGATTCAACTCTGGAAGGTACGATCTCAATCTGATCAGGGAGCACTTCGTAGGAACCATTGCCGACACCTGTACAAAAGTCCGGGTGGCAAAGAAAGCCAACGCCACTATGTTTCTCTTGACTCCCGATTTCCGTTTCCTCGATGTTATGAATTATCTTGGTCCAGGTACTTCCTACGAAAGGTGGGTCAAGGCATATGGATGTGAATCGCAAAAGAGTTTCTTCCCATATGAGTGGTTCGACTCTCCCGACAAGTTGGATCACATTGGATTACCAGACTATCCAGAGTGGGGTTCGAAGCTAAAAGGACAACACCTACTATCTAGGGAAGAGTTCGAAGACTGCAAGCGCACCTTTCTCGACAAGGGAATGGAGACCTTTGCAGACTGGCTACGATACTATAACAACCTAGATGTAGTTCCATTCCTAGAGGCACTCGAAAAGATGCGAGATTTCTATCACGAGAAAGGAGTAGACATGCTGAAAGACGCAGTGTCCATTCCAGGAGTCTCACTACAGTTCCTGCTTCGAGGTAGTGTAGAAAGGGGAGCTGAGATGTACGCTCCAAGTAAGGAAGCCTACCACATGCTGAAAGACGCTGTCGTGGGAGGTCCAAGCATAGTGTTCACCAGACTCCACGAAGCGGGAAAAACTAAGATTCGTAGTCATCAGGGCGGAACTAAGATTTGTCGTAAGATTCTGGGATATGATGCCAACGCCCTATATCTTTCTACCATGGAATTCGAAATGCCTTGTGGAAAAGAAAAGGTTGTGCACTATGACGATCCAGGTCCAGCCACTGAAGGATTCGTTGAATGTCTACTTGGTGGAACGTGGTTTGGATATGCAGAAGTAGACATCGAGATACCAAAGAAATTGTGGAAGGAATTTGAGGAGATGCCCCCCTTCTTCTACAACAAGAAAATCCCCAAAGAAGCAATCCCTCCAGAAATGATAGCCTACCTTGAGAAGACAGGTAGAAAGCTCAGCGAGGAAACAAAGCTAGTTGGGAGTCTCTCTGGAAAGAAGTTGCTACTCTATGCTCCTCTTCTACTTTGGTATGTAGATCATGGCGCAGTGATCACTGCTGTCTACCGCACGATAGATTACGAACCCAAAGAAATCTTCGGATGGTTCGTGGACCAAGTCACTGAGGCGCGACGCATGGGAGATGAAGACAAAGGTGAGGCTTTGCTGGCAGATGTGTTCAAGCTACTAGGAAACAGCGCCTATGGAAAGTTGCTCGAAGACTTGGGACGCCAAACAAAGGTCACCTATACAAAAGATGAGAAGGTTGTGGACAAAGCTTTGCGAAGTGTTTGGTTCGAAGACCTGGAAGAGATTGGCGAGGCATACGAACTCGAGAGTAGGAAGGACCAGATCCGAATCAAACGCCCTTTCCAAGTAGGTATCGCTGTGTACCAGCTCGCAAAGCTGCGTATGCTTGAGTTCTACTACGACTTCCTCGACAAGTACATCGATCGCAAGGATTTCGAATACATCCAGATGGACACGGACAGTGCGTACATTGCCATCTCTGGAAACAGTATAGATGAAGTTGTACGACCGGAACTACGTGAGGATTTCGAAGCCAATAGGAAGGAATGGCTAGCTTGGGACGAATGGAGCAGTCGTACACCAGGACTCTTCAAACTCGAATTCGAAGGACAGCGCGCCATTGCCCTATGCTCGAAAGCCTACTACGTCGATACGGGTGGCAGCAAGAAGTATTCCGCTAAAGGTATGTCTAGGCGTCACAACGATATTACGTGGGATCGATTCAAAGCAGCCCTCCAGGGTAGTATCGACACAGCGAAGAACCGAGGCTTCCGACTATTGCCAGAAGGTGTGGTAACCTACGACCAATGGAAGCTTGGGCTATCGGCTTACTATGACAAAAGACGCGTTCTTCCCGATGGAATCCACACCGAGCCAATAGAGTACGCTGTCTAGCGTCTAGGTACAAACAGAATTCCTTTTGGTGGTAGTTCCGTATCCCTAGGAACGACTTGTAGCTCTTCACGAACGAATCCACGTTTGGGTGCATCTTTCTCCTTCGCAAGGTAGTAAAGCACAGGCTGTCCCGAAGATACTACACTTCGCGAAATGGTGTATATCTGCAAACTCCACACAGGATCAGTAGCTCTACGTTTTTCACCTCCTTCCAATTCTCCTGGTGCATAAAGATATCGAACTAGAACGTCGAATGGTAGACGCTCTTCTCTCAATCCAACGGTGCGCGAATACGTAGGAGTCTTTAGATCTACTTGTTGCGTCATTACAGAATTCGAAGGCTCCTTTCCTGTAAGTCGAGTCACCTCACTGTTCAGGGCTTTGATAACCATTGGTAAACGAACTACCCATTCTCTACTACGCTCATCTGATCCTTCCGAAGTAAGTACCATCTCTTGTGCATACTGATACCCAAACAATCTCTCGGCTAGAGTTCTATTTGCTCGTTCGACGAAGCCTTGCGCTCTATGATTACCAGCCTCACCTCGTTGAACTTTCGTACCATGTAGTTCTAGCGTTTCAGACATACGTCCCATGAATTCTCTACCAGGATCTACTTGCAACGTCTTTGGCCATTCGAGTGGACTACGTTTATAGATTCGTTCGAATGCCGCAGAAACTTCACCACTATCTTTAGATGCCAAAGGTTCGGCTTCTTTGTATCGAGAAGCTACGTTGATTACTACCAATGCGTACTTGTATAGTTTCCTTCCACGTCCAGGACGATCGTGTGGTAGGAATATCAAATCAGCTTGGTGGACTTCATTTGGTTTCGATACAGTCCAATGCGGTCGTGGAATGTGTTTTGGTGGTGGTAGATATATTTGCCACATAGATTGCTTTTCCAACCAACTCCTAGCCACGTCTTCTGATGCTTTCGCTGCTACCGATAGCTTACCAATTGCAGAGTGACCTTTCCAATAGCCCATAGGACCATAGAAGATATTCGCAAGTTTAGAATCCATCATACATCTATACGTTCTAACCTTCAACAGATGAAAAAAAAAAAAGGAAGGAATGAGAACCAGGCCTCATTTTTTCCGTTTTTTTTTTTTTTAGTAGTAACCTAGTAGTAGCTTAGTAGTAGCTTAGTAGTAGCTTAGTAGTAGCTTAGTAGTAGCTTAAGTAGCTTAGTAGTAGCTTAAGTAGCTTAGTAGTAGCTTAAGTAGCTTAGTAGTAGCTTAAGTAGCTTACTAGTAGCTTACTAGTAGCTTACTAGTAACTTAGTAGTAGCTTACTAGTAACTTAGTAGTAGCTTACTAGTAACTTAGTAGTAGCTTACTAGTAGCTTACTAGTAGCTTACTAGTAACTTAGTAGTAGCTTACTAGTAGCTTAGTAGTAGCTTAGTAGTAGCTTAGTAGTAGTACCTAGTACGTTTCTATAGCCATTTACTAATAGCGTATCCAACGCCTAGCATTCCACCACCAACGTAGAGCAACTCACCAGTCTTCTGATTGTTTGAGGGTTGGTAGTAGTCAGATAAGTGGGGTTCTTTCATCTCTTTGAGACGTTTAAGCGCCTTACGTAACTTATCGGATCGCACTAAGGCTTCGTTGGTATCTCTTTGATCGTTGCGTGCGTTGCGTTCAAGACCTTCCTGCTCTTGTGCATAGTCGTATCGTCTTTGACGTTCGATGCTATACGCTTTCATTTCGCGTTCTAGTTTTTCGGTGGCCCTATCGTGTCTCTCTCGTTCTGCATCTACATTACTACCCCTTCCAAGCATTCTAGCTAGTATGCCACCACCAGTAAATGCCGTTGCATTCAATATAGCGCCGAAAATGGCCATTCCAATTGCTGTCGCCATTACGGTATGATCTTTCGTTTCTCAAGATTTAGGTTTCTCAAGTTGTTTCTCAAGATATTGTTTCGCGTATAAGCTACCAATTATCACGGTAGTCCACTTTGCGTAATTCACTAGGGAAGAAGAAGGATCGCTAAGCATAGATTCCTTGGTAGTCTTTTTTACGATCCACCCAATACCAGAAGCGAGTCCAACGATTTTGACTGCATCGGTTGCCGTCTTCATCAATTCCTTCTCCATCTAGACATATATAAGTATGGTCTCGAGTCTTTAAGTGTTACTCCATGTCTAGTGCCGTTGGTTTTGCTGGAGCTGCAGGTTGTGTCGTGCTAACGGTGGCAGCTCGCGTGTTGCCATTTACATACTTCTTGTACGCAAAGTACGTACCAAACAATGTAGCTCCAGTACCGATGACTGCGAGGATAGTCAGGTTTTCGACCCGACCTTTCTCTACGTAGACTTCTTTGCATGATTCGCTTTCGCGTGTCGACTCTCTCTTTTGAGCTTCTTTAGCGAGTTTGTTCCTTAACGCTAGTGCCTTTCCGGCTGCAACGCGCTTTGGGTTTTTTACCTTAGTTGGTGCAGTCGTCGGAGGATTCGCAGTTATCTGGTCCGCTTCTTCCATCTTGATTCGGTATAGTAGTTACCTGTAGAGGTTCAACAGGTGTTGTAGGAACGACTATGTGATCAACTACGTGGAACAAGGCACTAGCTAGAGCCACTAATCGACCTGCTTTGAGTGATAATAGGCCGGCCACAGCGGATATCTCGTTGCGAACTAGGTGGTCTTCTCGTAGGTCCTTAAGCAGTTCTTGTTTGTCATCTATTGGAACTACGTATGCGACTGCGCGGGTAGCTAGACGTAGTGCTCCATTTACTAAGCATCCCGTTATTTGCTTTGCTACTACGGCCTGGTACCTACTATGCAAACGTTTTACGTCCTTCTCAGATAGCTTAGATATATCTACTATTGAGAAATTCTGTCCTAGATATTCTTTCGTTGTACCCATTGCAGCTAAGATTGCAAGTGCTTCCCGACAATCTTCGACACCCTCCAATTTGGTTGGATGTTCCAACACGACTGGAGGGCAAGTAATAGCGCACTCATCAATCAGTTCATTCATGTATTCATCCATGATAATATGTTGTAGGTGCTGGGAGCTCTAACACTACCTCGAAAGGATGGCGGAGACAGAAGCACATGCGAGCGAACTTATGGGATCCAAGTATCATTCGTAACTCTTTGCATTCTTGCGAGCCTCCATAATCCTCAAATATCCTTTTACCATCTACGGCCGATGCTGTATGAAATGCTACTACGATAGCTACGTTCTCGCGGAAGGGTTTACATATGCTCGTTAGTTGTTGGGACAGCACCCAAACGGAAATCCCTATATGTCGTGCAGAAAAGGCTAAGTCCACTAGCTTGTCAGTTCGTTTCTTGACGTCCTTCGATGCGGCGCAATCATCGAGAATCAATAGAGTATTGGTACCTGACCAAAATGTTGTGCAAATACTCAAAGTAGCATCGATGGCATCCTGCGGTGGTGACATGACGAAGAAACGAGGATCTCGATTTGCAAATCCACGATAAGTTTTGTTGTGGGCATACGTAGGACAAATCAGTACTATGTAATCGAACTTACCACGAAATGATCCACGAAGTTGTTCTATGAGAAACGCAGTCTTCCCACAATTCGTCGGACCGACTATGAGTGCGTTGAACGGCACGTGCTCTACGAGAGAATCCATCAGTATAATATACTCTGCAGAGATCTGTTCAATATCGTGACCTGAGCATCCGCAAGGACATAGATGTGCATTTTCACATTTCCACTTCCCTTAGCAGTTCTATGTATGCGAATGTCGATGTCCTTTCCACTGCCGGTTTGTGCCAAGCCATCACCATGAACGGTGGAATCTTTTGCTGTGCGACAATCGATTAGGATAGCGAATCTATTTTCAAAGAACTTCTTTGGAGTCATAGAAGTATTGGGTGTACCAAACCAGCCTTTTGCAGCCTCCCAGAAATCTAGGGGAAGCATGCCACTTGGAAAGAGTCTGTTGGGAATCCCATTGACATCTACTTCTACCTTCGAAATATCTGGATTCGAGAATGCTTCACTATCTCGCGTGCCAATGGTAGGTGGATCTATGAATAGTAGAAGTAGTCCAGCAAAGGATCGTCGTGGAACATTGATGTTTTGAGATATCAAAGTATCGGATGTTTTAGCGATATCTACTGTCTTGAAGTGAACAGCGTAGTTGTATAGGAGTGCAGCACCTGTTTCGTATTTGTGAAGTGCACTACTAGCCAGCGTTTCGTTCCTGATTGCTTCGTATTCTAGTTGGATGTTGGTAAGTTGGTACGTACCTATCTTCGTCGTATCCGATCCAATTACGATCTCGTTGGCAGACGCTAGAGTCAACTCGAATGTAATTGTATTTTCTAAGGCATGTGGATATAGAACTCCATGTTGTGTCAGAATGTCAACATCTAATGGAATCCTATACTTAGAACCACATGCAGCTAGGAGCGCGTTGTCTGCAGCAGACGAAGTACTTGCGTCACCAGCTTTCGATCGTAGCTTATTCAAGTTCTCTGATTGAATACCTTGTTGTATTCTAGACTCTCTCTCCTGCGTAGATAGGTATACATCGGAGTATGTTTGTAGGAGGTCTGGCCTGACAAGGTCTTCTACTGTTTCAGCTCCCATCCGACAGATTCTACGCATGACCAAGCAGCGTCCAACGTTCGAAACGACTCTGTTATTCACATGTCCACCAGATAGTACGATGTCGCCCAATAGCGCTAAGCTACCAGGTACTAGTACTACATCTTCTGCTAGCTTTGGGACTTCTACGTATAGAGTCTCACCTGGATTGGCAGATGATCGAGTGAAAGTTTTCCTATACAAGTCTCGCGGAGCCTTGAGTGCATGAGGCTCTCTTCGTGCTTGTGTGGGATCCAACGTTAATGAGATCATGTTGAATATAACTATATATGTAGATATGTTTAACATGGCCTCTGATGGGAGGTATGAGGAAAGACCTGATGAAGCTGGAAAGGGTAGAGACGACAACGATACTATCAATGAAGAAGCACGGAAATTGGCGTCAGACTCTACGAATGTGGATCCTAGTGAATCACTCAACCTAAAAACTAGACGCAATTACAATGAAGAAGGTGCTCGACCAAAGTATCAGGAAACGGCATTGACAGATGGAGAGTTTAGTGAATTGCTGGATGAGGATAGAATCGAACGGCCTAAATTTAGCGATCGCCACGTATTCTTCGAAACAGGCATATCGGATAGAACGAAACAAATGTTATTTGATGCTGTATGGGAACACTATGCGGATGTAGGGATTCGTGGAGACCTTGAGATAACTAAAGTATGGGATGCCGATAAGGAACGGGGCAGAATCTATCTTCACGCATTTGGAAGTAAAGAGAAGCCCATACCTTTGACCACAGTGAAGGGTGAAAGATATCAAAGTATGGGTAAAGATCTCAAATTTGTCCTAGGTCCTACGGATGCAGAAAGAGCAGAACAAGTCATCCAAGGTCAAGAAAAAGCCACTGAACATCTCGAAATGGAAGATAGCATACTTCAAGATCCAACGTCAACTGAGGATCAGAAGGAAGCAGCTAAGGAAGAGAAAATACACATCCATAACGAAATAGAATTACTCGAACGTCAAGAAGAAGCCATACTAGAACGTATGTCTCTACGTGAAAGGATCAAATACATTTTCAGAAAGCATGGAATGACCGTTCTTGCAGTGGTAACTTCTATTGGCGCTATCGTTAGTACGATAGTTTCCCTGTTGTCGAAATCCGTACCGAAACCAATGAAGACTGGTATTGATAAAGCAGCAGATGCAGTAAAGAAGGGCTTGCAAACGACTGGGGGGTTGTTGAAAGAAATGGGAAAGAAACTTGGACAGATCCTACCTGGAATGATTGGATCGATTGCGAGTTTCATATTTACTATGGCTGGTAAAGCTCTGGGAGTACTAGCACAGAACGTTTGGTTATTCATCGTAGCAATAGTGGTGATCACTATAGAGCAATACAAACGACGTTAACGAAACAACATCCATGCGATTCCAGCTGCGGCAATGGATGTCACTGCGAGATTAATCTCATGTTGTGGGGCAGCCTTTTGTACGGGATCTTGTTTCTTGTGCGTGACAGCCTTTAGTACAGGATCTTGTTTCTCGAGAGGTTGCACCAATTTCTTATCTGGTGGTCCTTCCATAGGAAGAGGTGGGCGTCCTTTGCCTTCTGCATTGATGTCGTTAGTGCCTAGCACCATATCTTTCGTAGCTTTCGGGATTGGATTCCTATAGTCATCTTTCTCACTAAGATAGTACACTAGATCGCTTGGCAATAATCGCACATCTGGAACTATTGCTAGATCGAGCCTCTTATGTGTTGCTGTTATAGCAGTAAGATAGTTTTTGTAGCTCACCACTAAATCGTTTTCGAGAATAGCGTCTTCGACTAAGCTCTTAAACTTTTCTTTGACGTTATGGCTATCTAAGATGGATTCGTTCAAGTCGGCTTGAGCGCCAAGTATGCAATGTCCAAAAGCCTCGACAGATCTATTCAACCTACCCAATCCAACATCTGTCAAACCCTTTCCGATTGGTGGTGTAAACCAATTGTATTGCTTTCCTTCATGTTCATCGTTCCTAATAAAAGCTATCAGAGTGTCCTCCTTACCTCCTTCATCTTTAAACAAAGTAGAGTCCGCGGGCCATGTGGTTACTTTGTTGTAACTTCGACCATGGGCAGTTACATATCCGTTTACGTAGCCAGTTGGTCCAGGGTATAACATGAATACATCTCCTAATCCATTATTCCTACCTCCGTGCCATCGGAAGTCTGGTGTTCGAGATAACTCAAACTCGATGCATAATTTCTCCAGGGCTGCTTTGTTGTAGAGGTTGTTGAGTTGCTTGAAATTGGAGTTGCCAGGTAAAGGAACTCCATGAGTACCACCAAGTTCACGTAGAATTCTTCGTATCGTGAAATAAACGTGGAATCGTAGGAACCCTTGGACAACTGGTGGATACGTTTTGAAAATAGGATCAAGCAATGACACTCCACATCCAGAAGTCGCACACCACGTTGCGAAATTCAATTGCTGAGGCCAGTACTTGAAATCTGGACCATGTAACCAATGGTAGGACTCATTTGCTGTCGTATGCTTTACGACGGTCTCCTTGAATATATTTGGAACGCCAACTTTGAACTTCTTCGTTGGGGTGACATATATCCATAGATTAGTGAGATCAATATCTTGTGCCAGTTCAGTAGAAGGAACTGCTGTAATAGGATATTTCGCACTCCTATCTAGGGTCAACGTAGATGGGAAACCTTTATGCACATCCCACAACGCATTATCGATGCGCTTTTGAATCGTAGTAGGTAACTTCGAGACGTCATTGCCGTAAACGACATAGCTAGAATCTCCATCTCGAAACCAAATACTCGTCGAATATTTGCCTGGACCGTTCACTTCCGTAGAGACATAGAACTTGTGAAGATCTGCATGTGGGTATTTCTTCTTGAACTTCGCTAATAGATCTGCATTCAATGTTGCAACCTCTCTACTTTTCACATCTTCTCTATCTATCCGAGCTTGATTCTCTCTCCTAGCTTGATTCTCAGCCTTTGACCGTACATTGGCATTCGGTGTTGGGACCTCTTCCTCTTCGTCTTTCCCTTCGTAGTGGTAACTGAAAAGACCTCCGGACCTCCTCATGTTGAAGCTATACGTATACATAGTTATACCTTCAACATATAAGATGGTTCTCTTATATATCACCACAACATTGGCCGACCATACTGTCTACTTCGACAACCCTATTCTCATACAGAACGTTTCACTAGTCGAGGTCACTATTGAGAATAGTTGGTGGAACCTAGCAGAGAATGCTACCTTCTGGTGGTCTACCGAAGGTCTAGGGTTTCCGTACGAAGTTCCTAAGGGAAACCACACTATGGTGAGCCTTCGACAATTCTTTGCGCCTGCAGTTAGTGCTAACATTGTAAAAATCGAGAAACCCCATCATAGGAGGGCTTGGAACCTAGAAGTCAAGCAATCGATCCTACTTAGTGGAAACCTCTGCAAACTGATGGGTATTAATCAAGATGGGATTGCTAAGCGACTAAAAGTAGGTTCGCACGAAGTGTCCATCCAAGATGAAATCGACATAGCGTATATCTGCTGCGACGTGGTGGATTCCAGATTCTCGATTCAAGATGGAAAGCAATCTAAAGTCCTAAGTAGAATACATATCCGAGGCGATAGATTTGTGAAAATGACGTATGCCTCACTACAACCTCTAGATGTCAAAGCTCTAGGTACGATACAAAGCAGTCTTCGTCTGACAATTCTCGATGAGAAAGGCAATCTGATAGACTTCCGTGGTCGACCCATACTGTACGTGTTGAAGCTTGAGTAAGTTATATGTATAACATACAATGGAAGGTGATTCGATTCAACCGTTTCCCTCAGCACCAAGTATCTATCCACAGATTGCTAGTGACACTGGAAAGAACTTTAGACTGCAAACGATCCGAGACACGCTTTCGGACATAGAAGTTCAAGAAAGGCACTACGAAGGCGTGCGCAAGAAATATGCACGTTCTCAAGGAATAGTTCATGGCATCGCAGTGATAACTGGAGGTCTATCTGTGATCTTATCTGGATCTGGATTGGGCGCAGCGTTGACTGGGGTTGGAATAGTGATTGGTCTACCACTTGGAGTTATTGGTGGACTATGTGGATTAATTTCAGCATCTACGACCCTTGGAGCTAAGAAGTTAGGAATGAAGGTTTCTAAGCATGAAAGGACAACTATGTTGGCAAAGGCGAAAATCAATACGATTCGCGATCTAGTATCGAAGGCCTTACGCGATGAAAACATATCCGACTCCGAATACAGTCTCATCCTGAACGAAGCGAATAAGTATGAGATCATGAGGTCTGAAATTCGTCGCAAGGCTTCCATAGGTGAAAAAAGCACGGATCAGGTTCGAGCCGAACTCAAGCAAGAAGTGCAAAAGGAAATGCGAGAAAAACTTGGAATGTAAGAATCAACGTTTCCTATGAAAGGAACGAACATGGCTCTCACTTTCACTTTGCCAAGTCCTACTGCTAGTTAGCCCATGCTTAGTGTAGATTGGTTCGAAGTGGGAATGGTAAGAAGACAACTCCTTGACAAAACGCTTGACCGCATTTCCAAATATGTCACATCGTTTAACGACATCCTTAAGAGACATAGACGATCCTAAGCGACGTAGCACCTCGTAACTTGCTCCAACGACTTTCGTCTTAAGTATTGATTTGGGACCTATATTGTTTTCCATTGCCGTAGTAACGACCTCGTGGACTATTTGTTGAACGTCCCTAGGTACTCCTTGAGGATCGAGTTGTAGGAAAGTCGTTGCAATGTGAGGAACTATGTGCTCGACATCCAAGTCTACATCAATCTTATCGTCGTCACGCAGAGAACGTATAAAGACCTCTCCGCTACAGATACTTCTGTCGTTTAGTTGCATGAAGCGAGCAACCTCGCCTCTAGATCGGACGAACCCACATTGTATGCATGCATGGTAGAGTAGAGCAGCTAAGATATTTTTCTTAGCATCGCTACGTTTGAGACAAACTTTCATTACTTGGATAAATGCGTCGGCTACGATTCCTAACACGTTCATAGGGAACGATAGGTCATAACTTTGTTTGTAAATAGTGTTGTATGCTCGTAGTTCTTGTAGGAGCGTTCGTCGTTGCAGTTCCGTGTTATCGCTTTGCTTTGGTTTTGCGCGGTCTAAATCACTTTGATACTGAGATCCGTCCGGACCTACTATACGCAGTCGAGTAGTAATGATGTCGATCTTCGTTTCTTCACAGGGTTCGGCCTCGGAAACAAGACCACAGGTGGGACATACGAATTCCGTTCCTTGTATTTCAAAGGGGCAGAGACAATCAGGACACGTTTCACTGGTGTTAATATGTTCCACTTGTGGTTTGATATTCAGGCTTCTACGAATTCCAGGACCAAACAATCTGACTAGCTCGTCCATGATACAACTATAGATGTCGTACGTTTAATAGAAAAGAAAAAAAAGAAGAATGAAGAGGGCCACGCAACGACCTTCTTCATTCTTCTTTTTTTTTTTTTTTCATGGCTATTCCTAAGCGTCCTTCTCGTTCCTCAAGGCAGCCAACACCTCGTTGAGTGCATGGTTGAGAGACTCTCCAAGACCTTCCTCTGGTTCCAGCACTCTTGGTTCAGCGGGCAATGCTACCTCCGGTTCCACCATGTTTGGCTCTGCAAGTTCCTCCTTTCTTGGACCCTCTAGCGTCTTGCTGGACTTCTTAGCGCGTTTTACATAGACACCGGTACACTTCACCTTGAGGGTGGTAAGACGGTCGCATCCTGAGCAAAGCTCGTAATCAGTACGACATCCTTTACCGCACTTCGAGCATGGTACATATGGGGCACAGCCTTTTGCGATTTGGTAGTTGTGCTGGGAACAGAACTTCGTTGTCTTCGAAATCTTCTTTGGGCATTTCGTGTCCTTCCCTCTCATCAACCAATCACAAGTTATTGCGGTGTCTACGTTCGAGTCCTTCTTCGACATGTTCGATCTGTATGGTGTTAATGCGTACTAAGATGACAACGAATGCTAATATCGTGGAATAAAGAATATATACTAATACCATTTGGTGGTAATATACAGTATAATAATCATTCCTTTAACAGATACTCAAGTTTGGATTTCTTAGGTACGCGAATATCTAGTGACACTTTGGCTTCCTACATGGCAGCGTGAGCATTTATGTAGTTGCGTAGTAGAACCCTTTCGTCCTCTGTGAGCTGGGAGTGCTGCCACTTAACGAACCATTTAGCGGTAATAAGATGACCATTTCTACAGGCGCATTGTATAGCAAGATCAACGCATTCATACTCTATGGTTATCTGAAAACGTCGAATGAGCCACTTAACGTTATTAAGATGACCATTCGTACTGGCATCTAATATAGCAAACTCGACGGCTTTATCCTCTTTGGTGAACTGGAAGTGCTTAGTGAGCCACTTAGCGATACCAAGATGACCATACTCAAGGGCAGCGCGTAGAACATGATTGGTGTATTCATCCATCCTATCGAAACGTAAGTGCTTGATGAGCCACTTAACAGCATTAAGATCACCATATTCACTGGCGTAGAGAAGAGAAAAGCTATCGTCGATGGAGCTTGCGGAAATACCGAAAGTTCGAGCCAATTCGTCTCGATCGTCGTCACTATGAGTAGACCTCAAACCAAAGCATAGTGCTAGTTTACGGAACCCTTGGTCTACGTTTTTGTAGCGCGCGAGAGATGCGGCACCATTTAGGTGTTTCGATGTCCTTGCGATGCTTGCGAATGACGTAGGACCTGCATGCTCTACGATCTTAGTCAGAATTTCTAGAGGTAGGCACGATATATTATCCATAGTGGAAGAGATCGATATAACTATATGTAATCATATCTCTAATAGGATTATCAAGTTGGATTTTATGTACAAGAATGTCTAGTGACACTTTGAATGACCCTTAGTTACCCCTAGTAGTATAGTCGGAGTCAAAACTGATACCCTTTTTTCTTGTGCAACAAAACTCAAAAAGTTGTAATGGTATGGACGCCTTTTTTCTTGCACAAGGGGCGTCATGAAGTGGATTTCTGAATTCGCTTTATGACGCCCCTTGTGCAAGAAAAAAGGCGTCCATAACATTACAACTTTTTGAGTTTTGTTGTGCAAGAAAAACGGGTATCATTTTGACTCCGACTATACTACTAAATGAGCTGTCACTAAGCGAACGATTTTAAATCTCTGTGGTACGTGTAAAGCGATCGGTTTTTCCGATCAAATGCTTCAAAGATGAAGTATCCTACTTTTTACATACAAATGGATCAACATTGTTGAATAAGAACAAATCTTGTGATCATTATCTAACTGTAGAATATTGTGATAATGTGTACTGATCTCATCAATTAGTACCTTCCTTATGTCAGTATATGAAGCACAGTTGAACATGAAATGAGTTTCATCCTCAACATCTGATGACGAACAATGGTGACAAATTCTTAGTTCTCTTGGTAATTTAGGATGAGCATGTCTACCACCTTCTATATATATTCAAGTTATGATTTCCTGATCGTAATTTCGCTACCATTTGTCTGTGCTTCATATTCTTAATCATGTCAAGGTAATCGGAACTATTGGTATCATGTTTAAATGTAAAATAAAAGACGACCTTCTTGTTCAATCGAATGAGTTTCATTTGATGTACCTTTGATTCTTTTATAATATTCATTTCAATATCAGATAAAAACTTTTTAATTGGATTAAACCTATCATTAGGAGAGTAAGAGCTTTCTTGTCTTGGTGTTTCGAAAAGCTCTAAAAATTTAATAATTGAGGTCATGAAGCTCGTTTTATTGGACGATGCTAGATCGTTTGAAATAAGAAAACATTGTTTGCCGATACTATTTTCAGGAAGATTCTGAAGGTGCATCCAAAAATGTAACATGTTGCGATATATCAGACTTTAAAGAAATTCTTCCAACTTCAATACGAGCAGCTACATTAGGGGCTCTTTTCTTAAGCCCAAGATAATACTTGAAGAATTGCGAATGAAGTCTTTCTATTGAATCTGTTTCCCACTTTTGAAAATTAAGTTTATCGTAAGCACCCTATACTTCTGAATTGTATAATAGAATTGATGAAAATAGGGTATCAAATAGCGTATTGCACATATTTATAGGCATTTTAGAAAAGTTAAGATATCGTTTTGCTGCAAAAATAGAACGTCTTGTTTTCTCGGTGGAAGTTAATTTTGACTTTGTAAAGCTACCATTACTCGAAATCGTGGATCCCAGGTATGTGTACTCAGGAACATTAGTAATTCGTGAATTGTTCAAGAAGAAAGCATGCTTCTCAAGAGTAGACTTGCGACTTTGTTTTTGAAAAATGACAACTTTAGTCTTCTTATCATTGACTGACATTATCCAGTCCTTACAGTACTGCTGTAAAGTATTGATGCTCTTTTGAAGACCTGTGGCACTAGTGGAGATGAGGACCAGATCATAAAATAAACTGGATAGCGAGGAACCATTAGGTAAGACCACTTGTATTTTGTAAAATGAACGGTAAATCATTTAAATATAAGTTAAATAGCAGTGGAGATAGTATACAAATTGTGCAAAATTTTCCATTTAGCTCAGGTTTATTTAGGATCGTGCTATGAATGATTTGGGGTTGAAAATGGGTAGGATTTATTTTTTGGAATTTCAGGGACTTTGAGAAAATGGATTATTAATAAACCAAGTGTGGGGTATTCTGCAATCGCCCCCAGGGTTTGTGGTGGTCTGTACTCTGACAAAAATACGGCTGCAGCTGTAGAACATGAAAAAGAGTTTTGACTTTCGTGTTCAGAAAAACGAAGTCATGAAAATTAAGCCAGTTAGCATTCAATTCAGTTTTAGCTTTCTATTTTCATTTCACGAACAACTACATTGTACGTGAAAATAATATCCGAATTTTGCAAGCAAATGCCAAATGCCAAACGGCGATTTTTCACACACCAAAACAAAATGTCAAAAGCGAGCTTTTCTCTCTTACCTTGAACTCAAAACCTCATTTCACTGGAAGGAAGGTCCCAATAACTAGATATTTCCATTCAGTTTGGTGTTCAAAAGCTATCAGAATCTTCATTCTGGGGTTCGCCAAATCCGATGTGTGCCTTAATTGTATTGTTGTAACCCATGTCAAAATAGAGGCGGGACAGAGGTGGGATCCCACCAATCCCATGCAGCTGGGATCCCAGGTGGGATTGGCGGGATCCCATGTCATCTGGTGGGATCCCAGCTATCCCGCCTGGGAAGGTAAGAAATCCCACCCGGGATCCCACCTCTAAAGCCGGGATCCCAGGTGGGACATATGGGATCCCAGGTGGGATCCCACCTATCCCGCCTGGCATGAAAACAAAATACCACCTGGGATCCTTACTCTAAAGCCGGGATCCCAGGTGGGATGGAGGGATCCCACCTGGCATGAAATAAAATCCCACCTGGGATCCCACCTCTAAAGCCGGGATAGCTGATGGGATCCTGGCATTCCCATGCAGCTATTTGTCTGGGATATATATGACAACAAAATCCCACCTGGAAAGTAAATTACAGCAATCAGTAAAAATATTGTAATATATAATTTCCAATGAAATACCAGTGTATACACTACTAGTGCAATATCCTATGAAGACCACATGAAAAGGCTATGAAACTAGGCCAATCTATGAAATATCCCATGAAATATTTTCATAGCACTATGAAGGTTTCTTTTCATAGACCTAGCTATGAAAGACTCAAAGGCTATGAAATTTTATAAAGGGAAATTATATCCTATGAATATAGTACCCTATGAATTGTTTGGCTTTGACTAAGAAATTAGTATAACAAGAGGCTATGAAATTAAGGTACTATGAAAATACTATGAAAACTGTATGTTACAGTACACTAGTGTAAATACTAAATCTTTTCATTGGATATGGAAAGTTATATGCAGCACTTGCTTCCAAATTTGCATGCAGCTAGAACATTCATTAACACCCTAATATTAACCATCACATGGTAAAAAAATATTGTTGTAGATTTCACAAGGCAAAGTTTGTTTGGCACCTTACCACCTGACAGATCCATCTCCAGAGGAAACATACGCCCAAACAATTCTTGACAGAACAAATTGGAACTCCAACCAATAATAAATTGGCTTTCAAACGATCTAAAGTTACTTACAGAAGCGCATATTTCATAACTTTCTCCGGGAAAGAGGAACGCTGATGACTGGCTGAAACATTATGAGATTTATACAGAAATGAAGTACAAGTTGCATGAGTTGGCAGTTTATTTAAACTTGATGTCTACGAGGTACATGCTCAGCAATCGATCGAGTGGACTCGACTAATACATGTGTAATAATTTTGTTAGAAACAGCAAAGTCCTGATACAACTCATTGCTGGTTGCACTATAGGTCAAGGCTTCATGCAAACAGAAAAGGAGAAGAAAATATATAGGTTGGTGTTTGCGTAAAACTAATATAAAAGTGAGAAGCAGTTCAGTCCCAGCTAGCATGCAGCCTTGGGTGTTAAAATGGCCTTACGACTTACATGCTTTCCAGGCAGACACAGCAAAACAGATGAGGAGTTAGTTGACCAGTTCATTAGCGTTTAGATTCCTTGAATATATAGCCAGACCATTTCGCAAATTAATCCTCAGATGAAGCACTCCCGCCAGCTCAGCTTTGGTAAAGTTCTCAACAACAAACAAAGATGGCGGCTGTTAACTGATCCCAGGATGCATTGCTTATCTAAAGACCACTGCCCTGAATTGTGCGGGCACATCGCGCCATTTTCAAAACTAACAACTTAGATTCGGCGGCACGATATGCGATTTCTTGTGTAATATGGCTTCCAGACTGAGCAAAGGGTTTTCAAAACACATGGGAGATAAGAAAACTATAAAGGTAAGATGTGATCATTCAATTGTTATGGATTGTAACAAGAAAAGGGAATATAGCGCTTGGTTATCATACTTCTAGTTCAGCTGTTGTTTGAACTGTTTCGATCATGTTTCGTGCACGTGGTCTGCTTGTAGTTGTATCTTATCCATTTTCAATGACGAAATCCATACAAAAAGTTTACCAAGTTTATGTAGAGTGAATCTTTTAGTTAAAGGATTGATCGAAATCTTGTAGTCATGGAGTACTACTGTTTGAAGAGGGTGGAATGTCTCACTTTTAATTTAAGACAGTGTCACTGAGTTACATTGCAATTCAAACAAATTCAATTCAGTCAATACTTTAAGTTCTTCTGTAAATTAGTGGACATTGTGCGTGTGAAATTTCACTTTATAGCTAGGCCTAGGGGAAATACATTTTTTTTAACAGTATGTGCATAAATAGAACACTGTACTACAATTCTGGAAAATAACTCGTGCTACGTACATCTCTCGTATTCAATAACTTATAACACTCTACTTTCTTCCATCATAGGCACAGCGGATTCGGCACAGCACTTTGTCACTTGCAATTGATCTCTTGCAATTAAGTACTTGAACAAGGAGAGGTCTATCGATTTGCAGATCAGATCAAGTACATGAGCTAGAAATTTTGTGGATTAAGTTTTAGTGAGCCAGTGCAGTATGAGACCATGAAATATAATGGACATTAAATAATTTATAACAACAAGTTTGGTAGTTTGCAATTAAAATTCTGCCATGTTTTTTGGTAGAGGTATTTTATTAGATTTTATGTTACCAGTCTATGGCCAGGGGTTTAATCATACCAGAAGAGAGTACAAACAGGATTTTATGGTATAGGCATAACAATCATTTCAGCTTTTCTGAGCCCTCATCTCTTTATTAAATTGATTGAAACACTGGCTACCGTAAAAGCTTTCCTATTAAGCTTTTTTTTATAGGACCCAGCAACCCTAGTATACATAGCTATAGAAGGTCTTATGTCATTCACTATATAATTTATTACCTGCCAATCATGTTAAGTATCTGCTATCTCAATACGATATACCGGTATATATATATATGTATATTTTTTCTATAAATTAAAGTTTACATACCAGTACAACATATATTATAATGCAAGTGAGAAAATGTGTTTATTTCAATGGAATATTTTCATAGGTTGACTTTCCTGAAATGAAAAAAAATCATAGTATGTAAACAAAACATTTCATGGAATATGCTGGCTTTATAGAGGTGGGATCCCGGGTGATATTTGTTACATCCCAGGCGGGATAGCTGGGATTCCGCCAATCCCAGGTGGGATCCAGCATTTGCATGGGATGGCAAAATCCCAGGTGGGATATGTCTAATAATCCCGGGCGGGATGGTGGGATCCCGGGTGGGATGGTGGGATCCCAGGTGGGAAGGCGAGATCCCAGGTGGAATTATCTGAGGCGGGGTGTCTAATAATCCCGGCCGGGATCTCACAAGATCCCGCCTGGGAGCCCAGCTGTAAAAAAGGCGGGATCCCAGGTGGGATAGGCGGGATCCCGCCTTTCATTTTTACATGGGAACCCACCGAAGGCCGAAGACAAAAACATCCATTTTAAGCTCACTGTTCCTTGAATGCCTTATCCTTTGGCTTACATTTGCGGCAATAATTGTCTTGACCTCTAGGTTATCCTTTTAGGAAATTGTGTTGTTTTAGCTCTCTTTCAATTTCAGCTTCTATTGTTTTCGCCTCGCACGCGATTCTCTCGGCTTGCCGATCGATCAAATGCGAAGTACAAAATCGTCCTTCTACTCGCCTTTGTCATTTGTTTGTATGTCTGCAAAACACGGAAATAAACTCTTCGTTATCAATCGAGTGTTGATAGAAGATTAATAACATAGTTCTTACGGTTCCAGAGTGCTTACGGTTCTATTGTTGCAGGCGAAGTAAACATCTGTGAGCATCAGGCCGGAGAAATGAAAGTTTAATTTACTCTTTCTCTTGATTCGGTCACTGGACATGTCAGTATTTACCTTTTCTTTTTACTAACCAAGAACCCATAATAACAAAGCCAAGTGCAGTGCCGAGGAACGGAGGAAGGTGCTTGTATAAAGTTTTGCCAAATGTATCAAAAGACAGAAGCAAATGTAAAAATAAGGTAAGCTAAATAAGGCAACTTGTTTTAGCACAATCTGTCCATTTTTATGTTGTCCTAATACTAGAAATATCCTTCATGGGAATTTTTAATATAGCCTCCCCCCTTTTCCCACATTGTCCACCTTTTACGGCATTGTGGTAGTTTAAATTGAACCCTCTACCAATCCAGTAGTCGTGTCATATTTGAGGTTGCTTTCTTCTTTTTCTTTCAACAAACAACATTATTGTACCATTCTTCTATTTGTTTGAGGAAATGTGCATGCATTGTTTTCTTCAATAAGAGGAAGTATGGACTTTGCCAAGAAATTGACAATAAATAGGCACCACTTTCAGATTGACCACTGTGGTATATATGCAGATAAATGGAATTGCCTGCTTGAAGAGCATCACCTCCTACAATTTTTTTACTAAGATTATTTTGTGTAGATTGGGAAATTTTGAAGGTCGACTTGTATTATGAAGACTGCAGCAAGGCTGATCGGATGGCTGAAAGTCTAATGCCATACCTGTGCGTAGCCTCTTCCACAGGCAACTCACATAATTTAGGCAGATTTCTTATTATTTAGGAGTTGCCTGCGAAGGAGGCTAACCTAGCCTGTGTGCATGTTTGAAATATAAAATTATGGTATTCAGGTATCCCCTTACAGCACAGTTAGCTATATGGGTTTCTGGACAAATTAGACTAATAAATTAGTGATCAATACCATCTATATTGTTGTTTTCACTTTGAATACAAAAAATCAAAAGTGATTACCAACTTTGTGTTGAATATTTATAGCTTCTTACAGACACACAGACTATATTACATACTAATCGCGAAATGCTAGTAACTTTATTTTTCAATATACACAAGCCTTTAGGCATGCGTATACATATACAAAGAAATCGTCACGAGTGGAATATTCATGGCATACCACAAGAAAACATCGTATATTAACTATTTTATTCCAGGGGGCACTCCCATTTATAGGCTATACAGGTAGGTGCTGCTTGACAGGGTATGGTTTTTGACAATTCTTAGTCTGGAACAGGGTATATAAATCAGTTTTGGTCTGGAACAGGGCCTAATTATTGGCGATTCCTTGCCGCTGCAAACACAGAGTCCATTTATCTGTTTATGATTCGAGCGGCGAATAGGGTAAGGGTTTCAAGGTTTCAGTGGCACACCCTCCATCCTAATTTTAGGGAGTACTCCCCGCCCCCCCCCCCCCCCCCCCCTCCCCCTCCCCTCCCCTCCCACCCCCCCCCCCCCCAAGGTTTATCCCATGCCAATCTAAATAAAGAACTGTGACCTCACCTGGCACATGTGCTGCATCACAGATTCCAGTTTTCTTTCCAAAATATTGTGATGAATGCACATACAGCACATGGTGGTGGGAAAAAAACATTTGATACAACCTAGCATTATATTTATATGTTGTTTAGTGACTTGTGGGATACTGCCAAATGTGCAACAGCTTTCCAGACTTCTGACTCGCTGTATTTTTCATGGCATGGGGTAAATATCCATTCTGTCAGGTAAATCAGAAATATACAAACACGAGCCTCCTTTGATGGCTAAACTTGGGACTCGGTCAGTTTGGGTAGAATGTTTGGATGATTAATGCAAAGTAGAGGTAAAATGGCAGCATATGTCAAAGAAAGAATATTGGCCCTAAGATAGCCGATTGGTTGCCAGTGAAATATTGGACCACAAAAAAACACTTGCAGTTTTTAACTCTGGGGGAAGGTAACTCTGATCCTCAAAATCAATAGTATTTTTTTAACCAGGCAACATTTATTTGCCAATATTCTACTAGAGTTACATGTGCCTTCATAACACATGTTGATGGTGACAGTAAGAAGTGTGTATGAAACATTGGGATTATTTTTATTTCAGCACTTTTACCAAAACCTTAATGAATTGCCATGTTTAGTTATATTAGTTATATTTTTATAATATTGTTCTCCGATTTATTTTCCAATTAGAACTACTGAAATACCAAAGCAAATTGCATACACCATTCTTTCTGCACATCCCCCCCTCCCTTCAGTAGGTAGCTGGGATCATGTATTTTATGACTACAAGGCCAGTAATGAAGAGGGAAGGATAAAGTTAATTAATTTTCTATTTGTAATGAACGTAATTATCATCGTCGAACCCTTGGGACGTTCATACTCCTTATAAACCACTCCTTAGACCTGTCACACTTGATGTCGCACTTTCAGAGGCCCTAGTTTCCTAGCTGCTTTTCTGTTTTCTTGCATGATTGTGACACATTCTGTACGTCTCAATAAAATGTTGCTGACTTCCGTGCAGCTCCCCCCAATACATTGTCTCATTGTCATTATTAATAATGTAAAATAGAAATGTTTTCTATTAGGCTGAGCAAAGCGAAAGAGAATAGAATACGACAGTTTTGTGGATAAGGTCAACATGTCATTATTTTAATCTCACTCCAGTATTTTATCCCTTTTTCCTAAAACTTGAAAACTATAGAACAGAGCCCTTGTTTGAAGCAATGAAATAATCCTGAGGATTCTTTTTTTTTTTGGTAAAACATGTCATTCTGTACTCTAATATTACAAGTTAGAAATGCACTACCCAATGCTCATTAAACACATTTCCCCCCTAAAATCTGCATCCTTATAGTTCAACATTTGTAGTGCTGTTTATAAAAACATGCTAGTATAAGCATTATACACACCCCAATTATTCCAGTTTGCCATTCCATAGTTAGATTCAACATTTTTATAAAACTACTTTGCTATACTGTGAAGTTTCTAATATCGTCCTTCCCAACAGTCTCTCAAGATGTTATATTCTTGCAGGTGGGTGGAAGGATTCTTGGCTTTCTCACGTACGATATTTGTTTACTATAAAATGCATTCCTTTTTGCACAGCAGTACCATATTTCAACTATAATAATTAATTTAGTTGTAAATTTAGAAAAGTCTCTGGTAAATTGTTGTAATAAACTAACAGTACTCTCAGTGTCATTTTACCATTCATTTATAAAGTTTGTTGTTGCTTCAGTTCAGTCCGCCGAAGGTACATGTAATTCACAGACAAACTCCCTTATCATGCCCATCGGCCCGTCAAAAAATACGCTTAGAAAATCCACTGTACTTCTCCAGCATTGACTTGCAACGTGTCAGGATAGTAAAATGGTCCCTTTCCTCTTTCACCACTCCAGCCAGTGCCAGTCACAGTTTATAAGATCACCGTTGATAAAGTGGCACAGCACAACGCAAAAAACACTGATACTTTTCCCTGCAAAACCCAGATGTGGCTTCCTCTTGTTTCGACAGTCAAATACAGAAGAACAAAGTCTTATTTGCCGAACAGAACCAAGCTAACGTGGTCTTCTTACCGACGGTTCCGCCATGATGCCCTCGTCATAAACATACATCACATCCTTCGTAACATAAATTTCACCTACATTACGACCTAAATGTCTTTAAAATTCCACAGAAATGATGCCTTACAATTTGGCAACATGTGAAAATAAACATACTGAAAGTCAGATTGGAAAAACGGCCGATGGAAGTGGATTGCACAGAGCGATCGAAAAGAGTGCATTTTTCGACTCTGACAAAAGATGGCGGCCAGCGTCTAAGCGCGCAAAGCGTAATGGTCCGTCCTAGGTCTTTAAACATTGCTATAGGGGCTGTGTCACGGTAATAGCCTTCGCGTTCCTGGCCGGAATCGAAACACCATTTCCACCGTATGACCTACCGAACCTCTCGGCCATGTAGGATGCTTACAATCAAAACGAAGAGCCGCAAGCCCTGAAATGTTGGTTCAGGGATTAACAGGAAACAATAGAACTTGGACGGATAACGTCCAAGTTTCCCGTTGAGCAGCGCTCTACAGGATATCAGGAGAGCGCTCTGCATCCGCTGGAGACGTCAATCAAAGTAACACGGAGTCGAACGTTTTGATCCCCGCCACTAAGGTATTATCTGTGAAGTGACACGGCCCGGATAACTATGTTTTATAATATGAAAAATCTACGAATGCAACGATGAAATTAACACGCATGTCCTATGCAAAGTTTGCAGAATCTGGCAGTTTTTAAAGTTCCGCTATTAAATTTCTGACCTTTAGCCTTCCAGAGACCATGAACGGTTATTCTAATTTTATAACGGAATCCAGATAACTCAGATAACGCAGGAACTGATTTGCCTTTTCAATTTATGGAGTTGCAGGCTAAGGTTTCTTTCTCCCATGGATACAATATGTGCGATTCTCTAGTTTCTTGAACGCGTTCCATTAAACTGATAGAAAAAAATAGGACAACACGCTAGCGGTTGTGTTTGCCGGTGGTGTACAGAATTAGTCGAATCTGAAAAACAATTGGTTCGTAATGAAAAGCCCAATCACTTTTTCTGGTTCTCACCGCACAAGTTCAATACAATCGGCCAGTTACTGAGTGACCCACCTTTCCGGGTAAAGCTAATATACCAAAGACAGGAAATCAGAAATAGTTCTAGGATGATGCAATTTAAGCTAGTAGACTAATTTTGAGCAAGCCACCGGATGCTTATAAGCAGTCGGACGGGAAGTATGCCCGCATTCGAGGTAAAATGTACCGTTGCTTTTAAGCCTTTGCTACAAAAAGATCTCTACAGAAAACATACAGAAAAAGCCAGTTATACACTACCCAAGTGACCAGGAGGGCACATAATTGGCGATATTCTATGGTAAAAAAATACTGAATAATAAAGATTTTAACGATTATGTTGCGATGAAAAAGCTACTGGTATACACTAGTCCACGGGTGGAAACCACTAAAGCTCTGCGAGAGTTGTAGTTCGCCGGCTATTTGGACCAAAATAGGCCGGAACTCTTCCATTGTCCATTCGCTGTACGCAAATCGCAAACTGGATCAATCTGTTGCAGCTCATGTGGGAACAAATTATTAATTAAAGAACGTGATTTCCCCAAATTTTTGATATCTTGGGCCGAATAACTGTTCGTTAACGACGTACCAATCGAGAAGCGAGCTGTACACTTGGACTAATATTGTCGGGAGCTTTCATTCGAACTGAATATATAATTCCGAACCCGCGCTCCTGAGGTCAAAACTAGGAATTTAATCCATAACAGTGGTTAATGATTATATAAATAACGGGGGGGGGGGGGGGGGGGGGGGGGGTGAAAACTCTTAGAAGAGCTGTTTCGGGAGAAGTGCAAAAAAAATAATTCCGGAACCGGGAGCCTTGGTTTATTTTCGGGGAGATCTTAATTAGCTTTTAGTAAATTTCGGGAGAAGACCGTTCAAAAGTCGGGATTTCCGGGAGAAATCCTAAAAACATGGTACTGCTCAAACAACCCTTCTTAGAGTTGTCACCCCCCGTTATATAAACTATGCCACTTCAAATCCAACTTTACTTCCAAAACTTTACTTTTATTCACAACCGATTACATTTTTCTGTTTTACAGCAAACAATCTCGGACGTTTTTTTTGTTTCTTGACGTCTGAGTGAAGTTCCGCGTTCAGTCGCAGCTAGTTTCAATCTTTCAACAACTACTGTGGTTCAGTATCAGCCGTGTAATTATTTCTTTCAAAACAATATTGTTAAAGTGCCACTACGACGAAAATTTACCATTTCGATTTGCCACTTTTTCAGTGTCTATAGGTCAATCAGTATTAGAAATATCCGAAATAGTAAAAAATATTCCCAAATGGGCATCTTAAACCACAAATTTTAGGAGAGTTTACCGGTAAAATCCTGTCCGCCATTACTGGAAGCCGTGCCCTTTGTTCAGCTTTAAACAAAGGTTTATTCACCGGAAGTGATGTCATACACTTAACACGACAACCTCGTGGCGCGAAATAGCGTGCATAAAAAAGTAGCCAACCTCGCAAAGATAAATATATCTTTCTTCTTATGTACGTGAAGACGTTTTTAGTAGAAATATGCCTCCAGGCGTTGTGTTCTGCAGGCGAGCGTTAAGTGTATGACATCATTTCCGGTGAATAAACCTTTGTTTAAAGCTGAACAAGGGCACGGCTTCCAGTAATGGCGGACGTGTAGATTCAATATTCGGAGCTAAAAAAAATAAGACTTCCTGTCGTTGTATCGAAAAACAATTTGAACTGGTAATAATATATGAACTCTACTTTATGAATATGCAAAAACATTGATATGTCGAAATTTGATCGTAGGGGCACTTTAACACTTTTAAGGATTAAACACCCAATGCGTGTGACTAAAGGAGCGGTTTCTTTTTATGTACATATTATCCATCATCGCGAAATCTACTCTGAAAATGTAATCCAATTATATATGGTCCAAAATTTTAGGGCTTGGGGCTCCTCGTGACATGCTCTCCCAGGGAGCCGTGTATTTT
>JAOWCC010000488.1:0-34032 GCA_030867875.1 Actinernus sp. WN-2022
AACTACCGCCCAATTTCCCTTCTTTCAGTCTTTTAAATAAGCTTTTAGAAAAAATAATGTATGATAGATTACTTAAATTCCTTGGGAAAAAAAACACTTTTTTTGATAAGCAATTTGGATTTCGTGCAAAACATTCTACAGATCATGCAGTTCTTTGTATAATTGATAAAATTCAAAAAGCAATAGATGACTGCAACTATTCCTGTGGAATATTCTTAGATTTCAGTAAAGCCTTCGACACGGTTAATCATAAAATCTTGATTAAGAAATTAGAGTACTATGGTATCCGAGGTATTGCCAAAGATTGGTTTGTTTCATATCTTAGTAATCGACAACAAGTTGTTACTGTAAATAATGTATGTAACATCAGATCAGAGTACTGTATCTTGTGGAATTCCACAGGGATCTGTTCTTGGTCCATTACCTTTTTTATTATATGTAAATGACTTTCATCATTCTTCAGATCTATTTGATTTTCATCTATTTGCAGATGATGCAAATCTTTTCAGTGAACACAAGAATCTCTCAATACTTGAAACAAGCATAAATGCTGAACTAAACAATGTTCATATCTGGCTATCAGTGCTAACAAGCTCTCACTTAACATAGAAAAATCCAATTTTGTTATCTTTCATCCCCCACAAAAAAAATTTAAGGTCTCAAATTTTAAGTTAACTATAAGTGATAAGCATCTAAAGCAAGACTTTTGTATTAAGTACCTTGGTATCTTAATCGATTCAAATCTTAGTTGAAAACAACAACAAGTAGAATGCATTGCTAAAAAGATCAAAAGAAGTGTTGCCATTTTTTCCAAACTTCGCTATTATATTAGTATAGATATTCTTCTAAATCTTTATTATGCTTTGATATATCCATTTTTGATCTATGGGATAATTACTTGGGGGAATACATATGAAACTACCCTTCAACTGCTCTTTATTTTACAAAAAAAGGCAATGCGTATCATTACGTTTTCTAGATTTGATGAGCATTCAAGCTCATTGTTTAAGTCTTTAAAAATTATAAAAAAAATTGATCTTGTCACCCTGCACATTTCAATATTTATGTACAAATTTCACAATCATCTCTTACCTTCTGTTTTTCATTCTTTCTTTATTAAGGTTAATAAAATTCATAACTACAATACAAGGCTTGCCGCAAAACAGTCTTATTATCTTCCAAAAGCAAGAAAAAACTATGGAATTTTTAATATCAGATTTCAAGGCCCTTTTTAAATTGATTCACATTATGAGCTGTGGCCATGTGTGAAAATGTAATCCAATAATTAGTTGCTGTTAAATTGTTGGCAATGTGGTCCGAATTAAAAATCTGTTGAACAAATTGGAAAATATATTTCCACATATTTGTTTAAAAATTGGATACAAGTATGAGCCATTTTGGGCGTGGGCGCCACCATCTTGGATCTGATGACGTCACAACGGTTGTCCCTATTGTTACACAACAAAAGGTCTATTGTTTTTGACAATAGGGCCAGCCGCGAAATGTCATCAGAGCCATACTTGTATTGATTTTGTTTTAAAACAAATGCATTTTCCAACATATTTTTAATTTAGACCACATTGCCAACAATTTAACAGCAACTTGTTTCAACAGTTGGGGTTCCCTTTAAAGAGTTTGAGATGGACAGTTGGAGTAAATAAGAACTGAACAGCAAGAGTTCAGTACTCCCAAAAAATTGAAACACTTCTTATTCATGATCAGTACTTATATCTGCTCAAATACCCTAAAACTTGGTAAACATAATAATTTAAATGTGGCATTTTTTGTTTTAAATTGGAATTGAATTTGTGTCAATTTGCACACTCCATGTTTACGAAATGGCTCATAGCTAGTGTGGCCAAATCTATTGCTTTTGGCAAAGAAAGGATTTGAATACAAACTCCAGCCCCATCACAAGGAGGCAACCATCAGCAACGTAACCACCCAAAGGGGTAATCTCGGGTAACATGTTACCAGAGATGAGTGGGTTCAACTCCCACATGGGTGACACACTGTATGGTTGACAGACACTTCTTGGGCTCTACCAAACAATTTTGATCCGATTTTAAAACCTGGTTACATTGAGTTGACCCCGCTAGCTAGGCCATGGTTTTCTTTAAAAAAGCTAATTGCATTCTCATGAAGGCTCACATTTTCTGTCCCTTGTTTTCCCACGTCATAAATAACTGCAAGATTATAAGAACCTGTTTGAAAATGTAATTTTTCAACCTTCAATAGATTGGATTTTTTTCGAAAACAGCATTTTGAAGTTTGCTAATACCACCCATTAAAATAAGCTTGTACTATGTGGGGTCACAAGAGCAAAAAAATATGCATTGCAATTCATTTCATTGTTGGACAGCTTCCACTGGCCAAAACTGTGCGAGAGTAAGTACAACAACGTTTTTGTTTAAGACAATCATTGAAGTTTATTTCAATTGATATCATTTGTGCACACATTAAATTTTACAATGACTTATAATGCTCCATTCACACCAAAGCTTTAAATCATCATTTAAAATCTGTTTAATTTAGAAACAAGTTTAAAATAATATATGTTTCCACATTGTACTTGCTTGACGCTAAACTAGTTGCAACCTGATCTGATAGACCCTGGCTAAACAAGCTGTTCGATGTAATGTTTACCCCATGTTACTTAAAGCACATTCAAGCTGATAGGGTTTAGGTAAACAAACAGTTTTAGTTGGTGTGAATGGGGCATAAATTAGTTTGCAATAATCCCTGACCCTACCCCTGACATGTCCATGAGATTCTCTCTCTCTCTCAATCCTGTTTCCAGATCAGGACAATGGTTTAATTACTAACTTGGGGGCAGGGAATACAAAAAATCTGGCAAGCTAGATAACATCACATGCATACATGTATACAAGTTAGTACCGATTGGCAGAAAGATAACACAATGATGTGACCAGTTAATCTTTCAAAAAGGTCACATCCAGGGCCTTAACTATCCTGGCTCAAGCCAACCATGGCATGTTTGTATATTTTCCCTAACATCTTAAATGCTAAATAAATGTAATGGAACAAATAATTATCATGGGATCATTAATGCAATACCCTGGAGTGGGTACTGGGTTCGAATCATGCATGAAAGCAAAATCAATCGGTCGATCTGACTTGGCAGCCTTTTGTCTTGTTTTGTTCATTTCTGCTTTGTAAAACAGTCAATATAAACAGAAATTATAAAACTTCAAAAGAATGCAGTCTAATTACTTTGTAGCAATCGAAGGGTTATGTGCAACAAGGGCGTAAGTGACTCCTGATCACGTTCTAAATTTTGCCTTTAAAAAAAAAAAATTGAAGGAGAATTGCCACTTACGCCCATTTTGCACACAGCCCTTCAATTGAAAGCTACGACACTCACATTTCACATATTTTTTACATGATGATTTATCCGACAAGGCTGATTTTCTTATGTGCCGACCAGTGCTCAATTTTGCTGACCAGCTAGTTTAAATAAAAAGTGCAATACTCCCGAATATTGCATAATTAAGGTCTGCACACAGTATAAACAACTAATGTTACTGCTCTTGCCAAGACATTCTAAATTTAGAGTCTTTGTGAAAAAGTTCACAGCATCTGAGAGCATTTTTGAGACTTTTGATGGCATCTGATCAACGGTTAATTAGCGCGTATGCAGTACTATTCGTACGTTGCTTCTTGCAAGGTCTTTGGTTTTGTTGATCTTCTTGAGAGCTGAGAGGAAGTGATAGGCTTTGGACTTGGTTGAGCTGAGGAGTAGTTTCATTATCCAAAATTTGTTCCACGTCGCTTAGATTATGTTCCAATTCCACCACACTAGGATCAGAGGAAGTGCTACTGCTGTCCGAACTAGCAGAACATGATGATTTATCCGACAAGGCTGATTTTCTTATGTGCCGACCAGTGCTCAATTTTGCTGACCAGCTAGTTTAAATAAAAAGTGCAATACTCCCGAATATTGCATAATTAAGGTCTGCACACAGTATAAACAACTAATGTTACTGCTCTTGCCAAGACATTCTAAATTTAGAGTCTTTGTGAAAAAGTTCACAGCATCTGAGAGCATTTTTGAGACTTTTGATGGCATCTGATCAACGGTTAGCGCGTATGCAGTACTATTCGTACATTGCTTCTCGCAAGGTCTTTGCTGATCTTCTTGAGAGCTGAGAGGTGTAAATTAAAGGCATGTTCGAAATCAGAGTTTGTGCCACCATTAATTGCATAAATCAAGGTCTCTATCCATGTAATCACTACATACTTTAACCAGCACAATGACAATTAATGGACAACTGAGCTGCATCAAAATACTGGACACTAATGTCTGCTTTCTGCTGCTGAAATTGGAAGAAAAAACACAGCAAGGAAGCCACACGTACACTACTGTTTTGATATACATGTACTACATTCCCTTGACAGCCTTGTGAATTGTCCTGGCAGATGTTGACAGCAAATATTGGCCTGAATTGTTTTTTGCTTGAGTCATTTTGACAGCATGCAAGCTATGAGTCGACTCAATCCATGGTGATCCATCAAATTCAAGGCTGTACCTGTTTGAATTTGTCTGTTTGTACCAAAGCAAAGACACGTCTATGTCACTGACATAGTGTTGAACTCTACCGACCAACAACTTCGGTTCTTTCAATGTGCTCCGTTCTTCAACAAGAGCAACGAATTGACCAGGCTGGAACTCTCGTTCTTTCGAGGGTCTTGGGGGGGGCTCTTCTCGATTGACCTCGGATTGAGAAATGGTTTCTGAACACTGACGTGCAAATGCAACAGCCTCGTCTTTTTTCTCTGCACTTGTCCTTTTGTCATAAGTTTTCTGGGCCTGTTCTCTTGAGTGACGAAGTGCCAAAGCTAAACTGGTCTTCAGCGAGTCAGAGCAATTTCTGTAAAGCAATAATAATTCATTTAACCTATATGCAGTGTTTAATTACTTTTTACTTTTCCAATATGAAGATTAACTTGATAGTCATAAATATTTTCCAATAATAAAACACATATCTTGGACTGTGCCCTTTATAACAGGAGGGATCAAGTCCACAATGTTTAATGACCCAAAGAAAGAAGTGATATATTATGCAATGCATGGTTTGTTTTCATTTTGTTGTTGTTTTGTTTTGGGTTTTTTTTTTTTGGTGGTGGTGGGGGGGGGGGGGGGGAACAGGAATTAACCCCTGTGCTAGTCTGAAAAAGTGGGCCAGGGGTATAACCTCTGAGGACCAAATACTCCAGAATTATCCCAACAGCACATGATGTGTATGATGCATGTACCTATGTTACAGTACAGTGACATAATTTTCAGGACCTCCTAGTTAATGTGTTTAGAATACACCTGTTTCAAAAAAGGTTGATCAGAACGAAGAACTAACTACAAGCATTGAACAACAGCTCTATTGTCTTTGAATCATTGAACCATAGAGCCTTATTGTTCAATATTTGTAGTTTTAAGTTCTTCGTTCTGATCAACCTTGTTTGAAATAGGTGTATATGCATTACTAGGTTCAAAGACTGTTGCTTTGAATGAATTAAGGTATGCTTTGAATAAACTGAGTTCAAAATCAGAGACAAAAATAGAACGATCCAGCTTGTACACATAATTTGTTGTCCCAATCGAGATCATGTGACATTTAGCACTTTGTTTTCCAGTAAGAGAAGTTGGTACATTAATTTCTTCTTTGGGATAGAGAAAAACAAGAAAATATTACAAAAGGGAAAAGTCAGGTGACCTGAATTGGGACAACAAATGTGCAAGCTGGATCTGTTGAAATATTTATTGGTCTTCTCGCCTAGTATGTCTATTGCTGCAATAATTTCAGCTAAAGTTTTTAGAAGAATAAAACTCACCGTTGAGAGTATGCATACGTAACAAACGATGACCTTAGCCCATTGACCGATATTTCCACACCAGTAAGCTTGAAAAAGACTCGTTTCAAGTGCTTTGTGAATGCCGGGCCAGAGAATGGAGCTCCACTAGATGCCTAGAAGGGAGAAATACAATAACATGCAAGGCGTGAATGTGATTGAACATTCACCTTTAGTGGTGAAGCTTTGGGTTAATGTGGAAATAAATTAACCCTCAAGAGTGAATATTTTGTCAAATTCATTCCAAAGGGGTTAATTTTTACAGGAAATAACAACTTGTCCAAGGGGTGCATGATATTGAATCAACTACATGGTTAGGGCTAGATTTTGTCCATGACAGTCAACAACAAACACTCGTTTTTCTTCAACCTGCACTAGGGTGTATGACATCTAACCAAAATGAGTGAAATGGAGTATTCACCCTTAGCCTAAATTAATACACATGATGTACAATCTTGATCAGTTCTATTAAGACAATTAACAGACTTCAGTAAGCCAGTGATTATTGCTGTTAGATATTAGGCCAGTTGCAACTGTTTGGAAATGGTGAAACACATGCACATATAGCCCAATATAATTCATTGATAATTTGAAATGAGTCAAATCCAGGGTAATAATTAACTGACATGATTTGTAAACAATCTGACTTGGGTTCTACTCACCAAAAAAACACAATTTTGGTCATCTGTCGTATGGCATAGCTGTGCTCTGTACGTCTTTAGATATTCTCGTATTATCCTGGTCAGCTCGCTTCCTTCCTGCAATGTAGAAACGACTAATCATTCAAAGCTTTTTTCACTTCTGCTAGCTGTTAGTCACCCTGTCACATATTGACTGCAGGTGAAATGTTTCTTGATTTGAGTATTGTATGCATCCATGAGGTTGTATCTTCAAAATGCCACTGAATGTGAGGTCTGCAACCCAGAAAATTACTGTAATTTATTTCTCCTTGTGAATGAAACTGTTATTTGATTTTAATTGAACATTTGCAGTAATCTACAATGACATCATAGATCATTATGAAAGGTCATGCATGTATCTCGTCTACAATGTACCATGTTATTGTTTTTGTATAATAAATTATTCTGGGGTTGACGTGAAATTCATTGGCATTTTGGAGACCTCTATGACTCATACATGCAGATGCCACACTCAAATAAAAAAAAACATTCTACCATTCAACTGCACGATCACTTGATACGGAATCGAAATTTGTAATAAAAACGTGTAAACTTAATAAAGTTAATTTGAAAATTTGGCCCTTTATGTAGACAGCAGACAATATTGCTTACCTCCACGGTGACCTGGTCATGTCCAAAATATTTTTTTGTCTTGTAATCTTGAAAGTGTAGAGTTAAACTTCCACTGCTATTGAGCAGTAGGACATTCTTCCCAGTAAAATCCCTAGCATTGAATTGCTGTTGTGGACTTTCTCTGCAGATGCGAAGCGTTCTGATCTCCAGAGCTCTAGCCGGTGGTAATTCACAGTACATTGCCAATAACACAAGATCCATGCACTCTCTCGCCTTGCTTAGTCCCTTAGCCATCTCAAATTTCTGCCGTTGCATCGTCATACACCCCACAATCTGTTCCCTATAGAGAAATTTCATTTCATTAGAAACTTTTTGTCAATTCAGTTGCAAAATAATATAAACTCAAATTAGTATACAAATGTGCAATTATTAGAATTATTATACAATATGCAATTTTATTCTGACAGAAGCATGCAAATAAATGTATTGGGCATTCAACATACAAATTATGCATGTGATCATGCTGTGTGGACAATAACACGTGGGATATCTATTTCACAGAGCAAAGCCATGTTTTGTCTGATGTGAGCTCTCTTTTTTCGTAACCATGCATGCATGCAGTCCTTAAGCTAATAGTTACTTCATTCAATACCAGTCATATTGTTTTCTCTCTGCACTTAACACCACTTACTGCAGCCAGCAAACTGTGCACAATTTTATTATTATTGCAGCCATGATTATATAACTTACTGACTAGCAGGCAGTACGTATTGATAATGTAAGTACGTACCAATCTAACCAGCGGTTCACTGCCTTTAGTTCATGGGTAGTTGTGGGACGCTCCAAATCTCCTTGCTTCTGTAAATGCGTGGCCGTTTTTCTCAGCTGATTGATGAGAGGAACGTCACTGTACAAAGGTGCCGAGCTGCGATTAAGATATTTGAGCATGTAGAGAATACCACCCACATGGTTAGAAACAGTACTTGGGTTCAGTTTCCTGCTGTCCTGTGTGTTTGAGTGAAAATGACAAGTGGTGAGAAGCCTGAGTAAACAAATGAATGGCTCTAAATGAATAAATGGCTCTTCGTTCACTGTGACCGGTGACCAAAAGTTCAAATTCTTTGTTTTTGTTCTACAAATGCAATGGATTCTTGTTGTCTAAGTGACCCCAATAATTACAAGTAGTCCCACAGTAAGTGTTCTGCTTGCATGTTGATAACCCAATGGTAGTGGGGGGGGGGGGGGGGGGGGGCTAGGGGATTTAGCATCAAAGAGGCATGGTGAATGCTAGCTAGGTTACATACTCACAGTTAAATAAATCAGATACCCTTCTATGCAGCTTGAATTTTGGAAGACGGAGTCGCCAAGACTGACCAAGGGCATGTTTCGTTCCGAGTGCAGATATCCTAAGTAGCCTGACAATATAGAAGGAATGAAAGAAAAATAATATTAAAATTAGCTGTACGTGATTCATTCCAAAGGTTGGTAGATCGACTTGGGCTCATGGTATTACATGTAACAATATAGGAAAGAGTTTTGTTTTGTGAATAAACAATTTACATATCCAGCAGTTTCCCTTCACCATTCCCTACTAGCAGAGATCTCTTTGAGAGAAAGGGAATTAGAGACCTCTGCCTGTATACAGTGCTTAATTATTTGATATACTGCCGTCCAGGTAGTGGGCAATTGGCAAACCTTACATATTGCTTACACTTTTTGAGACCATGTCAAAGTTACATGGGGGATTATAACAGTAAGCGTTACTAGGTAACCCTGTGATACCAAACAAATCAAGCTATACTTACAACATATTCTCTCTTTAACTTTGGAGAAGGTGGCCTCGGATATAGGTGGGCCAAGACGTTCTAAATTTAGAGTCTTTGTGAAAAAGTTCGCGGCATCTGAGAGGATTTTTGAGACTTTTGATGGCATCTGAGCAACGGTTAGCGCGTATGCAGTACTATTCGTACGTTGCTTCTTGCAAGGTCTTTGGCTTTGTTGATCTTCTTGAGAGCTGAGAGGAAGTGATAGGCTTTGCTGGACTTGGTTGAGCTGAGGAGTAGTTTCATTATCCAAAATTTGTTCCACGTCACTTAGATTACGTTCCAATTCCACCACACTAGGGTCAGAGGAAGTGCTACTGCTGTCCGAACTAGCAGAATATGAAGGGCTTAGGGAAGAGGAGAAGTCGGAGGAATATTCGGGCACAATTTCGAGGTGAGGTTCCGCTGATGACACATACACATCGTGTTCACTTTCGCTTGTGCTGTCGTTGGCAAAACTGCCCTGTACTGGAGATGTATCTCTTACGGACTGTTCCCCCTCCGACGATTCGTAATTCACTATCTTCGGCTGTGGAGAGGCGAAAGACCTGCTCTCGTCCATTTCCTCGACCGATCACGCGAAGTGCGATGAAGATTTTGGCTTTAGCACGTGCCCTGACTGATGCATGATGGTAGGCGGGAAGACTAGGTTTGTTTACGTTTGTGCGGGCTACCTGTGTCGGAGTAGATCTGGGTCGAGAATGTTATTTCTTCTTTTTGCGTGGGAAGAGGGTGATTTGAGGAGCTAAAAAACTGTGCCCGTAGTTCTATAGGACTCTAGGTTCGCGCTGGTACATGTTTCTTATTTGTAAGTGCAAGCCAGTAAGTGTTGAGTTGGTCATAAGTTAAGTGGCGGTCAAAATGGCCGACCGAGAAGGCGAGAATTTCGGGCATTTAAACTGACCTATTCCATATTTGTTGCTCTTTAGATCTGTTCGTTGGATATGTCCGTTGTCTATTATTTTTGTTGGTGATGAACTGATGTAGTGCAAATCAGGTATGTCTAAAATGTGTATAAATATCTGCATAACTTAAAGATATAAATACAATGACCTATTTGTGGCGTGGAAATATGCCCTGATATTTCGTCCGCGGACATTATCTGATCCGAAAAGAGAACAGTTCCCGAGAGCTTCTAGGATGAGATAATCTCAGTCCAAGGACAAATATCAAGGCCGCAATGTAGGTTATTGTTGTTATCATCCTTGAAATATTTTCTTTGAGGCGCGCTTGTAGGTCACGTGACACATTCAACCAATCACGCGCGCGAGAAAATATTTGATGGTGATCCATGAAATGTGAAATAATTAGCTTGTTTCGAGTTTAGGAGTCGATCCGTGTGTTTGACTCCTTAATACTATAACCCCAAGAAGAATGTTTTAAACTAATGCACCTATCAGCGGCTTCCCCGAGGGGTCGACCCCCGGGCTGACCAGGGGGACAGAACAAATCTTGACGATTTCCCCCAGGGGTAGGGGAATCGTCCCTTTCAAAGTCCCCTGGTTAGGTCTTCCACGACCTATACAATCCCCCGTCATTTTGCACGAAATGAGATCGCTGGACCTGCATGAATTGACTACTGCATGGAATCTCGTTACTAACGTTATTTCAATAGCATTGAACACTCTATTTTCAACAGAGAATGGAACTTTATTAATTAACACTTCACTGACCTTCATAGTATCTTTAAGGAACAAATCCCCCCACCCCAGTTTTCCAACCCTAGAACAAAGTCAAGCATTTCCCCGACCCCAGGGGCAATGTTTGCATTCAATCCTCCTGCGTGATTCCCCCACATATCTCCGTGGTTAGCCCGGGGGTCGAGGCAGCTGTATTATTTTAACGATTTCAGTGAATGTTGTCTGCATAGACTTGAGTTGTAGGCACCGTGGCATTATGGAGATTATGCTTGTCCAATCACTAAGCATTACAAAGCCGTTTGAGAATCAGGCCTGAGTATAGGAAATTGCATCTCGAAATGGGCCGGATACATTGCATTTTTAAAGTAACAATTCCTTGCGTATCGCTTCTAAATAGTATAGATAGTTCGAAAATAGAGAATCAGGCGACCCCGTTGTTCTTGGAAGCAATTTATCGCAACTTTCTCACCTCCAATGGCAAAATGTCGACCAATTCCAAACGGAGTTTTAGAAACAACCAGAAGTGTAATCAGATAAGCAGCACTTAAAAAAAATGCAATGTGACCGGCCCATTCTCGTGTCTTTGGTGACACGTCACGATCAACGCCTCATTAAAGATTTCTAGAGTCAGTATTTCATTTAAAACCGACAAAGATGGCCGGCGAATTGAGAGTGTTAATTCATCACAATTCCTAATAGTCGACCATGCCTTTGAGTAACATGCTTGCATGAGAAGTTTAAAAGCAGTATCAAAGTAATGTCTTAATGTCTTACTCTTTCGACAGCTCACGAACTCAAGGTTGCGCTGCACCGAAGTGTGACTGTCATTACTATATACGATAGCCAGTGATGGAAACAAGCAACACTTGTGGTACGTTAAAAGTTCTTTACTTTCACAATGCACATGCAATGCACAACGCATACACTAAGGTAGATCATGCAATAACAATTTGCCAGCTATGTAGTTACCTACACTGTACAGTTTGCTAGGGCAGTTTTGTTTTTCTTCATTTGCTAGATACGCCTGACCGAGGCTTAATTGAGACGACGACATGCAAGGCGTTCTTTAAAGTAATGTTTAAATGCCTCCAATTCGGACTGGACGGCATTTCAACAACACGTTATCTCCCTTAGATTGACTAATATCATCAATTGTCAAAATCGCTAAAATTTATTATAATCCTCAATTTAACCTCGAGGTTAAAAGCCAGTCAAGTATATATAAAGATAGACAATTGTCAAATTCCGAACGGCGGTAGACGCGCTTAGTGTAGTGGTCATGGCGTCTGTACTACCAAGCACTACACGCAAACGGTTACGAGTTCGAGCCCGAGTAGGAGCGCTCAAAACAAATTCTTCTCTCGTTTACCTTCCTTTCTTGTTTACCTGCGAACCCTAGCTCTAGGTGAGTGAGAACCCGTCGTTTACCCGTGAACTCGTCCGATGGTTAGGGTTCGGTTTGTAGTTCGGGTTAGGATTTGTCTTAGAATGATGATTATAATCAATTCTAGCGATTTTGACAATTGATGATATTAGTCAATCTAAGGGAGATGACGCGTTGATTTCAAAGTCCGCGCAATTAGTTCCAGGACTGGAACTAACTGCGCGGACTTTGAAATGCCGTCCAGTCCGAATTGCAGGAGGCCTTTAAAGGACCTCTTACTCAATAATTTCCGTCATCAATCGAGAGACCTCCCTTTGTTCAACTGTATTTGGCAAAAGTACTTTGAAAGTCTCTGTTTGAAATAATGAAACAAATACACTCACGTGACTTAATATAAGAGTAACCAAAACTAGTGTTCGTATATAGGTGGACATTCCGACCGAACACGGAAACGTGGAACTGTTCACCTCGCGTGCTGCGGCACTACAACAACTGCTGAACTGGAGGCAATCGTCTCTTCTGGCGACGGTGGGTCAGACAGGAAAGTCTTCCGGACTATGCTGGCTTCCTCCTGTGTCCCCGTTGACAAAAAGAAGCCCCACTCGGCGGCAGGGATACGCAATCTCAAAGCGGCCAATACCACCAACTTGCATTCGGTGCTGGGCTGTTTGTTGACCGCTTTGGCGATCTTGCGAAGTTGCGGCCAAAACTGCGACCAGCCGCTTTTCAGCTGCACACATCTGATTCGTGGCACGAATTCTGCGAGCTTTCCCAAGGCTCGAATGCATCCAAGTCTGTTTTCCTGGCAACACAGCACAGACGACAGTTCCTCCTTCAGGCGTCTCTTCTTTTGCTGTGCTCCGTGCTCCAAGTTGTGGCGCGGGAAAAGGTTCGCCACAGCCGTCGAGAGGTCCAACAGTACAGCAAGACGCTTATTTTTGTCGGTGGCAAATCCCACGCTGTCCTCTGTCAGCTTGGCATGCTGCGTGAAGAAGACACAGACGCGACAACCTGATCCTTCGCAGTTCACAGCGTCGCGCAGCGAGCCACCCGATTTCAAAGAGCAGCTGTCCGCAGCACAGTCGCAGTCTTCCTTGCACACGTTCCACAGTCGCTGCAGTACGGCCTGCGCGCCACTCGTTTGGTACGCTGCTGTGAGGTTTTCGGCCAATCTGTGCACCTCTCGTGCGCTGGTGAAGTCTACGTTGTTCGGATCGGGAGGGCGGCAAGAGCTTCGAATTTCCTGTCCAAACCAAAGATGAAAAAGAAAGGGAAAAAAAAAAAGAAGAACAAAAAGGAGTGAGCGAAAGAAAACTCTGAATTTTAAGTAATGGTCCGCATAAGAACTAGGCAAAGAACAATAGGCTTGCGGCAATGAGCATATCCCACATACGATTTTGCTTGAATATGCCTTAAGTGCTGTATGAGATGTCCACAATAGAAATTACACCCAGAAAATAAACTATTGGTTATGCTGAGAAAACTCAAAGCAACTGCCGTCCAGCCAATCAGAAATGGAGAAAACAAAAGATTTTTCAATCGCAAATTCGAGAACTTTCCCCACATACGATATTCTTCGAAATGAAACCATTTGATCAAAACTAAATTCAAACCTCCAAAATTATCGAAGGAAAATGCGTTATTTCGATGGGTTTCTATTGAATTTATGAGTATCAACCAATGAAATTACGAGAAAGAAGAATAGAAAATTAGCACCTTTCTACATTCCTTGCCGTTGGACTGCCTAGTTCTTAGCTGGACTATTACTTAACGGGGACCCGAAACAACCATAGGGGCTGGTCAAAGGCAGGACCTGGTTAAACCACAGATCGCATTTAGGTTTAGGGAGAAAAACCCTCGGAGCAAGGGCGGAATACAAACAAACTCAGCAGGCCCGAAACCCAAGTCGAACAGACTGTACGCTTATTGCGTCGATAGAACGTATATATAGGAGAGCGTGCATGCAGACGTAGAATAGTGCATGACTCTTACCTGCATGGTAAACGGGCGGTTCCTGGCCGTGTAGTCACACAAGCTCTTCAGCGAGGCGCTGTCTGGTAAGGCATCGCTGACCAAGCCAGCGGGCACACCAACTGCTGGCAGGTCGTAGCAGCCTGGAGCTACGAGTTGGCTTGAAGTGCCCTCACTCTCTGGTTCCGTTGGGCCATCGCCACGCTGCTGCGACGAACCTTTCCTCTGCTTGTTTCCGCTTGACGACGAATTGGTCGCACCAGCTGCTCTGCGCTTGTTGGATCGCGTCGTTGCGTGTCGTCGTCGTTGCGTGTCGTGTCGTTCCGGTCTAGACTCGTCGACGGGAAGTTCCGTCTGCGTCGCTTGCGTGGTGTTGCACAGGATTTTCGTCAGCGCTTCGTGAGCGGTGTCGTCACTCAATTGGGTGTCCTTGTGCTGTGCCGGGAGAAAATCCATCCGGGTTAGCGATTCTACTTCTTCACTGTCGCTCTCTTCCGTGGAGGAGCTGCTCTCGTCAGGGGCATCGCACCAGACGTCTTGTTGCCGTGAGACCAGGTGCTTAGACATGCCAGTCAGAACATCCGCCCCTACCCGTTCGAAAGTGCTGAATGACAATCCTACCTCGAGCATAGCTTGAAGGAGGTAGTCAGGCGAGTACTCGCTACCGTGGTAGCGCACTGCGGCGTACCGACAGTTTAACAGTCTAGCCACGGTAAATCCGGCACCAGCGATGGAGCTTTTACTGATCAGGCAAGCTACATCTTCGACCGCCAGTCTTCGCAGGCACATATTACTTGCTTTGGCGGACACAATCACATTGCCTGGTAAATACCCGCCGTGGTCCGCTTTTATGAGCCGCCGTGGAAAGCCGTGAGTAAACTGAACACTCGCGCAACTCCAGCTTGGCGCATTTAGGAACATTACATTCCCGTACCTGTGTATTGAAGAAAAGAACGGCAAAGTCAGTTAGTTAGTTCCTGCATTCGGCAACTCAAGCATGCATGTTAATGCCTGGTTCAGGGATCAAAGTTCGGGTAATGGTTTGGCGTTGAATGAAACGTGGCTTAGACCACGAAATCAGTAAATCAAAAACGCGAGTTTAACAGGATAACCAGTGGAAGGAAGCCTTTGTTTACCAATTTCAGCTGGGAAAACAAGGTGACTAACAATGTTTCTTTAACGAGTTATTAATTAAGGCGAAACTATGCAAAATGGATGAAATGCATAAATTAAGATTTGTATTGCTCTCCAGTACAGCCACGTGATGTGCTAGCCGCAAAGGACGCGTTGCCGTTTTAAACAAATACGCTTCGTTTTGCCGTGGGCCAGTTCTCGCATAGATGCGCAGAGAACGTCCAAAGTTACCCGCGCATCTATACGCGAGGGCAGGCGCACGGCAAAATCACGGCAAAACGGACATCTGTGTACTAACATACCGGTCTTCCCTGACAAGTTTTAAATTCTCGTCGAACTCGCTCCGTCCACTCTGCAAGAGTTGCGATAGCTCTCTCCCTTCCAAGTGAAACATGGCCTGCTTGTTTATGCCAGGATGACGTCGACGCTTTGGCTTTTTCTCCGGTCCGGCCTGACTTTCGCCGCTCTCCTGCAGAGGCGTCCACCTTCTAAGCTTCGCCCTGCAATACTTTATTGCCTCTTTGCGACTCTCGAAGGTTTTGTCGCCGCTTTCGTCGTCGCTGCTAGTGCTGTCCTCGTCGGACCCATCGCGGCGTAGGCGTTCTGGTGCCCTAAGGGGCAGGGGAATCTTCAAAGAGTCTAATACAGCCAGATTGAAGTCGAAGCAAAGAGGTTCTTCCGGCGACGTAGCAAAAGCTTCGGGGAAGTATGGTTGCATCGCGAGCTCCTGTCTTCGTTCAGCGGCGTGGTCGAAGCTGCGGTAGGCAGAAGGCGACATCGTATTCTCGACCCGCGAGTCGTCTATTAGCTGCGAGAGTTCTCCTTCGCCTTCTCCCTCGTCTTCATCGGTACCGCGGCGACCACTTCTGGGGAACAGTACATGTTGCACGATTGATTATGCTATTTCATGATTACGTACGTTGTCTCGTGCATTGCCTATTGTACATTGTGGTGAAAACAAAACAAAAAACAAAAAAACACGGCACAACCCATGCAACGAACGAGTGGAAAACCATGTAACCAACGAAACAGGGTTGAGAAAAATGTTAAGTCCAGGCACGCACGCATATAACACTGCGCCACAGTGCAGATAAGCTGCAGTTGTAGTTTTCACCTTACGGTTTGCGAGTCGTTGCTGCACGGTATACAATCACACGAGCTTCGACGTCATTATCAACTATTATTGCTATTATTGTCATTATCATTATTATTATTATTGTTGTTGTTGCTGCTGTTTGAAAAAGCTCAATTCGGTAATTAAAGGCGCCGTGTCGTGGTTTTGCGCGTGCATCGTAACGTTGTTCCATCGTTGGAAGTTAATTGGATTCCAACGGTTATAAGTTCTCTTCCTTTGAAGCTTGATTGAAAAGGTTGTGCAATATGAGATCTACACCTAGAAGAGGGGTGCATGATGGGAAGGGGAGGGGAGTCTCTCTAACCGCGACACCGCTCCTTTAATTGACAATCGTGATCTCGATTCATACAAGTACTCACCCGTCTACTTGTGCCTCGCGATCTATAAACTGCCAACCACCAGCCAAACGAGAAGATCGCGATGTGTGGATCCGTTCTTCTCCCAGTTCCTCGCCGTCTGAGCTGCGATAGTCCAAAAAAAAAAAAAAAAAGACAAGAAAGAAAGAAACGCATTTAGCATTCGCTAGCTTGTTGTCGAATTGTGTTGTTCTGTCGCCATGTCGCGTTTCAAATGGTCTGTGTTTCTTTCAGACTTTCGGCCTCTTGCTCAAATGGGGAGGATTACCTTGGCACTTGTGATGGCACTTCTGATGTCCCTTCTCCGATTCCCTCGCTTGGCGGGCTGCTGCTACATGACGATATAAAAAAAAAAATACGATTTATGCTGATTTTATTCTATTATACAGTTTCCTCAGTGGGCGCTTTTATTACAAAAATTAGAACAATGAACTTCAAATATTGTATTGTTGTCCTGTGTGGGATAACATCGGAACAACTCTTTATTAAACAAGGTACAGAAACTGCAAAATAGAGCTGCCAGGGTTATATAACCGCCAATAAGTCATCTTATGACGTACGGTCTCAGTCCCTGCGTCTGAAGGTGGCCACCCCAAATCAAGAGGGCGTAGTCTCTCTCTCTCTCTTCGTAACATTTTTACATACAATTTTGACAAATATGATGTTTTTATCACTACCTTAACAATTTCGCATGACAGTTACAATGGAAACATGGAATGTGACCTTCGAACCGTAATGAAAATGATTTATTTAATGGCCTCTTGCATTATGGTAAAGTGTTTTCATATGCCGGGGATTTTTATGCACGTCGATCAGATAGAGTTCATAGTTTACCAATCCAACGAGGACAATTGAAAATATTATCGTAACAACATCATGTTTGTCAAAGTTTGAATAAAAATATTCTTAATGAGAAAGAGATAGACTGATACCCCCTCTTGATTTGCCATTTCGAGACCCACGCCTTAATGCACCCGAGACTGGGACGAACTACAAACTAGACGCAAGAAACATGGCCACCATGATGATGTTACCTATAGTTTAAACGCCATGAATGCGCGCGCACTTCGCCAAACATTCCACACTTGCCTCTTATGGTATACCCCGTCCTGGCAAGATTTGTATATATTGAATTTCGACAAGTGCATGAAATTTAAAAGTAATTACTTGCCTACTTTTCATTTGAGCTAAACATTTCAAAATATTCCCCTATATTCTTTGCAATTAAGTCGTCATAATCATTCCAGCTCAGATTTCAGTATGTTATTGACACTGACAGCATCTCATTTTTCTGACGCTTTTCCACCCACTTATATTTTACTTACATAATATATCGTTTTAGTATATACCGCACCAGTGAATATCACTTTTCGCGCGCTCTGATTGGCTACTCAAACAGTGAATATGTATTTTTGTTATATAGACACAATAAAAAATAGGCAAAAAGTGGAACAAGACGTCCTCGATATATTCACTAGTGAAGATATGGAAAATACGCCACTCAGGTCCCGGATGTAGTATCGTTTCAATAGCGCTGCGCGTGAGTGACGTCACGAAAATTAAGACCCCCCCGCATGACTCAGACAAACAAACCACTTTTCGCGTTAGAACTTACAAGAATTGACCAGCACTTCAGTTCGTCGTCTGACTATTCTACCAAAAATGACGGCTTTCCTGCATTATATTCCGAAAGAGAACCTGATGATTGTACTGTCGAACAGCTTAAACGTTGGCTAAAATACAGAGGATTGAAACAAAGCGACAAACGGCAATCTTATCAAGCGAGGTGCAAAGATGGCGCGAAATACAGTGTTTGTATGGGAATCCGATGCCAAATAATTTTCGTAAAATCGAATTTCTGAACTATTCACTGCCTGCAAACTTTAGATACCAGGTAAAAGATTAACTAATCAAAATTTGAGGGATGTAGCTGTGCTGGGAAGCGTGCAATCGTGTTTTCAGTTTCCCATACATTTCGGCTGTTTAAAACAACGAGTCAAAGTTACAAATCAGTATAGAAAACTGAAAACACGATTGCACGCTTCCCAGCACAGCTACATCCCTCAAATTTTGATTAGTTAATCTTTTACCTGGTATCTTCAGTTTGCTGACAGTGAATATTTCAGACACTCGATTTTACGGAAATTATTTGGCATCGGATTCCCATACAAACACTGTATTTCGCGCCATGTTTGTCTGACCCTTGCGGGGGGTCTCGTTTCAGACACTATTTTTAGACCTCACGCGCAGCGCTATTGTTCTAGTAACGTAAATTTAGCTACACATCTTCTGTGATACAAGATAAATAAAGGAAGAAGGCTTACGCGAGGGTCTTAATGGAAGAACGAGTCTAAAAACACGAGCTAAATGGATAATTTTGCGCAATTTGTATCCATAAAAAATTGTCTATCGGATCCTTCCTAAGCGAGTGCTAATTACCCAGAATGCAACAATTTGATTCATTTGAATTAACAGTACGTAAGACTAAATTATTGACTGCAATCACTGACCTTTCTCGCTGCATACTGGAAGTTTCACCAAGAAATTGGTCCATTGGTCCCGTTCGACTGGTAGTATTCTCGTCCATGGCCCTTCACACTGTTTGACTGGTTAGTCGAGACACTCCTTATTTATAGGGCGAGGTAAGAGAAGCGACGCACGTACAATGACGTACGTGCGACGATGACGCACGTACTATGAATCACGTACATATCTCTGCACGTACGTTCGATATCTGTGCGCACGTACGTTCTTTCCACTTTCAGCGTACGTAAATCGTGTTTGTTTTTTTCATTTTATCGCACTGGACATATATTAGTCATCGAATATGGTAGCATTTATTATTACTTTTCAATCAACATTAGATCATTGGCGCGAAACATCCCTTCGCATTCAGATTAAAAATTAACTATATAGAAAATTTATTAAGACAAAATCTACTTACTTAAATCATACACAATTTAAATTTTATAGAAATAAATTAAAACATCTCTTAAAGGCAAGTAAAAGACAATATTACAATAAATATTTCTTTGATAACATTAATGATAGTAAACGAATATGGAAAGGAATTAAACAAATTATTCATTTCAAGCCCCAGGCTAGCCAGATATCTATAATGATTGTAGATAATAATTGTGAAATAACTGACCCTAAGCTCGTTGCAAATGCTTTTAATACATATTTTGCTAACGTAGGTAAAGAATTAGCAAGTACAATACCTAATGTACACAAAACACCACTAGAGTATCTAACTACACCAACGTGTAACATCTTTTTTGTCTTTCCTACCACTATAGTAATGAAATTGCTAGTTTAAAATCTGGTAAAGCCACAGGCCCCTTTAGTATACCAATATCCATACTTAAAATTCTAAAAAACTGTTATCGATCAAAGCCACTGGAATATCTCTTTATGGCTGGTATTGTCCCAAGTGATTTTAAGCTAGCAAACATAATTCCTGTTTATAAAAAAAGGATCTCAAACTTGCTTGTGCAACTACCGCCCAATTTCCCTTCTTTCAGTCTTTTAAATAAGCTTTTAGAAAAAATAATGTATGATAGATTACTTAAATTCCTTGGGAAAAAAAACACTTTTTTTGATAAGCAATTTGGATTTCGTGCAAAACATTCTACAGATCATGCAGTTCTTTGTATAATTGATAAAATTCAAAAAGCAATAGATGACTGCAACTATTCCTGTGGAATATTCTTAGATTTCAGTAAAGCCTTCGACACGGTTAATCATAAAATCTTGATTAAGAAATTAGAGTACTATGGTATCCGAGGTATTGCCAAAGATTGGTTTGTTTCATATCTTAGTAATCGACAACAAGTTGTTACTGTAAATAATGTATGTAACATCAGATCAGAGTACTGTATCTTGTGGAATTCCACAGGGATCTGTTCTTGGTCCATTACCTTTTTTATATTATATGTAAATGACTTTCATCATTCTTCAGATCTATTTGATTTTCATCTATTTGCAGATGATGCAAATCTTTTCAGTGAACACAAGAATCTCTCAATACTTGAAACAAGCATAAATGCTGAACTAAACAATGTTCATATCTGGCTATCAGTGCTAACAAGCTCTCACTTAACATAGAAAAATCCAATTTTGTTATCTTTCATCCCCCACAAAAAAAATTTAAGGTCTCAAATTTTAAGTTAACTATAAGTGATAAGCATCTAAAGCAAGACTTTTGTATTAAGTACCTTGGTATCTTAATCGATTCAAATCTTAGTTGAAAACAACAACAAGTAGAATGCATTGCTAAAAAGATCAAAAGAAGTGTTGCCATTTTTTCCAAACTTCGCTATTATATTAGTATAGATATTCTTCTAAATCTTTATTATGCTTTGATATATCCATTTTTGATCTATGGGATAATTACTTGGGGGAATACATATGAAACTACCCTTCAACTGCTCTTTATTTTACAAAAAAAGGCAATGCGTATCATTACGTTTTCTAGATTTGATGAGCATTCAAGCTCATTGTTTAAGTCTTTAAAAATTATAAAAAAAATTGATCTTGTCACCCTGCACATTTCAATATTTATGTACAAATTTCACAATCATCTCTTACCTTCTGTTTTTCATTCTTTCTTTATTAAGGTTAATAAAATTCATAACTACAATACAAGGCTTGCCGCAAAACAGTCTTATTATCTTCCAAAAGCAAGAAAAAACTATGGAATTTTTAATATCAGATTTCAAGGCCCTTTTTAAATTGATTCACATTATGAGCTGTGGCCATGTGTGAAAATGTAATCCAATAATTAGTTGCTGTTAAATTGTTGGCAATGTGGTCCGAATTAAAAATCTGTTGAACAAATTGGAAAATATATTTCCACATATTTGTTTAAAAATTGGATACAAGTATGAGCCATTTTGGGCGTGGGCGCCACCATCTTGGATCTGATGACGTCACACGGTTGTCCCTATTGTTACACAACAAAAGGTCTATTGTTTTTGACAATAGGGCCAGCCGCGAAATGTCATCAGAGCCATACTTGTATTGATTTTGTTTTAAAACAAATGCATTTTCCAACATATTTTTAATTTAGACCACATTGCCAACAATTTAACAGCAACTTGTTTCAACAGTTGGGGTTCCCTTTAAAGAGTTTGAGATGGACAGTTGGAGTAAATAAGAACTGAACAGCAAGAGTTCAGTACTCCCAAAAAATTGAAACACTTCTTATTCATGATCAGTACTTATATCTGCTCAAATACCCTAAAACTTGGTAAACATAATAATTTAAATGTGGCATTTTTTGTTTTAAATTGGAATTGAATTTGTGTCAATTTGCACACTCCATGTTTACGAAATGGCTCATAGCTAGTGTGGCCAAATCTATTGCTTTTGGCAAAGAAAGGATTTGAATACAAACTCCAGCCCCATCACAAGGAGGCAACCATCAGCAACGTAACCACCCAAAGGGGTAATCTCGGGTAACATGTTACCAGAGATGAGTGGGTTCAACTCCCACATGGGTGACACACTGTATGGTTGACAGACACTTCTTGGGCTCTACCAAACAATTTTGATCCGATTTTAAAACCTGGTTACATTGAGTTGACCCCGCTAGCTAGGCCATGGTTTTCTTTAAAAAAGCTAATTGCATTCTCATGAAGGCTCACATTTTCTGTCCCTTGTTTTCCCACGTCATAAATAACTGCAAGATTATAAGAACCTGTTTGAAAATGTAATTTTTCAACCTTCAATAGATTGGATTTTTTTCGAAAACAGCATTTTGAAGTTTGCTAATACCACCCATTAAAATAAGCTTGTACTATGTGGGGTCACAAGAGCAAAAAAATATGCATTGCAATTCATTTCATTGTTGGACAGCTTCCACTGGCCAAAACTGTGCGAGAGTAAGTACAACAACGTTTTTGTTTAAGACAATCATTGAAGTTTATTTCAATTGATATCATTTGTGCACACATTAAATTTTACAATGACTTATAATGCTCCATTCACACCAAAGCTTTAAATCATCATTTAAAATCTGTTTAATTTAGAAACAAGTTTAAAATAATATATGTTTCCACATTGTACTTGCTTGACGCTAAACTAGTTGCAACCTGATCTGATAGACCCTGGCTAAACAAGCTGTTCGATGTAATGTTTACCCCATGTTACTTAAAGCACATTCAAGCTGATAGGGTTTAGGTAAACAAACAGTTTTAGTTGGTGTGAATGGGGCATAAATTAGTTTGCAATAATCCCTGACCCTACCCCTGACATGTCCATGAGATTCTCTCTCTCTCTCAATCCTGTTTCCAGATCAGGACAATGGTTTAATTACTAACTTGGGGGCAGGGAATACAAAAAATCTGGCAAGCTAGATAACATCACATGCATACATGTATACAAGTTAGTACCGATTGGCAGAAAGATAACACAATGATGTGACCAGTTAATCTTTCAAAAAGGTCACATCCAGGGCCTTAACTATCCTGGCTCAAGCCAACCATGGCATGTTTGTATATTTTCCCTAACATCTTAAATGCTAAATAAATGTAATGGAACAAATAATTATCATGGGATCATTAATGCAATACCCTGGAGTGGGTACTGGGTTCGAATCATGCATGAAAGCAAAATCAATCGGTCGATCTGACTTGGCAGCCTTTTGTCTTGTTTTGTTCATTTCTGCTTTGTAAAACAGTCAATATAAACAGAAATTATAAAACTTCAAAAGAATGCAGTCTAATTACTTTGTAGCAATCGAAGGGTTATGTGCAACAAGGGCGTAAGTGACTCCTGATCACGTTCTAAATTTTGCCTTTAAAAAAAAAAAATTGAAGGAGAATTGCCACTTACGCCCATTTTGCACACAGCCCTTCAATTGAAAGCTACGACACTCACATTTCACATATTTTTTACATGATGATTTATCCGACAAGGCTGATTTTCTTATGTGCCGACCAGTGCTCAATTTTGCTGACCAGCTAGTTTAAATAAAAAGTGCAATACTCCCGAATATTGCATAATTAAGGTCTGCACACAGTATAAACAACTAATGTTACTGCTCTTGCCAAGACATTCTAAATTTAGAGTCTTTGTGAAAAAGTTCACAGCATCTGAGAGCATTTTTGAGACTTTTGATGGCATCTGATCAACGGTTAATTAGCGCGTATGCAGTACTATTCGTACGTTGCTTCTTGCAAGGTCTTTGGTTTTGTTGATCTTCTTGAGAGCTGAGAGGAAGTGATAGGCTTTGGACTTGGTTGAGCTGAGGAGTAGTTTCATTATCCAAAATTTGTTCCACGTCGCTTAGATTATGTTCCAATTCCACCACACTAGGATCAGAGGAAGTGCTACTGCTGTCCGAACTAGCAGAACATGATGATTTATCCGACAAGGCTGATTTTCTTATGTGCCGACCAGTGCTCAATTTTGCTGACCAGCTAGTTTAAATAAAAAGTGCAATACTCCCGAATATTGCATAATTAAGGTCTGCACACAGTATAAACAACTAATGTTACTGCTCTTGCCAAGACATTCTAAATTTAGAGTCTTTGTGAAAAAGTTCACAGCATCTGAGAGCATTTTTGAGACTTTTGATGGCATCTGATCAACGGTTAGCGCGTATGCAGTACTATTCGTACATTGCTTCTCGCAAGGTCTTTGCTGATCTTCTTGAGAGCTGAGAGGTGTAAATTAAAGGCATGTTCGAAATCAGAGTTTGTGCCACCATTAATTGCATAAATCAAGGTCTCTATCCATGTAATCACTACATACTTTAACCAGCACAATGACAATTAATGGACAACTGAGCTGCATCAAAATACTGGACACTAATGTCTGCTTTCTGCTGCTGAAATTGGAAGAAAAAACACAGCAAGGAAGCCACACGTACACTACTGTTTTGATATACATGTACTACATTCCCTTGACAGCCTTGTGAATTGTCCTGGCAGATGTTGACAGCAAATATTGGCCTGAATTGTTTTTTGCTTGAGTCATTTTGACAGCATGCAAGCTATGAGTCGACTCAATCCATGGTGATCCATCAAATTCAAGGCTGTACCTGTTTGAATTTGTCTGTTTGTACCAAAGCAAAGACACGTCTATGTCACTGACATAGTGTTGAACTCTACCGACCAACAACTTCGGTTCTTTCAATGTGCTCCGTTCTTCAACAAGAGCAACGAATTGACCAGGCTGGAACTCTCGTTCTTTCGAGGGTCTTGGGGGGGGCTCTTCTCGATTGACCTCGGATTGAGAAATGGTTTCTGAACACTGACGTGCAAATGCAACAGCCTCGTCTTTTTTCTCTGCACTTGTCCTTTTGTCATAAGTTTTCTGGGCCTGTTCTCTTGAGTGACGAAGTGCCAAAGCTAAACTGGTCTTCAGCGAGTCAGAGCAATTTCTGTAAAGCAATAATAATTCATTTAACCTATATGCAGTGTTTAATTACTTTTTACTTTTCCAATATGAAGATTAACTTGATAGTCATAAATATTTTCCAATAATAAAACACATATCTTGGACTGTGCCCTTTATAACAGGAGGGATCAAGTCCACAATGTTTAATGACCAAAGAAAGAAGTGATATATTATGCAATGCATGGTTTGTTTTCATTTTGTTGTTGTTTTGTTTTGGGTTTTTTTTTTTTGGTGGTGGTGGGGGGGGGGGGGGGGAACAGGAATTAACCCCTGTGCTAGTCTGAAAAAGTGGGCCAGGGGTATAACCTCTGAGGACCAAATACTCCAGAATTATCCCAACAGCACATGATGTGTATGATGCATGTACCTATGTTACAGTACAGTGACATAATTTTCAGGACCTCCTAGTTAATGTGTTTAGAATACACCTGTTTCAAAAAAGGTTGATCAGAACGAAGAACTAACTACAAGCATTGAACAACAGCTCTATTGTCTTTGAATCATTGAACCATAGAGCCTTATTGTTCAATATTTGTAGTTTTAAGTTCTTCGTTCTGATCAACCTTGTTTGAAATAGGTGTATATGCATTACTAGGTTCAAAGACTGTTGCTTTGAATGAATTAAGGTATGCTTTGAATAAACTGAGTTCAAAATCAGAGACAAAAATAGAACGATCCAGCTTGTACACATAATTTGTTGTCCCAATCGAGATCATGTGACATTTAGCACTTTGTTTTCCAGTAAGAGAAGTTGGTACATTAATTTCTTCTTTGGGATAGAGAAAAACAAGAAAATATTACAAAAGGGAAAAGTCAGGTGACCTGAATTGGGACAACAAATGTGCAAGCTGGATCTGTTGAAATATTTATTGGTCTTCTCGCCTAGTATGTCTATTGCTGCAATAATTTCAGCTAAAGTTTTTAGAAGAATAAAACTCACCGTTGAGAGTATGCATACGTAACAAACGATGACCTTAGCCCATTGACCGATATTTCCACACCAGTAAGCTTGAAAAAGACTCGTTTCAAGTGCTTTGTGAATGCCGGGCCAGAGAATGGAGCTCCACTAGATGCCTAGAAGGGAGAAATACAATAACATGCAAGGCGTGAATGTGATTGAACATTCACCTTTAGTGGTGAAGCTTTGGGTTAATGTGGAAATAAATTAACCCTCAAGAGTGAATATTTTGTCAAATTCATTCCAAAGGGGTTAATTTTTACAGGAAATAACAACTTGTCCAAGGGGTGCATGATATTGAATCAACTACATGGTTAGGGCTAGATTTTGTCCATGACAGTCAACAACAAACACTCGTTTTTCTTCAACCTGCACTAGGGTGTATGACATCTAACCAAAATGAGTGAAATGGAGTATTCACCCTTAGCCTAAATTAATACACATGATGTACAATCTTGATCAGTTCTATTAAGACAATTAACAGACTTCAGTAAGCCAGTGATTATTGCTGTTAGATATTAGGCCAGTTGCAACTGTTTGGAAATGGTGAAACACATGCACATATAGCCCAATATAATTCATTGATAATTTGAAATGAGTCAAATCCAGGGTAATAATTAACTGACATGATTTGTAAACAATCTGACTTGGGTTCTACTCACCAAAAAAACACAATTTTGGTCATCTGTCGTATGGCATAGCTGTGCTCTGTACGTCTTTAGATATTCTCGTATTATCCTGGTCAGCTCGCTTCCTTCCTGCAATGTAGAAACGACTAATCATTCAAAGCTTTTTTCACTTCTGCTAGCTGTTAGTCACCCTGTCACATATTGACTGCAGGTGAAATGTTTCTTGATTTGAGTATTGTATGCATCCATGAGGTTGTATCTTCAAAATGCCACTGAATGTGAGGTCTGCAACCCAGAAAATTACTGTAATTTATTTCTCCTTGTGAATGAAACTGTTATTTGATTTTAATTGAACATTTGCAGTAATCTACAATGACATCATAGATCATTATGAAAGGTCATGCATGTATCTCGTCTACAATGTACCATGTTATTGTTTTTGTATAATAAATTATTCTGGGGTTGACGTGAAATTCATTGGCATTTTGGAGACCTCTATGACTCATACATGCAGATGCCACACTCAAATAAAAAAAAACATTCTACCATTCAACTGCACGATCACTTGATACGGAATCGAAATTTGTAATAAAAACGTGTAAACTTAATAAAGTTAATTTGAAAATTTGGCCCTTTATGTAGACAGCAGACAATATTGCTTACCTCCACGGTGACCTGGTCATGTCCAAAATATTTTTTTGTCTTGTAATCTTGAAAGTGTAGAGTTAAACTTCCACTGCTATTGAGCAGTAGGACATTCTTCCCAGTAAAATCCCTAGCATTGAATTGCTGTTGTGGACTTTCTCTGCAGATGCGAAGCGTTCTGATCTCCAGAGCTCTAGCCGGTGGTAATTCACAGTACATTGCCAATAACACAAGATCCATGCACTCTCTCGCCTTGCTTAGTCCCTTAGCCATCTCAAATTTCTGCCGTTGCATCGTCATACACCCCACAATCTGTTCCCTATAGAGAAATTTCATTTCATTAGAAACTTTTTGTCAATTCAGTTGCAAAATAATATAAACTCAAATTAGTATACAAATGTGCAATTATTAGAATTATTATACAATATGCAATTTTATTCTGACAGAAGCATGCAAATAAATGTATTGGGCATTCAACATACAAATTATGCATGTGATCATGCTGTGTGGACAATAACACGTGGGATATCTATTTCACAGAGCAAAGCCATGTTTTGTCTGATGTGAGCTCTCTTTTTTCGTAACCATGCATGCATGCAGTCCTTAAGCTAATAGTTACTTCATTCAATACCAGTCATATTGTTTTCTCTCTGCACTTAACACCACTTACTGCAGCCAGCAAACTGTGCACAATTTTATTATTATTGCAGCCATGATTATATAACTTACTGACTAGCAGGCAGTACGTATTGATAATGTAAGTACGTACCAATCTAACCAGCGGTTCACTGCCTTTAGTTCATGGGTAGTTGTGGGACGCTCCAAATCTCCTTGCTTCTGTAAATGCGTGGCCGTTTTTCTCAGCTGATTGATGAGAGGAACGTCACTGTACAAAGGTGCCGAGCTGCGATTAAGATATTTGAGCATGTAGAGAATACCACCCACATGGTTAGAAACAGTACTTGGGTTCAGTTTCCTGCTGTCCTGTGTGTTTGAGTGAAAATGACAAGTGGTGAGAAGCCTGAGTAAACAAATGAATGGCTCTAAATGAATAAATGGCTCTTCGTTCACTGTGACCGGTGACCAAAAGTTCAAATTCTTTGTTTTTGTTCTACAAATGCAATGGATTCTTGTTGTCTAAGTGACCCCAATAATTACAAGTAGTCCCACAGTAAGTGTTCTGCTTGCATGTTGATAACCCAATGGTAGTGGGGGGGGGGGGGGGGGGGGCTAGGGGATTTAGCATCAAAGAGGCATGGTGAATGCTAGCTAGGTTACATACTCACAGTTAAATAAATCAGATACCCTTCTATGCAGCTTGAATTTTGGAAGACGGAGTCGCCAAGACTGACCAAGGGCATGTTTCGTTCCGAGTGCAGATATCCTAAGTAGCCTGACAATATAGAAGGAATGAAAGAAAAATAATATTAAAATTAGCTGTACGTGATTCATTCCAAAGGTTGGTAGATCGACTTGGGCTCATGGTATTACATGTAACAATATAGGAAAGAGTTTTGTTTTGTGAATAAACAATTTACATATCCAGCAGTTTCCCTTCACCATTCCCTACTAGCAGAGATCTCTTTGAGAGAAAGGGAATTAGAGACCTCTGCCTGTATACAGTGCTTAATTATTTGATATACTGCCGTCCAGGTAGTGGGCAATTGGCAAACCTTACATATTGCTTACACTTTTTGAGACCATGTCAAAGTTACATGGGGGATTATAACAGTAAGCGTTACTAGGTAACCCTGTGATACCAAACAAATCAAGCTATACTTACAACATATTCTCTCTTTAACTTTGGAGAAGGTGGCCTCGGATATAGGTGGGCCAAGACGTTCTAAATTTAGAGTCTTTGTGAAAAAGTTCGCGGCATCTGAGAGGATTTTTGAGACTTTTGATGGCATCTGAGCAACGGTTAGCGCGTATGCAGTACTATTCGTACGTTGCTTCTTGCAAGGTCTTTGGCTTTGTTGATCTTCTTGAGAGCTGAGAGGAAGTGATAGGCTTTGCTGGACTTGGTTGAGCTGAGGAGTAGTTTCATTATCCAAAATTTGTTCCACGTCACTTAGATTACGTTCCAATTCCACCACACTAGGGTCAGAGGAAGTGCTACTGCTGTCCGAACTAGCAGAATATGAAGGGCTTAGGGAAGAGGAGAAGTCGGAGGAATATTCGGGCACAATTTCGAGGTGAGGTTCCGCTGATGACACATACACATCGTGTTCACTTTCGCTTGTGCTGTCGTTGGCAAAACTGCCCTGTACTGGAGATGTATCTCTTACGGACTGTTCCCCCTCCGACGATTCGTAATTCACTATCTTCGGCTGTGGAGAGGCGAAAGACCTGCTCTCGTCCATTTCCTCGACCGATCACGCGAAGTGCGATGAAGATTTTGGCTTTAGCACGTGCCCTGACTGATGCATGATGGTAGGCGGGAAGACTAGGTTTGTTTACGTTTGTGCGGGCTACCTGTGTCGGAGTAGATCTGGGTCGAGAATGTTATTTCTTCTTTTTGCGTGGGAAGAGGGTGATTTGAGGAGCTAAAAAACTGTGCCCGTAGTTCTATAGGACTCTAGGTTCGCGCTGGTACATGTTTCTTATTTGTAAGTGCAAGCCAGTAAGTGTTGAGTTGGTCATAAGTTAAGTGGCGGTCAAAATGGCCGACCGAGAAGGCGAGAATTTCGGGCATTTAAACTGACCTATTCCATATTTGTTGCTCTTTAGATCTGTTCGTTGGATATGTCCGTTGTCTATTATTTTTGTTGGTGATGAACTGATGTAGTGCAAATCAGGTATGTCTAAAATGTGTATAAATATCTGCATAACTTAAAGATATAAATACAATGACCTATTTGTGGCGTGGAAATATGCCCTGATATTTCGTCCGCGGACATTATCTGATCCGAAAAGAGAACAGTTCCCGAGAGCTTCTAGGATGAGATAATCTCAGTCCAAGGACAAATATCAAGGCCGCAATGTAGGTTATTGTTGTTATCATCCTTGAAATATTTTCTTTGAGGCGCGCTTGTAGGTCACGTGACACATTCAACCAATCACGCGCGCGAGAAAATATTTGATGGTGATCCATGAAATGTGAAATAATTAGCTTGTTTCGAGTTTAGGAGTCGATCCGTGTGTTTGACTCCTTAATACTATAACCCCAAGAAGAATGTTTTAAACTAATGCACCTATCAGCGGCTTCCCCGAGGGGTCGACCCCCGGGCTGACCAGGGGGACAGAACAAATCTTGACGATTTCCCCCAGGGGTAGGGGAATCGTCCCTTTCAAAGTCCCCTGGTTAGGTCTTCCACGACCTATACAATCCCCCGTCATTTTGCACGAAATGAGATCGCTGGACCTGCATGAATTGACTACTGCATGGAATCTCGTTACTAACGTTATTTCAATAGCATTGAACACTCTATTTTCAACAGAGAATGGAACTTTATTAATTAACACTTCACTGACCTTCATAGTATCTTTAAGGAACAAATCCCCCCACCCCAGTTTTCCAACCCTAGAACAAAGTCAAGCATTTCCCCGACCCCAGGGGCAATGTTTGCATTCAATCCTCCTGCGTGATTCCCCCACATATCTCCGTGGTTAGCCCGGGGGTCGAGGCAGCTGTATTATTTTAACGATTTCAGTGAATGTTGTCTGCATAGACTTGAGTTGTAGGCACCGTGGCATTATGGAGATTATGCTTGTCCAATCACTAAGCATTACAAAGCCGTTTGAGAATCAGGCCTGAGTATAGGAAATTGCATCTCGAAATGGGCCGGATACATTGCATTTTTAAAGTAACAATTCCTTGCGTATCGCTTCTAAATAGTATAGATAGTTCGAAAATAGAGAATCAGGCGACCCCGTTGTTCTTGGAAGCAATTTATCGCAACTTTCTCACCTCCAATGGCAAAATGTCGACCAATTCCAAACGGAGTTTTAGAAACAACCAGAAGTGTAATCAGATAAGCAGCACTTAAAAAAAATGCAATGTGACCGGCCCATTCTCGTGTCTTTGGTGACACGTCACGATCAACGCCTCATTAAAGATTTCTAGAGTCAGTATTTCATTTAAAACCGACAAAGATGGCCGGCGAATTGAGAGTGTTAATTCATCACAATTCCTAATAGTCGACCATGCCTTTGAGTAACATGCTTGCATGAGAAGTTTAAAAGCAGTATCAAAGTAATGTCTTAATGTCTTACTCTTTCGACAGCTCACGAACTCAAGGTTGCGCTGCACCGAAGTGTGACTGTCATTACTATATACGATAGCCAGTGATGGAAACAAGCAACACTTGTGGTACGTTAAAAGTTCTTTACTTTCACAATGCACATGCAATGCACAACGCATACACTAAGGTAGATCATGCAATAACAATTTGCCAGCTATGTAGTTACCTACACTGTACAGTTTGCTAGGGCAGTTTTGTTTTTCTTCATTTGCTAGATACGCCTGACCGAGGCTTAATTGAGACGACGACATGCAAGGCGTTCTTTAAAGTAATGTTTAAATGCCTCCAATTCGGACTGGACGGCATTTCAACAACACGTTATCTCCCTTAGATTGACTAATATCATCAATTGTCAAAATCGCTAAAATTTATTATAATCCTCAATTTAACCTCGAGGTTAAAAGCCAGTCAAGTATATATAAAGATAGACAATTGTCAAATTCCGAACGGCGGTAGACGCGCTTAGTGTAGTGGTCATGGCGTCTGTACTACCAAGCACTACACGCAAACGGTTACGAGTTCGAGCCCGAGTAGGAGCGCTCAAAACAAATTCTTCTCTCGTTTACCTTCCTTTCTTGTTTACCTGCGAACCCTAGCTCTAGGTGAGTGAGAACCCGTCGTTTACCCGTGAACTCGTCCGATGGTTAGGGTTCGGTTTGTAGTTCGGGTTAGGATTTGTCTTAGAATGATGATTATAATCAATTCTAGCGATTTTGACAATTGATGATATTAGTCAATCTAAGGGAGATGACGCGTTGATTTCAAAGTCCGCGCAATTAGTTCCAGGACTGGAACTAACTGCGCGGACTTTGAAATGCCGTCCAGTCCGAATTGCAGGAGGCCTTTAAAGGACCTCTTACTCAATAATTTCCGTCATCAATCGAGAGACCTCCCTTTGTTCAACTGTATTTGGCAAAAGTACTTTGAAAGTCTCTGTTTGAAATAATGAAACAAATACACTCACGTGACTTAATATAAGAGTAACCAAAACTAGTGTTCGTATATAGGTGGACATTCCGACCGAACACGGAAACGTGGAACTGTTCACCTCGCGTGCTGCGGCACTACAACAACTGCTGAACTGGAGGCAATCGTCTCTTCTGGCGACGGTGGGTCAGACAGGAAAGTCTTCCGGACTATGCTGGCTTCCTCCTGTGTCCCCGTTGACAAAAAGAAGCCCCACTCGGCGGCAGGGATACGCAATCTCAAAGCGGCCAATACCACCAACTTGCATTCGGTGCTGGGCTGTTTGTTGACCGCTTTGGCGATCTTGCGAAGTTGCGGCCAAAACTGCGACCAGCCGCTTTTCAGCTGCACACATCTGATTCGTGGCACGAATTCTGCGAGCTTTCCCAAGGCTCGAATGCATCCAAGTCTGTTTTCCTGGCAACACAGCACAGACGACAGTTCCTCCTTCAGGCGTCTCTTCTTTTGCTGTGCTCCGTGCTCCAAGTTGTGGCGCGGGAAAAGGTTCGCCACAGCCGTCGAGAGGTCCAACAGTACAGCAAGACGCTTATTTTTGTCGGTGGCAAAATCCCACGCTGTCCTCTGTCAGCTTGGCATGCTGCGTGAAGAAGACACAGACGCGACAACCTGATCCTTCGCAGTTCACAGCGTCGCGCAGCGAGCCACCCGATTTCAAAGAGCAGCTGTCCGCAGCACAGTCGCAGTCTTCCTTGCACACGTTCCACAGTCGCTGCAGTACGGCCTGCGCGCCACTCGTTTGGTACGCTGCTGTGAGGTTTTCGGCCAATCTGTGCACCTCTCGTGCGCTGGTGAAGTCTACGTTGTTCGGATCGGGAGGGCGGCAAGAGCTTCGAATTTCCTGTCCAAACCAAAGATGAAAAAGAAAGGGAAAAAAAAAAAGAAGAACAAAAAGGAGTGAGCGAAAGAAAACTCTGAATTTTAAGTAATGGTCCGCATAAGAACTAGGCAAAGAACAATAGGCTTGCGGCAATGAGCATATCCCACATACGATTTTGCTTGAATATGCCTTAAGTGCTGTATGAGATGTCCACAATAGAAATTACACCCAGAAAATAAACTATTGGTTATGCTGAGAAAACTCAAAGCAACTGCCGTCCAGCCAATCAGAAATGGAGAAAACAAAAGATTTTTCAATCGCAAATTCGAGAACTTTCCCCACATACGATATTCTTCGAAATGAAACCATTTGATCAAAACTAAATTCAAACCTCCAAAATTATCGAAGGAAAATGCGTTATTTCGATGGGTTTCTATTGAATTTATGAGTATCAACCAATGAAATTACGAGAAAGAAGAATAGAAAATTAGCACCTTTCTACATTCCTTGCCGTTGGACTGCCTAGTTCTTAGCTGGACTATTACTTAACGGGGACCCGAAACAACCATAGGGGCTGGTCAAAGGCAGGACCTGGTTAAACCACAGATCGCATTTAGGTTTAGGGAGAAAAACCCTCGGAGCAAGGGCGGAATACAAACAAACTCAGCAGGCCCGAAACCCAAGTCGAACAGACTGTACGCTTATTGCGTCGATAGAACGTATATATAGGAGAGCGTGCATGCAGACGTAGAATAGTGCATGACTCTTACCTGCATGGTAAA